>CAUJRU010000137.1:1200000-1547857 GCA_963277665.1 Viscum album | reverse complement strand
TCGGGTCCCACGAAGAACTGCTCGTGTGCGGTGCTCCGGAATGCATCCTTTTCTCCGGATATCCGTTATGCTCAAGTGAGCAGTCTTTTTGATGTGTTTTTGAAGTTGTGAAATAGCCAATAATTATTCAATGTGACCACAAAAGTTTTATTTATTTTTATAAAAAATATAGTCCATCACTCTCGCATAAAAAACAATGGCATACAATACCATTTTATAAAGGATAATCTAGAGAAAATAATGAGGTGGGAACTAATTGGAAATCATGATCAAGTGGTTGAAATTTTAAAAAATCCATTTTATCTCAACTATTTGAAAATCATATTTTTTGAACATTGGATTTCATCAAATTTCATCAAACTAAAGATGTTTGGAAATTCCTCTCTCCCCATTTTATCTAATGTTATATCTAGAATTTATATGTTCTTCTAGGATTATTTTTTGAATATGAAGTTAAATAAAGTGAGAGATATTATCCTGTGTAATTTTTTAAGGAGAGAAGTTATGTCTGAAAATCATAAAGCATATTATGGAACATAATATTTTCTTTTACTTTAAACACCATGATTTAACACACATAGGCTTGGAGAAAAAATTAAATGAATATTTATCGATTTTTGGATAATTATAATCTTAAAGAATTATTTTCATTTTATTGTTAAAGTGGCAGTGAGTAACCTAGTTTTAATCCATACTAAGTATTACCAACAGTTTGGAAATGTGTATATTTTCAAAGAAATATAAAGGGGGGGGGGGGTATTAATGGAACCTAATTTATTGGTTTATTAGATTTTGTGCTCAATAAAAATTTATTTTATATTAGTATTTTTTGAAGGGAATTATAAAGCACATAAAATATTTTTTAAATGGTAGGAAGAATCTAAAATTCTTAAATAAGTAGAACGAAAACACAGCACAGGGTAGTATACCATGCCTTCAAGGAATACGATGTTTAAATATTTTTTGAAGGTATTCAATATGAATTATTTCCATTTGGTTATTTTATATGGATATATAATTTACCATTTTTGGTGTTTTTGGGTGTTGAGAACCATGAAACAAGGCATCTACCACAACGTAGTGGTGTTTAGAATTTGAAAAAATCTAACCATATAGCATTGTAGGAGAAAATTTCAACTGTGTGGAAGTTCCAAGATTAACTAAGGTACCAAGAAGGTTAGAGAAGAATAATATAGACCATTTTGGGATTGTTCTAAGTGGTAGTTTATACCATGGTTTGGGGTAGAACCAGGGATAGGAGTACCATGTGGGGAGGCATGATGACCCACTGACTAGGGTGGGATTAAGGTATTTGTTTGAGGAATGGTTACTACATACATGGTAATAAATTAAATTCATCCTAGAGCCATTTATATAATGGGATTAATCCAAAATAGGCTATTATACATATTATTTTACCACACCATAGAATATAAATCAATGAATGCATCTTGGAAATATTTTTTACTATGTTAGGGAGAAGGATACTACATTACATATATGGTAATGATATTTTTAGTCTCATGGGAAATTTTTTTGATTACCATGTCCTTATATATTCTGTTTTATGTGTAGGGTATATATTTTTTAGGGAAAATGATTGAGTTTGTTTAGAGTCTATAGTTTTTTTAACATGGATCAAAAGGCAACACCACTGATAAAGTTGAAAAAAATATTCAATGTTGTTGAAAGAGATTTCACTGTGGATGGTCTGTTTTGGGAAATTCAATATTAAGGATATATATCAAGTATATATGAAATTTAACTATAAGGACGTACTCCAAGTTACAACCTTTATAGAAAATGAAATATGGATATGTCAAAATTGACTTATCTCAATTCAACGTGGGATGATCTTTCGTGATATATGATTTTTTTAGAATTCAAATAGTATTGATGATGTGGGTTTATCTTGGAAGTTTTTTGGTTAGTTAAACATATTAAACTACTAAATTTTAATTTCCAAATTAAGATTTGATGGAATATTATTAAAGGTCATGATTTAATGTAGAATAAATAGGAATGTTACATGATTTTTGGATTTAAAATATGAAATTCAAATATTTTATGGATATAGAGAATCTTTTTATATAGAAGAACAAGTATCACACATAGAATAGGGAAAATTATATAAATATAATTAATATATATAGATATGTAAATATCATAAAATATCTATATTCGATAATAAAAGTGTGTAAATATTTACTTGATTTGAATATCATGATATAAGGAAGATTCATTTATGTTTATATCTGATAAAAGTAAAAGTGGATACTAGAATAGAATTGAAGAACAATTTTTTTGTTTGGGATTGTTTTCATTAATATAAATATTATAAGATCAACCTGTGAATATATTTCATCATTATATCCCCCTTAAAATTATTGAGTTGAAAATTTGTGTAGTGATCTCTTCCTAAAGTTTTAATAACATACTAGTGAAATACTTATTAATCAACATATAAATGTGTCATTGATATGTGATCCTTATTGTATCCTTTTATAGCTAAACAAAGTAAAATAAGTTTGTTTATTCTATTTATATCATTTAATTTTATTTTATATTAAAAATTAGATAAATGTTAT
Source organism: Viscum album (assembly GCA_963277665.1). Taxonomy (NCBI): domain Eukaryota; kingdom Viridiplantae; phylum Streptophyta; class Magnoliopsida; order Santalales; family Viscaceae; genus Viscum; species Viscum album. Next base: position 1,545,269 of record CAUJRU010000137.1, on the reverse strand, counting down.
CTTTTCTAACATGAAGACCAAATCTAATTTAATCTAATGAGATAAAAAATATTTATAACCATAATTCAATCACTCCCTTCTCATAGGGTGAATTGTGGGACCCAAGTTTAACATCCATGTCTAATATTACTTTAGAAGTTATGAAGGTAATTTCCATTTAAATTCCAATATTCTATTGTTTTATTCATTTATGGGAATTTTCATAATAATTTATTGTTTTATAATTATGTTATGTGTAATTCACACCTTATGATGTTTGAAAGGAAATTATTATAACAATAGTTTTTTATTTTATTTATGTTCCATCTTCATTATAAATATTATTCTATGTTGTGTATATTTTCTTTTAAAAGTATCAAATTTATTTTTTCGTTATTTTTTTTATTTACATGACTTCTTCTTATTTTATCTTTGATTACTAATTACATCAAAAATTTCCAAATTAGTATGGAGACACTCTCCCTCACATTATCCTCTTTTGTTTCAAGTTCCCTCTTCCTTAACAACCTTATTCTATGATATATATATATATATCATCATATGATTTTATTTTACTATATTAAATTTATTTGGGAATATATATATGTAATTTTATTATTCACTTAATAATTGATCAAAAATTTATTCATTAGAACTTACAGATGCTACAAGATAAATCTTCCTTGGTATCTTTTACTTTATTTCAATTCAATCCAACATTAAAATTATTTTATATAAATTATTCCCTTTTTATGTTTATTATTATAAGTTCGTTTTATTTTAATTTTAATTGCATTACCTTCCACCACTCTCTAAATTCAAGTTAACTATTCACTTTACAAGGGAATTTCTACTTTTGTCTCGAAACAGTTTTTCTTCTCAAGCCACTCCCCCACCCCCTTTATAAAAATGAGGTAAATCCTATGATTCCATGAAATATCTTGATATAAAATTACCTATAAATACATGATTTAATATAATTCAAAACCATGTATCTATATCAATTATCCCAATATTTAATTACTTTCCAATAAAAAATTTAAAATAATGTAATTATACCTTTATTAAAACCCATCACTAAAATGTCTAACCACAGCCACCTAATTAATTCTTCATGTCACATTAATGAGAAAAAAATATATTTCCTCAAATTAATTCATCTAATATTTTACATGTATGTCTCAATATATAAATCACATATCAATTAAAATTCCACCATAAAATAATCAAACAATCAAAATGAAAAATTATATTTTTCTGTGAAAAAAACTAAATAAATAAACTCAATATTATCTACATGTTAATTAATTAAAATATAAAATATATGAATTTAAAATTATCCCCACCATATGATTTTTAAAACTTGAAATTTCACATGAATATGTTTCACTCAAAAACATTTTGTCACTATTTTTTTATGTGAGATTCTTTCTACCATGATTCAACCCAAATGTGTCAGTGTCCCCACAATACTCAAACCCAAGGAATGAATTTTCCTATAAATACCTTATCTTATATGTCATTCATAAAAACTAGTGTCCATAATGAGTTAAATTAAATATGAATTCTTTTTTCAAGGGAATTTAATATAATGAAACACATGGTTGTTTTAAAATATTTGTTCTAAATTAGGATGTTAGTTCTATTTTAGGATTTGTTCTTAATATCTAATGTTTTAAGGTGACTCTATAGGTCTTTTGGGATATAATATATGATTTACATGAGGTTTCAAGATTTCATGTGAGATTTATAGGTAGTGAAACTTATTATATAAAACTATAGGTGACATACGATACTTGGTGGGAGTTGTCGAGTACTCAATGTGCTAAGAAAAGGTTGGGAAATTTTGGGTGCCATCAGGTACCATATAAAACCAAATTAGATACCTAGTAGACACTAGTATGTTATTTTCTATATTAGTAATTTAAGAAATTTATTTTAAATTAATTTCACCCTAATTTTATCTCCTTAGACCTCATTCACTCTAGCCCATCCATAAGCCCCTTTTATGGTTCCTCAAGAGTTATTTCATAGAACCTTATTTCCCCTTTGATCTAAGGCATCTGAAGAGGTTTTTATATGCTCAAATTAAATATAAAGATTCTACCACTTCTTTTTTCTTACCTATACTCTCCTCTTCTCAGTTTCTCAAACCAATATTTGGGATTTAGTGATGTTATTTTACTAAGACATGGTAAAATCACCTCCTGTTATTGGTCTTCTACTCCTCTTTCTTCAAGGAAGCCTCTTGGGTTGTTTAATCATTGTTTTCTCCATTTTTATGGAAGGAAATCAAGGTATGATTTACTATGGTAATTTTTTTCTTTTAGGGTAAATATTTTAAGATGATTTACTGGATTAAATTTGGGATATTAGTTTTTTCTATATTTTATGAATTCTGGGAGTTATCATTTTTAGTTTAATTTGGGTATAAACATAATTTGGTTTTGGGGATTATTTTATTTGGGACCCTTATCCATGGAGTTATAGTTTATGTGTTTTAGGTGATATCTTACTGCTTTTGAATATTAGAAATGATCTCTAATTGTATTATTTTGTTTTCTCATACATTTTGATTGATTATTAGTCTATTAAAGTGCCATGTATGCCTATTATTTTATATAAAACTTTTAATAAGGAATAATATATATTTAGTAAATATAAATTATTGCATTTAAAATAATTATTTTGGTATAGAATAAAAAATTCAATGAATATTTGTATATTATAATGTAGGGTTCAGTTTCCTTCTCTTATTTTTTATAGACAATTTATCCATAATTATTTTTTGTTTTATCCTTATTAAAATTAATTTCATTATTTATTATTATAAAGAAAAACTAATTTTGTGGACATGTTGTGTTATTTCATGTGTCTCTATTTAACTAAGTTTTATTCACTTTCTTTTTATACTGAAAGAGGTTAAAATGTAATCATTTATAATCTCTTTGGTGCTAAATATCCCTAGGTATAAATTATTACCATATAAATTTTTTGTAAATTAAACCATACTAGTTTGATTTAATTTAGATATAATTAATCCTCTTGAGTTTAATGTTGTCCTAAAATGTGGAAATCTCCTCTCTCAAATTTAATATTAATGAACCATAAGTCAAAAAACAACATTTAACCCTTGGGTAAGAATGTCATTTGATGGTGATATTATTATATAGGATTTTTAAAAGAGTGAATAAGTGATTTAATATGAAATTAATTCTATTTTTTATATCATGGTGAATATTTAATATAAAAATTCATAATTGATATCATAAAAAAAATGGTGGGTTTAGTTTATTTTGTAAAATACTTGTTTTGTAAATTGTTCTTTTCTTTAAATACATTCTTGGTTAAACTTATTTATCATTTTAAATGTTGTATCAATTTTTTTTTTCAAATTAACCCACCCTATTCTTATTTAAATTATATCTTCTATATAAAATATATCATAAATATATATTATAAATGTTTTAATGAAATTTTGGCTTGAGAAGTCATTATTTCGGGCATTCTTTTCATCAATGTTTTGTGAGTAAAAATTTTTATATATTAAATCAATGAAAAATGTGTTATTTCCATGAAGATCATGTATTAAATTGAATCAATTGGTTATTTAAATCTATTAATAATTCTTTAACATTAAATAATAATCTTTTACCTATTTTTCATTCAAATATGATCATTAAGGAGCTTGAACATTATATAGTTATCCTATTTAGAATATGTTAAACTAATGTTTATTTCATGTATATTTCTATGTTTGGCCATCAGTTAATATGAGAATAATTTAAACGCATCTTGACTTTTTAAATTTTTAAATATAAACTAAAAAAATTATTGTGTGATAAAAGGCTTGCATACTGTTATATTTTGAGAATTTCTGTTATTATTAAAGAGGAATTTTATTACAATGATTTATATTGTTGATATTAAGAATGTATACTATTTGATATAGATGTTTTTTACTAATAATTTTTCATTTTATGTTGATCTATCAATAATTAAAATACTTTTACTTTATTCAGTTATATATGGATATCCTTGATTTTTCTATGTATTTTTATATGTGGAATTTGTTTCTTATCTTATAAATTCCAAATTGAGACTTGGGTACAAGATACAGATGGATATATATCTATATTTATATAAAGTTCCTCCCAATGAGAAGATATATCTTATAGAGAAGAAAGGATTAGATACATGTATATGATTATGGATGCATCAATACATATACATGTTCCTTATTGTGAGAAGACGGTGCCTTCTAAGAGAGGATGATATATATACTAATCCTCCCTATGAGGAGACGGATGAACTCTTAGGTGAATATTAGACATGTATAGTTTAATTAAATGATACACTGTAAACACATACATTAAATATGAACACTTATACTACTTATCCATTTTTTCAAAAAAAACCTTTAAAATAAAACATGATTTCTTATGCTGATATTTCATTACAATTTTCCCTTGATCTCATCCTTAAACAAACTCTTCCTTAAACCCTATGAAAAATAATTTAAATCATAGTACGAGCACAAAACCTCAGTAAGGGACTTAAATGAAAAGAAACCATTAGTCCAGTGAAAACCTATAAAACATTTTCTTAAAACATACCTTTTTACCCTATAAAATATCTCATAATTTTAAATAGATCATTATCTTACCTTTTGGAAATCAAACTATTTACATGAAATCTAAAAATTAAGCATATAAAAGATAAGTTGGTAACTTGGGACAATAATCAAATATAAAAACCATGTGGTTTAATTCCATAAATTTCAATCTTACAAATGGAATAGCCATATGAAGGACATAAATACATGTCACTCTAACAAATTGAATAGCAATACAACCGACTTACATACATTTCACTCTTAAAAATGGAATATCCATACATGAAACTTTCATACCCAATGCATTGAAGGTTATAATGTAGCCACCCATCCTTAGTTTATCATGGAACCACATGTTATTTGTTTATCACGTAACCACCTGTCAAATCTACAAGTACCATTATATGATCATAACACATAATATGTTGAAATGTTCAACATGTCACTCTTAATATTACATTTTCACTCTTGCAAAAAAATTTATATTATATAAATAATTAATCTATTTTCAAACCCCATTTTTATTAAAAAAATACGTAGAAAAAGAAAAGAGGGGTTTAATTTTCATTTAAAATCATGAATTATTATAGAGTAGTCAAAATAGAAAATAATTTTCATAGCGGAGGAGAGGTTTTTGTCGACGTATAAGTTAAAAAGAGCATTCATTTTATCGTTTTTAAAGAAATCTCATCATTCCATATATAAAACATAAAAAAATATTCCTTTTTGAAAGCCTTTGAATGAGAGTCAAAAATAGAAATAAAATTTCATTTAAAATACTTTTATATGAATAAGTATATAAAATAATATCAATAATATTTATATGGAGGAAAATATTTTGAAATTAGATCTTAAAACATTTAAATAAATATTTTTAAATCAATGTGTCACATTCAAAACTTTTGAATAATAAAATTCATTAAAGAATAAATTTAACCAAGACATTAAATATATTGATAATAGAAAATTCATGATATATATCTTGTAAATGTGTCTGCATATACACATTATAAAATAATAAAGGTTCATAACATCCAGACATTCCTCAATGAAATGAGATTGAGACGATGTCCCTTACCGTGAGTGTGATTCATCATGTATGTAATTTTTATTCCTAGAAAATAAACTTATGTTAATAATTTACTTTCTTGAGAGTATTTTCAAGTTTATTATTCCTTTTACATAACTTATTACCAAGTAATAATGTTATAAAAATTACTTAATTATTTAAGTTTATCTTGGACATTTTGACGATATTCGGTGCTTGAGTCCAAAATGACTTTTCTATGATTTAAATAGTCAAAGTGGTCATTATTAGTTCATCTATAAAATAATATTAATGAAAAAATAGTCACTTTTTTACATCCATTATACTTTTAAATCCATATTTTACATATGAATATGAAAAATGAACTACGTTACAATCATAAAGATGGTAAATCATACGTATGCATGAGTAACGTTTCGATTTTTTAATGATCCTTATTGAAAAAAATTAATTATTATATTATATTTCTATAATTATAATAATTAAATTAATATCCTATTAATTATTTAAATATTCTTATATATACCATTGATGTGATGTAGTTCTAAAAAAATGAATCACATCGCTTTGTGGAGGTCATAGTTCTCACATACACACGAACGATGTTATCATTTCTATGTTTATAGAAAGGTAAGAATGTAAATGATATATTATTATTCAATAATGATTAATATTTTATTAATATAATATATAAACATTAATTCCAAAATTATAAAAAGTATTTAGAGATGGTGATGAAAAAAATACATATCAGTCAGCGAGGTAGTAGTTTGTCGTATACACAACAGAGAATTCATTTCTCATTTGATATAAGTGGTGATGGATTTAGGAAATGATATTAAAATTATTAAATCTCAGTTTATTGATTATTATAGATTTATTTTTTCATCATTGGTTAATAATATTTTAAGTACATGGAAGAAGAAACAAAACAAAATCACTTAAATAATAATGATACATTTTCTTCAGACAATCTCCTTTAATTAACACATTAACACCACTGAGGTGAGTGTTATGCCTAAAATAAGAACTCTAGAATGTGGGTGGTGGTTATAGTAAGGTATTTAGAAAGATATTGGCTAAGACAAGTGGGTTTTTAGGAGTTAATAAAGGATAAGAATGGGTTCCCTTTTATAGAAGAGGGGTGGGGCACTCTAGGAATTCTTCAAATTATTAAAATAATATGAATTTTTTTTTCTATTCTATATGACTACCAATTTATTTATTTACAAGGTAGGATTATTATGGGTCCAAATACATTCATAAAATGAAAATTATTTATGTTTTTAATATTTTTTTAATCTTTATCGTTTTATCTTAACCCTTATTTAACCTTTTTAATTCTTATCGTGATATCATGTAATTTACACTTTGAAGGATAATATAATTACAATAAAATAATAAAATAACAATAAATGAGTAATTTATTACATTTTAAGATTTATCCCACTCATTTGGATGAATATTATAGTTTTATGAATCTTATATCATTTAATACAATATTATTTATTTTATAATATCATTAATGTCAATTTTGCACCATTGATCACTAGACATTTTAAAAATCTCATAATAATATGATATAATAAAAAAATCTTTTATCTAATCACTAAAATTTCAAATTAATCAATAAATTTTTTATTCCATTATTTATATCAAATTATTTTTATTTTAATATTTTTAAAATCATTTATTTGATTCTAAAATTAATTAAACAATTACTTCATCATCATTGTGTCACCATTTAAGGTAATTATTTTATCACTAATAATTATAAATAAATTAACATGATGTATATAAACATTTTATATTCCATAATACAATTTATAGTTTAACACATCACTTATATAACCCCATATTAAAAATACTTCTCTTGTTAAAAATAAAAGTATGAAAAAAATGACTTTCCTTTAAATAAAATATTATAAAGGTTATATTCCCATACAAAAGACCATAAATGGTCTAATATCCAATAATTTAATGCATAAAAATGAAAAATAATTATCCAATATAATTATGACAAGTTTTACGGTAATTTTTTAATATTTATAATATTCATTACCCTTAATTACTCGATTTACCATGAACTGTGGTAATAAAAAAACTACTAATGTTACTATTAAAATTGTCCAATAATAAAAGGGAACTATTTAATAAATTTGTACCTTCATATTCCAAATATTTAATCAAATTTTAAAAATTCAAAACATAGAAATTTGGAAATTAATTAAAAATTAATCTCTATGGATGAATGAGAAAATGGTTATTTAATGTAAAAATCTTCAAAAGTTCACAATGTTTTTGTATAAAATTTCAATATGAAATTGATTCCAATGACCTAAATTGGATGAAATTTTAAAAAATTGATCAAATTACAATTTAAATCCAATAAAAAAATATAATTTAACATTATAAATTATTTATACAAAAAATAAGTTTTCAATTAAAATGAAGTATATTTTCATTATTCTTTAAAACATGAAACTTATCAGAAAAATAGAAAACAATTCAAAAAAATTAATTTTTTGTATTAAAATTTCAAATAAGAAGTTTTTTTTTCAAATATAATTTATAAAAATTTCAAGAACTATATTTAAAACAAGTGTTCCATCAAAAGGAGGAAAAATGGATTTTTTGAAAAATACTTCTTTTATCCATAAAACTAGATTTGTTCTTATATAATTTCTTGAAAACAAATAAGATGAATTTTAAAATTAATATTTAATAATATATATATCGTTTATAGAATCCAAAAATAGTTAAGTAATTTTTTTTAAACACACTCGTTCACATTTTAATAGTTTTTTAAAAAATCAATTCCATTTGTATTGAAAAGGGTTTTCATTCATTTATAATTAATTGTTATCAAAAAAATTAATTATATATACATGTGTAAACCATATTTTCATAATTAAGTTAATCATTTTCATACCCTCCATTCTATAATCTAGGTTATAGTGGTAATATTTAAATAATAGTATTTAGTTGTTTGCTTAAGCTCGATGTGGTGTATCGTGTACGCTATCGAACAAAGTGTTTCCTTTTAAAAACGCAGGATGTTATATCCTACCCCATAATGGAAATTACTTTCTTGAAATTTTTAATTTAGTCTTGATAAATAAGGTCTTACTTTACAAAATACCTTTACTGAAATCCCACATTGGAAAAAAATTAATAAAACTTATACTTTAAAAGAAAGAAAGGTAAGTATGAAGGTCACTTGAGATAATACATACTAGGATTACAAGTACAAAACAATGGGCATGGAAGAAAAAAAAGTATCTATTTATGAAGTATATTGATATAGACCATTTTCATTATAATTTTAACCATCACAAAATCGTAAATCTGTGATGGGTTAAAAGGTCATTGATTTCTTTGTTAAAAAAGTAAACAGATCACATTTTTTGTTTCAAAATTATCTTCATTGAGTTAAGGAATTATTTTACCACCTAGACTAAGAATAAAAGGAAACATAATTACTTTAAAAGTAGAGTATCATACATTAATAATTTTTCTACCCAAACTCATATTTTTCTCCAAATGATGAGTATTCAAGTTGAATTTTTCATGATTGAAGCACTGGAATCAACTTCTAGAGAATCACATAATACACCAAATACTGACACTATATTTCTCTTGTCCTTAAAAATTATCCAAAACCAAAATGTTTTAGTAAAAGATAATATAATTCCCCAAAAATAATAAACCTTATATGATGAAAAACTACTTCCACATATAAAATTCAACAATAATACCCAAACATCACCAAAGACCATTCAACAAATAACTATCCCTAAAATTACTCAAAAATATTTTAGACTAAAATTAAAATCCTAAATTAAGAAGGATTTTATCACATAGTCATTCAAGATAAATTTTTATATTTATCTCCAAATAATGTCTACCACTCATGAAGTCTTATACAAAAAAAGTAATTTCCCTAATAATCATGAAGATACACTAACAATTTCATAAATAACCTGAATCACCATATGTTCACAATAAAATCTGATTCTTCCAAAATATAATTAAACCTTTAATACTCAACTGAAATCCCATAATATTATATTTACATTAATCTTATTGAATTCCAAAAAAATTTAATGTCCTCTAAAACAACATTAATTACCTAATTAAAAAATCATTCCCCAATCACAAGTTTATCTATAAAATAAAAAATATGTTCTAATAATCAACATATTATTATTCTATATACTCATTTTACTAAGAAATAAAATTTATTCTAATCTAGTACTTCATAAAGGCCATTGGTAGGCAATTCACCCTTGTTTCCCTTTGGTTGTGGGTTCAAACTCACTGCCTTGCCAAACGTGATGGGTTGTCACCCATCATGTAGGTTTTTCTTTTTATAAAACTGTATAATTCTTATAATAATATCAAAAACCTGATAAAATATAAAAAATAACTATAATTTGTTTTATCCTAAATGTTTATCTCATACCTCCCATTTTTCTTCACAAAATGTAATATCCCATAATTAGCAAAAAATGAATGCCTCCAAAAATAATTTTATTCACATTAAAATTTCATATCTTAAAGCCTCAAAAGGGGTTTATAATACATTGAACATATTATCAACCTTAAAATTATAAATCCATGATGATATCCCTAACTCTTAAGAAAACAACCTAATCACCAAATTTTTCTAAACACTACTTTAATACCAACTATAAAGACCCGACCTTAAATATTACATATTCTAGTTATTTTAAAATTAGAAATCAAATTATTTTAACAAATATCCTCTAGGATTATAATTTTATAAAATTAGGAAAAAATATTACATAGTAAAATCATACATTACATGTGAAAACATATACTCAGTATTTATGTTTTTATAAAACAAAAAAAATTAAATTAAAACATGATTTCTTATACTGATATATCTTCTCAATTTTCTATTGATCTCACCCTAGAACCAAATCTTCCTTAAACCCTATGAAAATAATTTTAAATATTCGGATGATAAAAAAAGTTTAGTAAGGGACTTAAAAGAAAACAATCCATTAGTCCAGTGAAAACTCATAAAACATTTCCTTTAAACATACCTTTTTACCTTGTAAAAGATATCTTCATTTCAAAATGATCAATATCTTATCTTTTGAAAATCAAATGATTTTCATGAAAAAAATTAATGTTTATAAAATTTAAGTACGTAACATGGGACAATACTCAAATGGAATAACCATGCAGTAGAATTCCATACATGCCACTCTTATAAATGTAATATCCATACAACCGACTTCCATTCATGTCACTCTTACAAATGTAGTATCCATACATCCGACTTTCATACATGTTACTATTACAAATGGAATATCCATATGGTCTACTTGTATAAAAAATTAATTGGAGTTTAAAACATAACCAACCATCCTTGGTTTATCATGAAACTACCCCCCATTGGTTTATCACGTAACCACCCACCAAATTTCCAAGTCTTACTATATGATTATAAAACATTAGCTTGAAATTTTCACAATTTCACTCTTAAAATTCCATTTTCACTCATAAGATAATATTCCATGTTATATAAATAATCAATCCATTTTCAAAACCCATTTTCATTAAAAAAATACTAAGAAAAGGAAAATAGGGGTTCATTTTTCTTTTAAAAACATGACGTATTTTTTAGAAATCAAAATAGAAAATAATTAGTATGGAGGTGGAGAATTTTTTGTTGACATATAAATTAAAAAGAACACTCATTTTTTCGTTGGTAAAGAAATCCAAATGTTCTATATAGAAAATAGAAAATATTACTATTTTAAAACCATTGAATGACATTAAAAATAGAAATAAATTGTTATTTATAATCCTTTTATATAAATAAATATATAAAATTATATCAAGAATATTTAAATAGTGTAAAATATTATGAAATTAAATATTAAAAAATTTAAAAAGATAATTTTAAAACAATGTGTCCCATACCACTTTGAAAACGTTTCATCAAAAAAATAATTAAATAGTACCTTTGAAAAATATTAAATATCATTATAATAGATAAAATTCATTATATTAAATTTAAAATTTTCTATATTTACACCTTATAAAAGTATAAAGTTGTATGACATCAAGACATGCCTCAATGAAAGGAGATTGAGACGAAGTCCCTTACATTGATTCTGATTTGTCAGTATATACGTTTTATTCTAGAATAATAAACTTATGTTAATAATTTACTTTCTTGAGTACCTTTTCTTGTTTATTATTACTTTTATATCACTTATTACCATGTCATCATGTTATAATAAGTACTTAATTATTTAAGTTCATGTTAGATGTTTTGACGATATGCGATGCTTGTGTCCAAAATGACTTTGGTATGATGTGAATATTCAAAGTGTTCATTAGTGTATAATATAAAGAATAATATTCATGAAATAATAATCAATTTTATACATCAATTATAATTTTATATCCATCCATTACATATGGATATTAAAAACAAACTATTTTTGCAATCATGAAGACGGTTAGTCGTATTTACGAATGAGTAACATTTATATTTTTCAATGATTTGTATAGAACAAATTATTATCATTAAAAAAATATCATAATATAATTAATTATTTTAATATACTTTTATATAACATCCTTGTGATGTAGTACTGAAAAAATGAATCACATCTCTTTGTGGAGATGATAGTTCACATGAAATCATGAATGACATTATTATTTTTATTTGAATTGGTAGGTAAAAACATTAATGATATATAGTTTTTTAATGATGATAAATATGTCATTAATATCATATATAAATATTAATTACATCATTCAAATCATTTTTGAGAGACGGTGATGGAAAATGAATTATATCAGTCTATGAGGCAGTAATTCATCATACACATGAATGATAATTATTTTCTCATTTGATGGAAGTGTAGAAGGATTTAGGTGATGAGATTAACATAAAAATATATAAAAATATTTATGATATTTTATATATTATTTAATCATGGTTTAAGATTAGTTTAAGAATATGGAAGAAGAAACAAAACAAAAACACTTAAATAAAAATTATACCTTTTGTTCGGACAATCTCAATTGATTAACACCTTAACACCTCTAAGGTGAGTTTTCTACATAAAATAAGAGATATATAATATGGGAAGGAATTATATAAAGTTATTTTGGGCTGATACTGGCCAAAACTAAATATGTTTTTATGTGTGAAGAAATGAGAAGAATGGGTTCCCTTTAATAAGAGAGGGGAGGGTCACTCTTGTAATTCTTCAAATTGTTAAACAGATATAAATTAATTTTATATTACCAATAGATAGAAACTGATTTATTTAGAATATATGATTATTATGGGTTGAAATAAATTCATCTAATAAAATTAGACATGTTTTCAATATTTTTTAATCCATATATTATTGTTTTAACCCTTATTTAATATTTTTAATTCTTATCATTATATCATGTAATTTACACATTGAGGGTTAATATAAATACATTAAAATTAATAAAGACCAATAATTTCATAATTTATGACATTTTAAGAATTATCAGAATAATTTGGTCTAATTTTAGATTTTAACTAATTTTATATCATTTAATAAGATATTATTTATTTTAAAATCTCATTAATGTCAATTTTGACATTATTTATCACTTCAATTTAAAAACATCATAACAATATGATATAATAAAACCATATATTTCAAATCATCACTAACTTTTTAATGGAATCCATAAAATTAGTTTATGATATTAAATATATCAAATTATATGTATTTTAATATTTTTAATATCATTTATTTGATTCTTCCATTAATTAAACAATTAATGCATCATAATTTTTCCACCATTTAAGGTAATTATTTTATTACTAAGAATTATAAATAAATTATCATGATGGATATAACCATTTTATATTTAAAAATAATATTTATCTTCAAACAAATCCATTATATTACCTTGCATTAAAAATATATTCTCTTATTAAGAACAAAAGCATCAGAAAATTTACTTTCATTTGAATATAATATTATAATGGTTAAATTCTCATATAAGAGGGAATAAATGGTCTCATAAACAATAATTTAATTCTTAGGTATGGATAAAACTTATCCAATAAAAATTGGACACTTTTTAGGGAAATTTTATAACATTAATAATATTATTTTTACCCTTAATTATCTGATTTAGCCTTAACTATGGTACTAAAAAAATTACCAAAGTCACTCTTAATATTGTCCAAAAATAAAATGGAACTATTTACTAAATTTAGACCTTCAAATTTCAAATATTTAATCCATTTTTCAAAATTCAAAACACATAAATTTTAGAAGTTAATTAAAAATTAATCTTATTGACAAAATGGGAAGATGTGTTTTTAAAGTAAAAATGTTCAAAAGTTCACAAAGTTTTTATATAAAATTTCGTTGTGAAATTAATTACAATGAACTAAATTAGATTAAATTACAAAAATTTATCTAATTATACTTTAAATATGATAAAAAATATAATTTAAACGTATAAATTATTTAGATTAAATAGTCATTTTCTATTAAAATGGTGTATTTTTTCACTATTAAATAAAACCTGAAACTTATCTGAAAAATAAAAAAAATAAACTAGATTAATTTTTTATATTCCAATTATTTTTTCTAAAATAATTTATAAAACTTTCAAAAAATACATTTAAACTAAGTGCGCTATTAAAAGGCGAAAAAACTGCCCTTTTTGAAAAATACTTATTTTATGCGAAAATTAGATTTATTCTTACATCATGTATAAAAAATGTATAAAATTAATTTTAATCATTATATTGAATATATTATATATATATTTAATTAATATAATATAACATGAGTGATTTAATTATTTTATAAACACACTTGTTTTCATTTAAATTGTTTTTTTTGAAAATGATTTCCTTTTATTTTCAAAAGGGTTTCTTTCATTTAAAATTAATTTTTCACCAAATAATTAATTATATATATGTTTAATGAATATTTTCATAATTCAGTTAAACATTTTCATAACCTCCATTCTAAGGACTAGGTTATAATGGTAACATTTAAATAATAATATCTATTTGTTCTCTTAAGCTTGATGCGGTGTATCTTGTATTCTATCAAACCTATTATTTCATTTTAAAAACATAGGATGTTACATATTGTTCCTCTCTATGAGAATATGGTCAGACTCCATGAGTGGGATATTATAGATACACATAAATTTACTAATTTATTTATATATTCTCTTATATAGGATTGGTCATGGCATATATCCTCAATTGATAGATCCCCCATGGTAGATTGTTATAATGTCTACATTTCTAGATTTCCTCAAATAAGGTTTTTCTAATGTAATTTAAAATTATATTTTTTCATATTATAAAATGATAGTTGTTTTCTTAATTTATAGAAAAAAATACTACATTAATTTTCCAAATATTAATGTCAAATTAACTTTCTTATTTGATGTTTCCTTCCATTATGTATGGATACCTACAAAAAAATTGTTATATTTATTCCAATGTTTAGAAATGTTCATTTATACACCAATATATAGTCATGTGTGTTGATACACTGTTGGTTTTTCTATACTAAGTATTTATTCTAATACTCTACATAGAAACCGTAGAGGACATGTTACCTCTCCTTTAATGCATTTTGATATGAACAAGTACTCTAATAGCCATGGGTTATTCAGAAATTGATTATGCATGCCATAGAAATGGGCTAAACCTCCACCATGATGTTGGAGTGAAAGGATTTCCATTCAGATGACGTGATTCTCTTATATTTGTAAGATAAATCTTCCCCAATCTCTCTTACATTATTAATTCTCCCCTATATCCATCTTGTTTTATATAAATTATTCATTTTTTATAATAATTATTATACGTTCCTTTTCTTTTACTTGTAGTTAAATTATTTTCCACCACTCTATCTCTCTCTCTTCGAGTTGACTATACACATTATAAGGAAAATTCCTCTCTTGTCTCCCAATAGTTTTTCTTCCAGAGTCTCTCTCTCTCTCTCTCTCTCTCACATTTTTAGTTATTTATTATAATTTTAAAGTTTTACATGGATTTTTTCATAATTTTTTATCATCTTCCTATTATTTACATTTCATTCCTCTATATTTTCATTTATTACGGTTATTATAAAAATTATGAAAATGATAAAAAATATCATTTTCATTTCATATAATTTACCATATTCCTCTATAAATGTATTCATATTAGTTACAGTCTTTTCTATATATATCATAGTTTGGACATATATTATATAATTTTCATTCATTTTATGAGTTTATTTTCTTTATTTATCTTCTATTCCTCTTTAATTCACTCTTATGTAGTATGATATGATTTTTTATATAACTCCTTATATTTTCAAGGGTTAAATATTTTATTCTTTATGTGTATTTTATAATAAATATCATGATTTTATTTCCATATGGAACACATATTTTTAAATATATTAGGTTTTGATAGATGATACTATAATTATATATCCCTCCAATGCATTATGTAAATCTTATATCCCATGAAGTTTTATATATGGGTCATGGGTAGTGAGTCCAATCCCTTGTGTTTTGATGTATTGATATATATATATTTAATTAATATTTAGGATTTCCTATCATTATAGATGTGACACATTCAGATGGTATAATTCATCTTTATAATTTGATGATTCATAATACCTCTTTTATGATTCCATTTTATTATTTAGTTATTTTATAATTAAGATTCTATAAATCATTTTTTTCTTCATATTTTGGTTCATTTTTTACGTATTATATGAGCTCCAATACTTCTCATTTTGATTTATATTTTTATTTTCCCCTTAATGGTATATTATCATACCCCATTTTCTTTATTTATGTATATCCAAAATATTTTCAATGTAGTGAAATGTATATGATGGGCGTGTATAAAAATATTATAATTTTTTTAAATTAAATGGATGTTGTTCTATATTATGTTTTTTAATATTTTTCTAATCAATAATATCACTAAAATATTGAGTTATGGTTATGTGTTTTGTTTGATTTGTTATGTTTATTTATGAGAAAATAAGGTAAATAACTTTTATATTATTTTTCAGTCATCATAGTGGGTATTAGGAAATATTATAGTTATTTTTGGGGATTAGGCATTAGAATATAAGAGAAATAAGTTAATAAAAACCTACCATTAATCAAATTATTCAAAACTAAAAAATCAAAGTAATTTTTTCATAATCTTATCTACCCATATTTTATTGAAAAAGATTATTTTCATTTCTAACTTTTTTTGGTTTTAGTAATTTACTATAAATAGGAAGAAATGAATAAAGAATAAATATAATGATTAATTTAATTATTATTAAAATGAGATACAGAACATGTAAGATATGTATTGTAACTCTTTATGATGATTTCAACTCCAATGAATCAGGTTATGAATAGTAAAATGAATCATATGGACTACCAAACTTCTACAAAAAAAGGAGGAACTCTCCTTTAGGTCTTTTATAGGGATACAACCATAATCCATTAGTGTGTATTCTAATCTATTTATTATTGGGTAATAGATATGTTCTATAAAATAGAAATTTTCTTTTAATAAAGGTCAAAATAAAGGGAAAGTAAGTATGAACATATATTACCTATAATGATAATTATGTTAATAGTGAAATATTATTTATACCTTCAGACATAGAGTTTTATTTATTAGTAAAAACACCATGTTTTTTAATTACTATATCACTAAAATTTTTCTATTCCCCCTTTAACATTTTATAATATACTCTTCTAAATAATCTCATAATTCTTTCTTTAGTAAAATTATACCCTTAACTAGGCATATATTGGATCTATTTATATAGATAAAAAATATACAATCTAGAGAAGATAATATCACTACTAGAAATTTAAGCTATGTCCATGGACCTATAGCCACAGTTTTATAGGTCCGTGGCTATAGACTGTTTATAGCCCCGCTTTAATTAAACATCCATGGCTAAACTTCTAAACATCGAAATTTATTTATTTTTCTTTGGATTTCGTCGGCCTCTCCTCTCCTCCTCCCCCGATCCGCAACGACCTCTCCTCTCCTCCTCCCCCAATCCATGACCCTACTCTCTGAACCATCTACAGCTCTCACCGCGGCGCCCTCCTCCCGACGTTCCCAATCAATGCAGTCTCTCACGCTGCCGTCGACCTCTCTCACCGTGACCATCCACTCCAAACCGTCGACCTCTCTCACACTGTTCACGGCGGCCCTTCAGAAGCATGAATCCACCGGTGCTTCAGCTTGCAATTTCTGTGTACTTTCTGAATCTCCCTCCTTCTATTTCCCTCCCACTATAATCCTCTTAATTTTTGTCAATCGAAGTATCCTCCTCCCATGGATGGTGTTCTTATTTTTTTTATTTCCATTATAAAATGATAATCACATGGTCCGGATGACTATGGAGAGTTGGGGGAGGAAGATAGAGCAGATTAGGTTTTTACTTCCTGTACAATTGGGAATTTATGATCATCGTTTCAATTTATTTAGTCATTGGCAGTTGCCTTTAGTTTTTTTTTGTTCAAAGAAATTTTATCTTATTGGGATGGTTTTTTTGGATTCGTGTGGTAGTAGACTCGATGGCTTGTTTTTAATTTCCAAGTGCCTCCGGATTTTCCTTATTGATTCGTTTCTTGTCAGGTGAAGTTACTTACTGGAAGCAGTTTGTTAATTTGTATTCGATTTTCCTTTTACATCCCATGCTTATTTTATTTATCACTTTCTTATCTTTTTTCTCGGAGAACCTACGCTTGCATGGTGCATTAAATGAAATCCCCCTTTGTCTTGTGTTCCAAGTAATTGGGGATGCGGGGTTTTATTTATCCTCATATGATGTTCTCTATTTATTTTATTAAATGCTACTTTTTTCATTGATAACCTTGTTAGCATGTCTTGTGGTTCAAATTTGAAGGAGTTCAAAATTTTATGTATGTGGCTACTGATTCTTGTCATTGAGTTAGCATGTGGTGTTTTCCTGATGAAAAATGAGGGGAGATGCTTCTATGTCTTTGTTAACTACATTGAAAACCTTTGATTCTATAGCGCCATACCGATCTGATTTGAACATGCAGTTGAAAAGTTATCATGGGCGAAACTAAAAACAATACCAATGTGAAGGTTTTTTGCATTACTAATTATATTTTTAAACTCGGATACATGGACAGAAATTCTTCCCACTCACCAACCTGTCCTATTTTGGTGTTCATCAAATCCAAAAGTGGTGGTCAGCTTAGAAGTGAACTCCTTAAAACATATTATGATGTTCTCAACAAGAACCAGGTATTTAGGGTTTTAACCCCTCAAATTTCACTCGTGTATTTTCTACAATGGTTGGAATTTATATGTTTATGGTATTTTAGGTGGTTTAAAATATCTTATGATGGATGAAAAACCATATACATTTGTGTTATTAAAATTAGGTGAGTTTGGGTGTTAGGGTGGTGTTTGGAGTATGATGGCTATGTATTGGGTATGGTTTGGATTTGTCTTTGAGGGTTTGGGTTGGTGGTAATCCCATAAGTTGGTGGATATTGTTGGGGTTTTTCTTGATGTTTTGATGTAAAACTCTCGATATAGGGAATTTTGGTGATTTCTGGGTGATTTGATTGTGTATTTTTATTAGGAAGTTTCTTGTTAGATCAGTTAAGGGGGTGGAGGGTTTCTTATTATCAAGGGTGAATGTGTGGGGTTTGGTTGTTATGCTTGGTGTGTAGGAGAGTAACCCTTATATTATTATGATAAACCTTAGGGTTTGGTGTTTTGGAAATGATATTTTGTTATGAAGTAAGGATTAAAGGTAGTTTCATGATTTTGTGGTAATAATGCATGCTTAGGATTGTGGCGCGATGGGTTTCTAATTAGTAATGTTGTTATTACGAGATGATGTTGAGTCAAAATTCATCAACAAAGCATCTAATTAGGATGGCATTGTGTTCTCATGGGAAATATGATCAAGTGGTTGTTTCCCTCATATTATGTTACAACTACTTTGATCCATTGACCAAGGACTTCAAAAAGGAAAAGAAATGGTTTTCTAAGTTATCCATGAGTTCTAGGAGTAACAGTATCTAATTTTCAGTAGTGACATGGGATCGTAGGATGTTTAGAATATGTTGAAGAAAGTTTAGTTCATATTTGAAAGTATTGGAACTCTAGAGGATATATGGGTGAAACTAGAAGTTTCTAAATTCAAAGGAGATGAATCAGAATGGATAAATACATTTGATCATAAAATAAGGAATGAGGAGGTTTTATGGATCGAGTTTCATTCCCTCTTCTATGAGAGGCTATGTAAGATTTACATAATAAGAGCATGTTTTGGGGATTCATGGAGCTGCATCATTATGGGAATCAGTAATGGAGTATGCCACTAAATTTAAAAGTTTATTCATTTCATGCCATCCTTCAAATGAAATTTATTCATAAAGGAATTCTAGTTTTTAAATGGTCTTATGTACTCATTATGTCCATGAGTAGCTTCCTTTTATCTAGACACCTACTAGGAGATATTCAATAAAGACTGAGCTATCTATGTAGATACATCCATTTCATAGGAAGGTGCATGGAGAAGGATGGAAACTAGGTAGGAATGAATATTGGTTGGTGAGCCTCAGTAGGGTGACAGAGTAAATTAAATGAGTAATATCTCAGCTCAATATTAGAAAAATAAATGAACCCTGGTCTATTTCTCATGTATCAAGAATGTGCATGCATTCCCTTAGTATTGGGATGAGAAAAATAGGTTTCATGTATGTGTAAAGATGTGGGTTTCTATATTATTTTATTGGGATAAGCCATCCTAGGTGAAGTGACTTTTAGTACCATACATAATGAGGTATTCCTAAAGTTATTATTTTTTTCTATAATTTGGATTTCTCTATCTAATATCTTTTAATGTATTATTTTTGTTGGATATAATGTGTGTTTGAAAGATGATAGATTTTAAATGAAGAAATTTTGTTGAGATTATTGGGATAGGATCTTCTATAGTGATCATAATTTGATATGAGTCACTAGACATGTGTATGTAGGATTGATGATGGTATCGATAATACTATAGTGAGGAGATTCATACTTGTCCTTTTTGATTGAAATCCATATCAAGGGATGGTGATCATTATCAAGGTTGTGAAATGTATGAACTTAGACAATAAATGGATGAATTTAGTGTTTGGAGATGGATGTTGGATGAACCATATTTGGTTCCAATACCACACCAAAATTAATGATTTACCTATAGTGGTTGGTATAGTCAGTGTGTTTAGTTAATTATGAGGAGTTTATATTGGTAAATATGCTATTTAGAGCTTTTGTATTTCTAAGATTTCATTCAGATCAATGTGTTGGGTTAAGTATCAATATTTGATATTGTTGTGGGCTAGTGCTTGATAATTCTAGTGTGGAGTTTGAAAGGGAGCCTAAAAAGGGTACTCTAAAGGCTATTGAAAGTGTGTGTGGAAGGGAAACCAAGTAGTCCAAATTGTTAAGAATTTATGACATAGATTCCATAACAATAATAATTGTTGAAAGATAAAAGGAAAGAACCAATTATCGCATGTTCGAAAATAGTTTCTAAAAAGAAGGAATATACAATCAAGAAGGAAGATCATGCACCAAAATATTTTCTAATCATATTAGAAATATGGTTTAAAAAATCCAAGTGGATTGAGTAATAATAAAAGAAGGAAAATTCTCTACTTTATAAAATTGATAAACCTATATAAACTAAGAATAAAGGTGAATTCCAGAAGAAGAACATGCTAAAAAATGAGGTTTTAATCTAGAAAATTAAGAAGGATATAGGCATGAAGAGTTTTAGCTATTTTATACATTCAAGGAATGAATTTTATAGGTTAAGAACAATGTCTAATCTCTATTTCTCGCTTTTAAGTGATGATGGAGGTTTAATTTATTCTCATATTTCGGTGATTTTTGATTTTTGAATAGGGAATTGAAGGTGATGTTTGAAAAATAAAGAGCTTTATTAATGATCATGTTATTCAATATTGGGATGTACATATCAATTTGAATATTATTTGTTCATTGTTGGTTATGGATTCATGTATCATTTATCATGTACAGTTGACACACTGATCACATATATATAAGAAGTTGTTATATCTCATTTCTTTTCCCCCTATTTTCTTATAGGTGGTCTATTATGATAAGACCAGTTCTATCCACCACCATCAAAGACAATGAGTTCAAGATTTGGGTAAGGTTTATTCCGTTTTTATTCTTTGGCCCAATTTTAATTAGGGATTTTTTGATTTTTGGGTTCCTTATATTTTTGTTGTGTGTTTTGTATTTCGTTGAGGTGGATTCGAGTCACTGTTGACGAAGGCTTACATGTGTATGCATAGGTAGGCATATGCATATATAATTTCCCCCTTTATATATATTCACTCATGGAAGTATGAATATATATATTGGGGCTAGGTGTGCTTATATATAGATATGAAAAATGCATACGCGTGTAAGTGTAAAGGGGTATATGCAAGTATAAACATATATCTAAGGACCCCCTTGTGCATATTTGGCCATGCAAATATGTACATAGGGGCTAGGTGTCCTTATATATATGTTAAGTTGCATATGCGTGCAAGTGGAAAAAAGGAAGATTCGAGTTGTCATCGTCAAAAGCAAACACGCCTTTTGGTTGAGGTAGGGTCCCTCTCCTAGCCTATTTAATTCAAGAATGTTTTAAATTTCATTTAGTTGCCTTCTTAATTCTACATGTTTATATTAAATTTCAATTCTTGAATAAGTGTTAGTTAAGATAATTGTTTCCCATCCTTCACCTTATCTATTTTTCTGTACCTTGAAGTCTCATTTACTTCTACGTCTTTTTTCCTGGGGTTCGACATGCATCAATTTTGAAATCACTTCTTTCAAGATCGATCACTAGTATTCAGGTTAACCAGAATGTTTCAGTATTTTTCAAATGTTTTACAGTAGTCAAACATTATTCCCTCAAATTTTCTAATTCTTTACTTCCCTAATAGAAGAATTGATCCACCATAGGTGTACTGAATTGAGTTCTCATTGATTCTTTCTCAGGTTGCATGAAGTGGTGGATCTGGATTTGTATTTGTCTAAATATTCATGTTCTTTCAACTATTAACCATGTTTCCTCTACCAGTGGAACCTAATTGTTCACTCTAGGAGAGACTCTCGATTTTCATCCCAATGGATTTAGATTATCAGATTACATCTGACTTTTTAAAATCCTTATTTTCTTACTATTTGTTGGAACATTCTTGGAAATATTTTAGGTCGATCAGAAGATGCTTAAAGGGAAACATCTCATTCATTATTTTTTGTTTGTAAAGCTTGACCTGTCTAAGAAACATCTAGAGTTTATTTAGTTCTCTGCTGAAAAAACAGTTCAATGTTAAACAACACATTGTCTAGGAAATGGAGGTAATTCCATAGTGAACTGCTAGAGTCTCGGTCCAAAGGTAATATAACACTCATCTTGATGGGGAACATGTGTTTTATGCTTCTCTAGCTAGTGAGTCACTAGATACCAAGGTTCCTTTGACATAATAATACATTCAAGGTTCTAAATGTTTAGTATCATAGGAAAATTAGGTTAATAAAACACTTGTACATAATACAAAAACATTATTTAGCAACTGGGAATGGATGGAGGGGGGCAGGGTGGGCTGTGCAGGCTAGGGGGCTGGGTGGAGGGGGGTAGGGGGCGGGGGGCAGGGTGGAGGGGGGTAGGGGGCGGGGGGCAGGGTGGAGGGGGGGTAGGGGGCGGGGGGTAGGGTGGAGGGGGGAAGGGGGGCCAGGGGAGGGTGGAGGGGGGAGGGGGGAGGGGGGCAGGGGGGAGGGTGGAGGGTGGCAGGGTGCAGCGGGTAGGGTGCAGGGTGGAGGGGGGCATGTGGGCAGGTTGGAGGGGGGCATGGGGCATGTTGGAGGGGGTAGGGGGGCAGGTTGCAGGGGGGAAGGGGGGGTGCAGGGGGGGGTGCATGGAGTGCTGTGTCGGCTAGGGGGATGGGTGGAGGGGGGCATGGGACAGGGGGCAGGGTGAAGGGTGGAGGGGTTCAGGGGGGCAGGGTGGGGGGGGGGGGGTAGGGGGCAGGGGGCAGGGGGGTGGAGGGGGGCAGGGGGCAGGGGGCAGGGTGCAGGGTGGAGGGGGGCAGGGGGCAGGGGGCAGGGGGCAGGTTGCAGGGGGGCAGGTTGGAGGGGGGCAAGGGGTAAGGGGCAGGGGGCAGGGGGGAGGGGGGAGGGTGGAGGGGTGCAGCTGTGGACAGGTTAACAACAACCCCTGTTCTGGGTTTGAAACCTAAAAATTATTTTCCCTTTTCTTTTCATTTATTTCGTTTAGTTATTTTACTATTTAATAACATTTTTCTTGGTTTTTATGGGCATGAAAAAGCTGGACAACACCTCATGCACCTGTTGAAGATCAAATCATACTGTTGTTGGAAGCATAAACAAACATCCAGGTTCATGTTTCTACTTTGTTTTCAATGTTTTTTATGTCTTCCACGTTACTCTTTAAATTGTATGTGTGATATTGCCCATTTAATTTGAAGGTTTCTGTAAAATACATTTAATGTGTGAAGGTGTGTATACCCAGTGGGGGAGCAACAACTTTTAGTTAGAAATATCCAACATTCCGCGGTCACACCGCGATCACACCGCGGTCACGCCGCGGTCACGCCGCGGTCACGCCGTAGTAATGCCGTGATTTGGCCTTGCTCCGGCCACATCCAGCCCACACCTACCACCTTCCACCTTCATTTCAGCACGCTGCCACCAGCATTCCAGCCCACAACACCCCCCTTCCACCTTCGAATCAGCCCGCACCATCCCCCCAACACTTGAAACCAACCCCCTTCCACCAGCATTCCAGCCTCCTCCCACTCCCTTTGCTCTTGGCCGGAAGATGCTGCCCCATGGATGTCGCTAGACTGGGCCAACACGCTGTGGTCACGCCGCGGTCACGCTGTAGTCACGCCACGGTCACACCATGATTTGGACCTGCTCCAGCCACATCCAGCCCACACCATCCCCCTTCCACCTTCATTTCAGCCCGCTGCCACCAGTATTCCAGCCCGCAATAGCCCCCCTTCCACATTCGAATCAGCCCGCACCATCTTCCCAAGACCTGCAACCATCCCCCTTCCACCAAAATTCTAGCCTCCTCTCGCTCCCTTAACTCCTGACCTGAAGATGATTCCCTGCGGATGTCGCTGAACCGGGCCAACACGCCGCGGTCACACTGTGGTTACACTCTGGTCACGATGCATTAATGCCTTGATTTGGCCCTGCTCCAACCACATCCAGCCCACACCAGCTCCCTTCCACCTTCATTTCATCCCACTTCCACCAGTATTCCAGCCCGAAACAGCCCCCCTTCCACCTTTGAATCAGCCCGCACCATCCCCCCAGCACTTGCAACCAGCCCCTTCCACCAGCATTATAGCCTCCTCTCGATCCCTTCACTCCTGGTCAGAAGATGCTGCCCCGCGAATGTCACTGGACCGGGCCAACACACCGCGGTCACATCGCGGTTACGCTGCAGTCATGCTGCGGTCACGCCGCAGTCACGCCACAGTCACGCCGCATTTATGCTGTGATTTGGCCCTGCTTCAGCCACATCCAATCCACACCAACCCCCTTCCACCTTCATTTCATCCTGCAACAGCCCCCCAGAATCAAGATTGTAGCCTCACAATAATTCCTGGGTAACAAGATTCTTAGGATGAATTGGTTTTGGTACTGAAGGTTGAGGATATTTTTATCCAGCTTTAGATTTATGCGTCTCTTAAGTTTATTTTTGTAACCATCTCACTAGAGGGTCTGAGTTATAAGTGGTGGAAGTCTATTATTCAGACTAAGCCAGACAAAGACTATTCTTGGAAAAGTTTCAAGGCATTTTTCATTTTTCATTCTTTCATAATGAAGTGAAGTTACTGATGGCTATAGAATTTTCTAGAAGGGGCTGTCCAGGTGGGGTGTCCAAGGGCTATCCAGGGGGGGGGGGTGCCTGGGGGTCTGCAGGGCAGGGGGAGAGTGTAGGTGGGGTGTCTAGGAGGGGCTATCTAGGGGGATGTATAAGGGTTGTTCGGGGGGGGGGGGGGGGGTCTGCGGGGCAGGGTGCAGGTGGGGTGTCCAAGTGCTGTTCAGGGTGCCGGGGGATCTGCAGGGCAGGGGGAGGGTGCAAGGTGGGGTGTCCAATGGCTGTCCAAAGGTGCATTTACCCATCTTTTTTTGATTAAGAGGAATGGTGCACTGTATGGTGAAGAAGGTTGGTGTAGGAAAAAATTATTTAGATTATTTTGTAGTTTTTTCTTCAACTCATAATTTTCCACAAAATCCTTTCTATATTGAGTCTTTTATAATGGTATTTACCCACATGTAATATAGATTGAGTCTTTTCAAAATTGGCCTCTTCTCCCCTAATTTCAGAATCTATTGGCTTCGTGCTCACTGAATAGAATGGTGAGGAATTCAATTATTTAATGGTTGGATTTTTGTGTGGTTATTTCTTCTTGGGAGTAATTCACCTTGTATTGGTCTTCTTCCTATTATTCATGTGAAAACTGTTTATTCCAACTCTTTCGGTGGAAACTCATTGTTCACATGGGTTGCAGATTCTCCTAGGATGCGGTGTGGTTCCTTCTCCTGGGCCTCCCCTTGCCCTTTCATAACCTGGATTTCCATCATTTTGTCAGTGACGTGGTTGGATATTTTTTTGTGGACAAGCACATTTATTAGCTTCTTGATGCTTCCTCTTCCCAGATCTGTGTGGATATGGATCTCTCCAACCATTCCCTAACTGCATCCTCCTCATGGCAGGGAATTTCTCCTTGTGGAAAAGCTCTTTCATCAATTACTAATGTATTTCATCTCCCACTTCCTATTGCAAGGACACTTAGCATATCTGTGAAAACACATTCATTTTGGTCCTTAGGCCCCCACAATGGTGTTTATACTCTTCATATCCCTTCAATGCAGCCTAAAGTTTCCATGGATCCTCGTGACAAGGGTGCGTCTTCGTTTTCACCCACTTCTAATTCACCTCCTGCTGTTTCCCCGGTGGTCCTTCAACTTCCTATAGTGCCTCCCCTAGTTCCTATTGTCCTGATTTCCCCACTTTAAATACCTGGTCCAAGGGATCTTCCCACTCTTCCGGATGTGTGGTCTTCAGAGCCACCACTACCCCTCCTCCTCGACTGTGTCCCACCCTCTGATTCTACATCATACAATTCATTTGTGGTGTTTAGGCCTCATGTGAACATTTATCCAAGAAATTTCCCTCCACCTAGTGGAAAGCTTCATTTTCACAAGGGCATATAGGTGATCATCTCCCTACCTCCCCCCCATTCATGTGATTGGTCCGGGTTCCTCAAGTTTCTCCCACTTATATCTAAATTTTTTTCACTTTCTTTATTACTCCTCTAAGTTATCTAGAATGGGAAATAGATATCTCTCTATATTCATGCATCTCCCCCACGTGAGGGACGTATACCAAATCTTAGTCCAGGATCCTTCAGGATTCCAAATCCTTGCTAAATTTTCTAATCATTGGCACAAATTTATGGAACCAACTGGATTGGCACAAATTTATGCATCGCCTCGTGTCCAACTGGATTAGCACAAATTTATGCATCTCCTCATGTCCCACCCTCTAATATCTCTCTATATTCATGCATCTCCTCGTGTCCAACTGGATTGGCACAAATTTATCCTTGCTAAATTTTCTAATCATTGGAACCAAAATTGAAAGTCCTAGAATTCTCAAGAATCAATCCGAAGACCAAATCCAATGTCTTGGAAAAGATATATAATTCAACTATTCATTAGTTCAACCAATTATCAATCAATAAATCATCAATTTCAACTTTCTAATGGGATTTTTCATTTCAAATCAACTTCATAAATGCTCAGTAATTCATCTCTACCTATAAACCGAATATCATCATGGTAATTCATCCTCTTCATTTGATCCATAGTGAGTTTTAGTTCCCTTATCCTCAATCAAATGGTTTCACATTCATCCCCTTCTGCACATATCGATTTTGACAACTCAAATCAAATCCTTTCAACCTCAATATAATCTTAATGAACCTTATCCTAATATATATTTAAGAGTTATGGTTATGTTGACTACTTTATAAAAATTTGATTCATCAAACAACACATAGGTATTGGAAATAGAATCTCAGATAAGGTTTAGTTCCTAACTTCCAACAATTTAACAACTCAAGAAAGTGTGGTTCAAATAGATCGAGGTCCATCATTATCATTTTCCAAAGAAATATTCCTTCCCTAATTGGGTTTATTATTCGATATCATCTTAAAAGAAATGAAACCCATGGTCATCTTTCATGTTTATCCTAGTTTGTGATTTGTCAAATTTTACTCTTGTTTTTTGGTCAAAAATTGGTTCTTGGAACTCTGATGGATTTGATTTACACATAAAAGTTACATAAAATTAAATCATGGAAACATGCTTATAATAATAGTGGAATTGTGATATAGTGGGTGGAAAAAATCTAAAGTAATAGGATACACATTTACTAAATAAGAACCATAGTGGAATCACAAGTCAAAGTAGCATAAATTTCATATAGTAGTAGAACTACCTTCTAGAGGTTGCTGAATGATGTCCTTGATAGAAGCCGAATCTTTGAAAGTACTTCCAGGTAGTATAAAAAACTATGAATAGGAGCACATCAATTACACTATTGGACTGACTAGATGGCCACACACTACACTTAAACAAATTCACCAATTGAATCACTCTGCATACTATAAAAAATCTAGTTCTTTTTTAATCTTTTGATATGTTATGCATATTGTAATTGAATACAATATAAAAATTATGCTTACAGTAAGAATCATATAGTATACAATTCATGTATACTTAAATTTCATACTATGTTAATATGAAAGAAACATGGGAGGCATGAGATTATGAAATTATATACTTTACAAAATATACTATAGGAATAGAAACCATAAAAACAAAAATAAATTAATTTTTATTTAAGATGTTTGAAAAAATCACCTGATTAGAAAGGATAGGGTTTGCGACAGAGCCCAAGGAATGGGTAGTGGGGTGGGGGTATAGAATTTTTTACAGATTATAGATTGTTACCATAGTTGTTTGAATGGATATAAATTCAACAAAAAACACAAAAATGTATATCAGAAAATATAGGAATAGAAACCAAAGAAACAAAAATAAATTAATTTGTATTGAATAAAAGTATGGAAAATCACCAGATTAGAAAGGATAGAGTAATTTATTTACAATGGCATGAATGTTCTATAAGTTTCTTCTTCACTCATGTTTCCTAACCACCAATTCTTATGAACACCCTAACTTGGTTCGATGTGTTTAGGAAAAAAACAGGGACAATCTGACTTCACAATATTCTCTCCCAAAAGCTGGTCCACTTTTAATTATCAACAAAATATCATACATAATTCTATTAGTATTTGAATAGCACACTAGAAGAAAAAATAGCTTTATTTTTCATTCTTAGAGAATGTAAAAGGTTAAAAAATTGACCCAATCAATTAAAAGATCAAGAACTTACAACAAAACAAAGTTACCACAACATACCTTATAGACATTTCCAAGGTTTAAGTAGGCATTACGAAATGAATTTTTCATCTTTACAGCTTATTGGATGAAAGAAATAAGTAGGAATGAAAGAAAAATTAAAAAAGAGAAAGGTAACCAAAGTTATAAAATGGGGGTGCAAGGGTTAGTGGCCAGTTGATAAGATGCTACATTATATATAATGGATAATTATGGAATATAAATATAAAAATTATGTTTGAGGCCTTGATGTTACCAACTTACAGTCTATTTTGGTTAACCCAAACACCTGCATTATTTAAGGTTACCCAAGGAGCCATTCAAATCTCTTTAATATTTTTTCTTTAATTTTGATATAATAATGAAATAACAATTTACCTATAATCATATTATCTACTAGTTTTATTATGTTTTGATCCGTTTAAACACATGCATGAAAAATGATACTCTAAAATCATCGTTATCATCATGTAGGGTTAATAAAACTTTAATAATTTTCATATATTGGATTAAAAATAAATTTATGTTATGTTTAATACTTTTATATTATACTATTTAAATTAAAAATCATAATTAAAATAACATTTCATTGTTGATAAAATCACTATGCATACAGAATTGTGGATCATTTTTTTATGGACTGTAATTTTACCTAACATGGAATTAACATTAAACTTTATAACTTATATTACATTATTGAATATAATAAACTGTATATTATTAAGATTGATGGAATAATTATTGAGAGCTCTACACTGAAGTAAGCATTAACCATTTCGAACGATTAATATTAAATTATCTATATAGACTAATAATTACTAATATATGTTATAAATGAATATAAAGGATTAAAATTAAGTGAAATAAATTTAAATTTGGTCATATAATGGATAAATAGTAAACTAAATAAGATTATTCAAGGAGTTTGAGTGAATTTATGTAGGCCAAAATTTATGATATATGGTTCTCTATTGATCTCTCTTCTTATTTTAAATTATCTATATCTATTCTTAATTTGGATTATTTGAATGAAAGTTTAATTTAATTTATAATATTTATTATCTTCTATTTAATTCATTGAATATTTATAACAATTTATAATTCTCCAAATTATTCATGTTTAATTCATTTATTATGATGTTTATAAAGGGATTATTACTTCAATCTCATTTATAATTATTATATTCTACTTTATTATTTATAAACTTCTATGTTGAGTATATTTTCCTATGAAATTATATAATTCCAATTTTCATAGAATTTTTTGGATATACATGTCCTATTTATATTCAATTATTTATTTTTTTGAAATTCATACATTTCCACGTTTCTTAGGAGACACTCTCCCTCATGTTTTTCTCTTTTGGTTCATTTTATCTATTCATTAATTACAATCTAAAGAAATTTATATATCACACTATTATTTTATATTATTAAATCATCTCATAATTTTTTGGGATATATACAAACATACATACATAAAAATATATGTCTTTATTATCATCATAATTTTTTGTCCTTAATTAGCACTTTAAAAATATTAAACCCTATAGGGGGAACTTCCTTGATCTCGCTTGTTATATTTCAATTATCTCATAAATCTATAATATTTTATGTTATGTATAATATTTTATTCTTATCATTGGTATTTTTTTACCAATGATATTCATGATGAAAAATTATGGAACATAAGTAAAGTGGCTAGAGAATGCTTATGAAAAAAATCGAGTTTTCTTAATTTTTTTTTGTGATTTTTTGAAATAGTTTTTTAAGATGAATTATAGATATGTTAAAGAGTTATATAATTTTTAAGAGGTATTTTTTAGTTTTTTAGGTGACTTTTTAATGGTTTTAAAAACAAAGATACAATTATATTATAGATGTCATAATTTTTATTGGTGTATTTTAGGAAATAGTCGATTTAATCATACATCATGAGATTACATCATTATTCAATTTTTATGCTGGGTAAGATTAAAAGGAAAGAAAGTGTTCACTACTATGAACTACTAAGTGAACATTATGCCCCAACATGATAGTGGAGATAATTTTTTTAAAAAAGAGAAATAATGTTGTAACACATATGTCAGATCCTTACCATTGTTGTGGATTCTATTAAATTTTTATGTACTTTTATCATTTTTTATAATAAATTGGTTGAGGCTTTTATTGGGTATGTTTGGGTGATTTTTTGACCTTTTTGGAGGGTTCTCGAGAAGTTCATAGTTCACACACAATTTTCTAAAACTTTTCACCCACCCCTAGTTGAACGTGCACCAGAAGACATAGGAGGATTGTATGGTTATCACATAGTTAAACAAACCATACACCAACCTAGGATAAACCATGAACCCTAGACATTAAGGGTTCATAGTTAGGGTACATGGTTTGTCACACTGTGTAGGCCTGCCTAGGAAACCGTGCGTGCGGGATGTTAAACCCCTAAAAATTTGTATAAAAATCCTTGAGCCCCATGTTTATATAAATTATCACCCTATTTCGACCTAATATGATTTCCATCATTTTTGGATTCTATAAATAGGGTTCCAAGGATCCTCAAACTACTTCCTTTGTGAATCGAAGGTCCGGTTGAAGAACATTGGATCTCCGGTAAGAGATTATCTTCCATGTTTAAGGTTCATCTCTCTTCTATATTTATCTCCCCTTTTAAAGGGTTGAATTACTACATTTTTATGGTTTATGTCTATGTTTTTAGGGATATTTTCTTATCTTAATCATAAATTTTGATCCTAGATCTTCCTTTTTGTTTTGATTTCGATCGTTCTACATCAAATCAAGGGCTATGGTTTGGTGATCATTCATAAATGATCTTGAGGTATGGGATCTAATTTATAATTACCACAGTAAAGATTAATATCATGTGTATGTAATTGCCCCATTTTATTTCCATGTTTTTCAATATATTTTAAATTAAAAAGTTAAATTAATTCCTGTTAAATTGGGAGACCCTTTATGGATCCCATTTGAGGTTATGAGAACATGAATGTTTGGAACCCATGGGTTGTACCAATTACCTTGAAATGATGATAAGTGGAATGTATAATGTAAATTTTTTGTTTTTTAAATTTAAATAAATCCTTATTTCATGTTGATAATGGTATTTAAAGGAAAAAATTACGTTTCCTTGAAGGGTATATGAGTTGTGCAATCGAGGCACATGAAAGATGCATGTTACCATTTATTGTTATCTGTGTGTAAAGTTTGAATTTTGTATTTGGACAGGTTTATTTTGTTTGAATTTTTATTGTGAGGTTCCCAATCAACAAAAAAGATGCTTATTATTAAAATGAAAAAATGGATTTGGGGTTAAATTTAAGAAACATGGTTGTGATTGATAAATTAAATTGTGATCCATGTTGTGAATGATTGATAAGAAGGTTAATGATGTTAAACCATGATTTATATATTCTGATATATGTGTTGTGATCAATCAGTTTTGGGTTAGTGATTGATGCTCCAAACACCCATGGGGTTCCAAAATATTCCTATAGAACCCCAATACATGCATGTGAACAATGAGTTGTGATTCTTGGAATGATGCTCCAAATATATATGGGTTTCTCAGAAATGATCCTCTAGGCCCCCAAGATATTTTTATTGGATTAATGTTCTACGTGCATGAGATATTGGTATGAGGACTAATGTTACAAGGTGCCTAAAATGAAATTATAATTAAATGAATAATTAAATCCAACAAAAATATTGAATTTTTATTTCCCTATAGTTTATGGTTTAGACTCCAGAATGGGTCTATGTATGTATGATTGGCTCGGGTATCATGGTGAACCCAGGGAAGATCTGTTCTTGATTAAGGAATAATAGCTATAAAGCCTAATTATAATTGTCATTTATTATTTATTATTTATACAACTAAATACACTGTTATAGATTTACTATTTCTTTAGATTCCTTTGGTAGTGGCCTAATGGGTTATACTCACACACTACTCAGGATTCCTGATTAGTACCCAAATAGACATCATGTTTGTAGGACAGGATAAGGGAAAGAGCTCTTTGTTAGATGGTTGAGTTGGTATTTGTAAAGGATAATGGATGAGAGAACTATATTGGATGTCAATACCAATTTGGATACGGTATTAAATATTTACTACTTTATTTTATGGTCATTTCCCCCTTTTTTGGGATTCATCATTAAATGTTGGTCTTTATTGATTATTTTAGTATCTTGGTAATTTTTTATTATCATTTGGTTATTATATATTAATTTCTACTATTTTTTGATTTTATAAAGATATTATAGTCTCCCCACATTAAATATTAGACCCTCACTACTAGTAAGCAACCTCTGTCATACGTGGGTGCTAAGGTCATGTGGAAAACTGGCTTAGGGCACCGGTATGTGGAACCTGGGTTAGGATTTTATAGTGTGGTATCATAGGATGTTTTATTTTCCTTTATATTGCCTTATTATTTGAGAAAGGTAAATATGTGACTATGATGATTTGTGACTTGTTCATGAGGGAATGCATGGGATTAGATAACTGATATGTAGGGGAAACCCCAAGTACCCGGGGTGGGATGTTTGTTCTTGATGTTTTTAGTTACAGTTAAATGTTATTTCTCCTTGGGTCATGCACTTGTTGTGTGACATTATTGTTTTCTAATATTTTACTTATGGCCAAATATGATGTGAATTTTTTTTATACATGCATCATTTTTTGATATTCAAAATTTATGTGACATGAATCATCTAAAGATAGCATAGAAATTAAATTCATGATTAGGTTTTGGGGAATGAAAAATATTTTTCATTATTTGAGTGTTTTTTTAAAATTAAATGGTTCATTATAAGGAATTGATAATTGTAAATGATGATAAATGTGGTAATTTGAATGGTTAAAATGGGTGTATATCGAGAAAACAACAATTATGAAAATTATTTACCCTATGTTAGCCGTGTCCCAAGTTAGGGATGGATGAGGGTAGTGATAGTGCCTCTGTTTTGACCGTGTGATGGTGTGAGAGGGATATATTGTTTTAAAATTTATGTGAAACCCTATAATGTAAATGTGTTAATGAATTGTTTTGTATCCTAAGATGTTTTTTTTCATTATAGAGATAGTCCCCCATGATGGAATTATTTGATAATATGAAAGGATTACATTACTGGGAATGATCCTCCCATGGTGGGACAAGAGGCCTCGATAGTTCTGGGTGAAGCATCATGAGAGAAGTTTCATGATAAATTTTCTTGCATTTTGTAGTTTGTCGAGATATACATAGAGAGGGATGTGTATATTACGTCTAATCTAATCCAAGAGTTCAATTTTCATCAGCCTCCAACCTTTATAAGAGATGGGGGACCTGAGTTAGTGGGGTTCAAAATTGAGTCCATCCAGAAAATTATTGACCATTTAGAGACTCTCATGGAGAAGAGTATCAATTTGGATACTTATATGTTGTGGGGATAAGTGAAGCACTAGTGAGATACCCAGGAGCTGGATGAGTAGTTAGAGGGAATGGTATAGAAGTACTTATAAGATAATTTCCTAGATCACTTTTACCTTGAGACATTGAGGTAGGAGTGGTCATAATAGTCTATGTGGTTGACCAAGGGGAGTATGTCCATTATGGACTATGATGGTTACTTCACCGATTTACAGTGATTTTTTCCCAAAATTGGTAGGATATGAGGAAACTACCGAGAGACTTTTTTGGGATGGATATCAATGTGAGATTAAGTCCCATGTTAATATATTATGTATGAAAAAGTTTTCTTAGGTGGTAAACTAGGCTCCCATTTCAGAGTAGATCTCAAAGGAGGCTTCTAGTGGAGTACAAATTATTTATTATGGAAGACCATAAGGTATTTATTTAGAGGGTAGGAAACATCATTATGAGAACATAAACAAGGTAAGAGGAAATTAGAGTAGCTAGGGAGAATGGTATTTTAATTAGGGAAATACTCGAGTGATTTTCTATCAGTGTGGTTGGTTGGGTCATATTTGTAGCTAGTTTCCCTAAACACCACTATAGTGTGGAGACTACTAAATGAGGGGTAATATAAAAGAGTTCTTTTAGAATTCATGACTAATGGGTATTTATGGAGGAACAAGACTGAACTAGAGTATGGGAAGAGGTTCTTCTACACCATAGAACTCTATAAATTGGAGTACTATAGGACATGTTGGTCATAGCGGTGGATGTGGTACTTTAGGTCAAAATCACATGTATCATCTGATTAGTTTTGTATATGAAATGTAGACTAGAGAATAAGATAGAAGTAAAATAAAGTTACATGCAGTTCATCCTAGTATAGTGGATGGGGACATTGTGTTGTTAATAATTACATGAATAATTTATTAATATTCAATTATTGATAGATCTTTATTTGATATAGGAGCCTCATATTCCTTTTATATCTACTCAACTAGTGAATGGATTGAATCTGAAGGTGGATATTTTGATTTGGGTTATGATGATCGATACACCACTAAATGTATAATGGAAGGAAATATGCACATAAAAGTAATTTAACCTCATGGTTGGTGAGTATAATTTTGTTTGGGATCATTATATACATGACATGTCATGATTTTACTTGATTCTAGGTACTGAATGGATAGTATTATTTTGATCCCACATCAATTTTTATCATAGGAGAGAAACGTTCATTTCTCCTTAGGATGACTATTATGTTCATCATAGATAATGGGATATTCCGGAAGGCCATGCAGATCCAATTCATTAGAAACTAGAGGAGCTCACCAACCAGGTTGAAAGCATTTTGTTGGATGATGGGGGTGTGAAGAATTGTGTCTTTCCACCCATAGTGGATCAATTTAAGGATTTGTTTCATGAATACTTCTCAGGGATTCCATAAGGGAGATATATTTTGAGTTTACAATTGAGATCATGTAAAAAGATGAGCCATTTCATATTCCACCTTACACAATAGAACCAATAAATCTACAAGAGATTAAGTCTCAGCTGGAAGAATTGATGGATAATGGATTTATCCAACTGAGTATGTCACCTTGAGGTTCTCTAGTTTTTTTCTCTATGAAGGCTGATAAGATGTTGTGTTTATGTGTCGATTATGAAAGTTAAACTGGATAAATTTTATGATCAGGTATCCTCATCCATGTATCAATGATCTATTTGACTAGATGAGGGGTTCTTGTGTGTTATATAAGATAAATTTGAGGTCATGGTATCATCAAATAAAAGTGAGACCATCAGATATACCGCAAACTCCTTTTAGAAGTATGTATGTCCCATATGAGTTTTTTGTGATGACATTTAGGGTGAATAATTATCTGAATGTTTCTATGGTCTTTAGTAAATGAATCATTCAACAATACATAGATCAATTTTTGAGTGTATTTTTCAATGAAATCTTGTTTTACTCCCAGATTCATGATGATCATGAAAAACATCTTGACATCGTTCTGAGTACAATGAGATATAATAGGCTATATGACAAGATATCTAAGTGTCAATTATAGATCAACATTGTAGATTTATTATATCACATCATCTCGAAGGAAGGTGCTTCAATTGACCCAGATAAAGTCCATGTAGTTGTTTATTGGGATCATACCTAGAATGTTCTCGATATCCAAAACTTTTTGGGTTTAGTGGGATATTATAAAATATTTATCCAATAATTTTTTTTCTAAGAATCACCACATTTGGGATTGAACAAGAAGGGTGTAAATTTTGAATGGTATAGAGCATGTGAGAAATCATTCTATGATTTGAAGAAGAAGTTGATTATTACATCAATTTTGATACTACCTAAGCCAGGTGAGTAGTAAAACATGTTTTGTGATTCATATAGAATCGAACTTGGTGTAGTTTTGTTAGAGAGTTATCTATTCATGGAATATGGATCGTGATAGTTTATGCAACATGAATTTATTTGTCCTACTCATGATCTTGAGTTGGATATAATAGTTTATTCCTTGAAGTGTTTGTTACATTACCTGTTGGGAGAATTATTTATTGTGTGTACCAACCAAAAAAATTAAATTATATATTTTAGAAATAAGATTTGAATCTCCAACATCACATATGGTTTGTGTATATGCATTCATTTGATTTTGAGCAATCTAATATGTCTGGGAAGGGAAAATATGTTGTTGACTCTTTGAGTCGGAAGACACAGACTCAAGTATTTCAGGAGTCTAGTTCTAAGTGGAAGATGATGAATTTTCTGGCTAATATTCACATTGTGGTTGTGGAGGGAAAGGAGAAAATGACCCTTGTATCCTTATCAATTATGTCCAAACATTTAATACAAATCAAGGAAATGCAGTATGAGGATCCAGAGTTCCTAGCCTTGATATAAATCCTTGAATGTGGGGATTCACCTTCCAATTAAACTATAGATGATGATGATATCATCTATGTTTGGGGCCATGTTTTTGTACATACATGTATGTGTGAGTAGTTTATGTGTGAGATTCATGCCTAGAAGTGAGCATTTCACCCTTGTTTGTGCAAAATGTATTGTGACCTACATCGATAGTATTGGTGAGTGGAACAAAAAATAGAAATTCTATGTTTGAAGAAATAATTATACACCTATCAATAGATGATGTCTAAGAAATAATGACAATGTGGTTTTTTATAGTTGTTTCCCATTCCAAAATGGAAATTTTAAAATGTTACCATCAAATATTTTTATGGGTATTCTGATGATGCCTTAGATTAATGACACTATACGGGTGATTGTTAATCAGTTGAAAAAATTATCCCAATTATTTTCTATATGGGAAATTTTAACATTTGATAAGTTGGGGGTATGTATATTTGTTAGATAGCCTATTTACTTGGTGTTCCATGAAGTATATTTCCTGATCATGCTTCTCTCTTTACTTCACACTTCTAGTAACACTTATAGAAGGCGTTGGGTAACCAGGTGTTTCTAAGTGTGTCTTTTCACCCACAGACGGATGGGAAATCAAAGTGTACTATACAAGTGATTCATAAAATGTTATTTCTAGGAATCCTAGGATTTTGAGGGTCTTGGTAGAATCACTTATCCCTTATTTAGTTCATATATTCCAATAATTATCAGGTGACTATTTAGATGGAACCATATGAGGTACAATATAGTAGCCCATGCAGATCACCCCTATACTAGATGGAGGATGGAGAGTTATAGTTATTAGGATTGAGTCTCATTAAGGATAAATCAGAGTATGTTCAATTGATTCGAACACATATGGATATATTTAAAATTAGAAAGAATTCATATGATGATCAACGTTATCAACCTCTTGAGTTTATAGTGGGTGATCATGTATTCCTTCATGTTTCATTGAGATTGGTTCACTATAGGATTAGAAGGCAGGTAAAGTTAGAAATTAGGTTTTTTCGACCATTTGATATTGAGTAGAGGATCAAACTAATGGAATATCTATTAGATCTTCCATAGAGGTGCAATTCTAAGCATGATGTTTTTCATGTGTCATAGCTTCATGAGTATCTGTAACACCCCGAGATGTTGTGAATTTTTTTCCAATATATTTATTATTTTGATATTTTAAATTACATGAAACACTGAATTTATCTTGTATTATATGAAAATATAATTTTGGCATGTGATACACACAATTATGAGTTTTTCATGTGTTACACACAACACTGAGTTAAACAAAACATTACATACTATATAAATATTATTTTTTAATATGATAGTTATCAAAAAACCATTGGAATGGTTGGTCTGAATAAGATTAACTAAATTATGAAAATATTTTTTAAACATGTTTATATGAATCTTTGGTGACCAATTAATTAAAAATGAAAATAGAACCCTTTTGAAAATAATAGGTAAAAATTCTCTGAAAACACTTTTTATACAAAAAATGTGTTTTATATCAATAAATTAACCATTAAATTTTGGAACACGATTTAAATGAAATTTATTTATTATATATTCAACTATTTATTTAACATTTATCTTATAGTCTTTTTATATAGGAGATAAGAATAAATCAAATTTTCTGCTTAAAACCCATATTTTTCTAAAAAGCAGTTTTGTTACTTTTTTATGGTGCTCTTATTTTGAAACCAATTTTTTATACTTTTATAAATTAATTTGATAAAATGAACCTAATTTTTTAAAATATATATATCCAAATAATCTCAGGGTCAATTTTATGGTTGTTTCTAGGATTTTTTTATTTTTTTTATGAATAGTGAAAATATTGAATTCTAATTGAAAACTACCCTTTAATTTTATTTTTTTAAAGTTAAATTATATTATAAATTGGTTTTAAAGTATATTTAGTTCAATAATACATCTATTAATACAATTTATTTTATTTTAATTAATTTATTATTGAAATTGGATATAATAACTATGTAAACTTTTGATCATTTTCTCTTTAAAGCCCTGTTTTCTCATTGTGACTGTAGGATTAATATTAAATTAAAATATACCACTTATATGAATGTAATTTAAAAAAATAGATTACATATTTGGAATAATAATAATTTATATTATATAATACGATCAACTTAATTATTAATCAAAATTATTTTGGAAAATGGTAAAAATTAATTAACATGATTAAGGTTAAATCAGTGCTTTTCACATTACATGTGTTTGTATTAAAATTAATATTACACACACATAGGATTTTTATTTGATGAATTTAAAATAATATTTATAATCAATGAGTCTAAAATATCTAATTAATATATTTTAATTCTTAGTATTAAATGATAAATTACCTTGGTAAATGAAAAGATACAAGTTACCTTGGTAAAAACTGTAAAGATAAAATTGAGTAAACATAAATGATAAGGAATAAAATGATAAAATATGTATTTCTTTTGTGTTGTGGCATATTTATCAACCAATTAATCCCTTAAATCAATTATTTTTCAATTTTTGAGGCACTTGAGGTAAGGGATACCTATCAATCATGAATGTTTTTGGGTATTTACAAGAATGACACTCCACCTCAATAATAAAAGGCCACTCACTTTCCCCCTTTATTAAAACCTATCAATATATGTTGATAAAACAATATCTTCCCATATAAATTCCCAAATTCCATCACCTCAAACATGAATCCATATTTGAGGTATAAATCCATTCTTTCGATGATACCCTAAGAATAGGTAACATTCATCAAAAAACATTTTTATTTTATTTCTTCCTCAAACCCCTTAAATTATTTTTATATCATTGTTATATAATAAGATAAATAAATTCTATATATTGAGATTTTTTTATGAGTATGACCTAAAACCACACTTAATTCCATAAAATGGGTTATGAAATCATCACTCATGTGTACAATAGACTACCACCTCATGAACCAATGTCATTTGTTTTCCATTACCATCTTTCAAGGTTGGGGATAATGATAGATTTACTATTTATATATAATATTTGAGATATTTATGATATTATTATGCTTCTAGAACTATTATATCATGCATAACTTTATGATTTCCATATTTTGGGAATACGATAATGTCACTTGTGTGTACGGAGAACTACTTCCTTGCAAAGCGATGTGATTCATTTATACTTTACATGGAATGCATTAAGGACGAGTTTAATAAAAATATTTAGTACACGTGATATAAAAATTATAATGGAATGATAATATATATATATATATATATATGTCATTTACTTTACTTTATTTCAGTAAGATAAGAAAATGGAAACAATATTCATCAATACATACAACCTATCGTTTCCATGAACGATGTATTTCATTTCCTGTCACTAAATAATATGGATTACAATAAACACATATATACTGAAAATATATGATTTTTATATCATATTTATCATTATATAGATGATTAAATCATGATCAAAGTTATATTATTAAAAATAACAAATCAAAATTTCTACAAAAAACAAAGCGGTTATTACTTAAAACATAACTTTAATA
Source organism: Viscum album (assembly GCA_963277665.1). Taxonomy (NCBI): domain Eukaryota; kingdom Viridiplantae; phylum Streptophyta; class Magnoliopsida; order Santalales; family Viscaceae; genus Viscum; species Viscum album. Next base: position 1,504,095 of record CAUJRU010000137.1, on the reverse strand, counting down.
TGTAATTATTAATAAACAGAAAATAAGATGTCAAAATAAAATAATATATGTTATTATATATATTAATATGGTTCCTTAATATATTTATCATAATCTTATATTAATTATATAGGAGGTTTGAATGAGTATGATTAAGTCAATATTTAAGGTAAGGGGACTTCTTTCTCACTTTTAATTTTTTCTAAGAAAAATGTCATATTCATCACATGTTTCTTTTATGTGGTGTATATAATTCCTATAACATCCTGTTACCTTATTCATGTATTTTTTTCTTTTTTTCTAAGTCCCATTTTAGGTTAAAAGTCCTTAAAAGTGTTTAGAGGCGTCTTTCTATGTTTACTTCAGACTGCAGAACAAGTATACGGTGTGTACCTAAAGTACACGCCGTATACTTGTTGTTGGTTTCAGGTCGTGAATGGGGAGATCATGTTGTGAGCTACTACACATAATGTACCTAAGGTAAACATTGTGTACCAGAGGTATACATCATGTAGGGGTTATATAGAATAATTTTAACCGGAGGTGAGAGTTTTTTTGGCATACTTATCCTGCGCGGCCTACACACTATGACCCTGGGGTACACACCGTGAACCGGCCATCACCCAGGTTTAAGTCACATGTTTGGATATTTTGTTTCATTCCTCTCATCGAATTTTTGTTTTTCCCAACCCTAGACTCTCCCTATGTGATTTTTAGATGTTCCTCTCCTTTTGGATTGATCCGATTGGCTCTGGTTCATCAATGCATCTACGACGCGTCTCCCTAGGTAAGTGTTCTCTTTGACTCTTCCTTGGGATTAATCATAATATCACCCCTAGAATTGTTTTATTGAATCTTCTGACCTAATATGGAATTTCTTGTACTTTTATTCTATATTTGTGGTGAGATATTGTTCTGAAGGTCATTCCTTGGCTAGTTGTGGTGCGACGGGTGTTCTACATTGACGTATGTGGTTTTAACCTCTTCCACTAAACTTTTTTTGTTTTTATTTGGATCAATCCTAATATGTGAGGATGTAATTCTAGGGCCATAATTTTTATTCATGAGTTTTGTTGGTTTTGGTTTGGGTGGCGAGTGTGTGCGGCCCAAACTTTGAGGTAGGTGGTTCCATCTCTATACTATGACAATGAACCTACCTATTTTGGTTTGGAAATTTCTTTATAAATTGATTTATGAAATTGGCATGATTGTTGTGTGTGTTAAAAAAGGGTTCTGAAAGAAAAATGGTTTTTCCCTAACTTTTGATAAATGGATTATAAATGGTTTTTAATGGTTTTCAATGCATTGAAATGGACTTGTAAAAAAGAGAACATGGGTTACCTTGGCTACTTAAGTGGAAGGTTTAGATTGAGGCCATCTTCCATTGCATTGTGATTCTCAATGAGGTTTTTCTTAGGGATTACATCTATTTCCTAGGCCAATTGTTCCAGGGGACTGATATTGACATTTTGGGGGGCTTACTCATGGGGCATTCCTCTACTTCCTAGGACTGTTGTTCTAGGATCAATTTTTGTGAAATTGATTATTATGGTACAGGTAGTCTACTGCCTAGACCTGTAGTATTCCTTAGTGTTGTGATACCTATGCATCTGTTTTGTATTTCTTGGATTTTAGAGTTGGCCTTGATATGCATGTTTATGCTTGTGGAAAATGATATAGAAAATGTGATTTGAAAATATTATACTTGCTTTTGTTTAGAACTATGGAAAAGGGAAATGTTTACCATATTTTCTATAAATATTATTTTCTACTTATCATGTCATGTTTTATTTTAAAAATGAGCATAAATGATTTTTTATATAGATAATTTTTATGTAACACCTGGGTAGGATCCTACGGAGCCTGTTAGCTCACACCCAGTGCACAACTTCATTGGTGCGTAGACCTTTTTTTATCTTCCAGTGCAGGGAAAGGCGAGGTGCAATAGTGAGGCGGCAAGGTTCATGTCAGCTGGGATGGGTATTTTGTGGTGATATGGTTGGAATTTTCCATGAAATTTTTGGAGCATTTGTTTTTTTAGTCCCTTATAACCAGACTTGTCTTTTGGGGTTTTTAGATATTGTTTCTATCGTTCTGTTTTATCTATTTTCCATACATTTATGGAATATATATTTGTTAGTATTATGCTGTTTATTTTTTCTCTATATATATGTTGTGTGGTTGTTCAGGTTGGGAAAATCATTACCTTAGTTTTGTCATTTGATGCACTGGTGATTGACACCAGCCCATGGGGATCGGGAATGTCCTTTGTGTATGTGATGGATTGGGTCAGGTATTGAGTTTCAGGGAAACCCGGGTTGGTTCATTACAGTTTGGTATCAAAGGAGGCTTGTTCTCAAGAATCTTTTCTTGGTACGTCAGTTAGACTGGAGATAAGATTTTTTAGACTTGACTGGTATATTGCGATGAGTTCTTGGCCAGATATTTTTGTAATGAGACTCAAGTTACCATAGTACATTGGGATATGTGTCTCTAGTATTGGTTTTTGCTTTTAAAATCTCATTTTCTACTTATGAGTTTTCTAGATTGAATTGAGACTTTTTTTGTGTCTAATCATTCTTATGTTTCGATGTGCATCAGTATGCCTCTAATACATCTTCCATAGGTTCCTCGGGAAGGTGCAACTCATGCTTCTTAGGGGAATCCACCTTTGGATCAGAATATCATCGAGAATATCTTTCATCAAATCCATGTTGTTGATCAGGAAGTTCCATGAGTTTAGAATGCAGTGGCTGAGGTATAGCCAGGAGCTAGAGGGGGAATAGATCGATCACGAGAGTTCTTAAATGAGAAGCCACCGTCCTTTAAAGGGATGACTAAACCTCAAGAGGGGGAGGATTGGATTTATAGGATGAATAAAATATTGTAATTCTTGGAGACTCCTAATAATATTAGGGTGAAGTGTGCAATATTAAGACCCAAGGGTTCAGAAAAGAATTGGTGGTACTCTATGGTTTAGGCAGAAAAACACGGGGGCTTGGATTGGAAGGGTTTAAAAACCCTATTCTTTTAGTAGTTTTTTCTAGAGACTTTGATGTTGGAAAAATATTTGGAGTTCCTATTGTTGCATTAGGGTAATCATTCGGTGTCATCATTTACCAACCGGTTTACTGATCTTGTCCGTTTTTTTCTCCAGATGTGGTAAGGAATGACCAGCCAAAGGCGAAAAAGTACCTGTAGAGTTTACGAACAGAAATTAGACTATAAGTGTTCATGTTGAATATTTATACCTATGCATATAAATTAGAAAGAGAAATAATGGAATATATAGACATGAAAGGAAAAGTTATATTTAACACCTATTCTCTTCCAACTTGTTATAGCTTCAGGGGTGTACATGAAAAGAAGAGGAAGTGTAAGGACTGTCACAGGAGTGGTGGAGGTGGGTCTCAGCAGTGAGCCTCATCTACACCATCCATTACAGCTGGTAGTGTGCCTCTTACTTGGTATAAGTGCAGAAAGGGGGGTCACACAAGATATTCTTGTCCTATTCCCACAAATGCATGCAATAGTTCTGGACATGTTCATTATCTACAACATTTCTATTAGGCTATGAATATTTCTCATTATGGTTAGGGTTCATCGGATCCAAATTCTACTATAGTGCAGTCAAAAGATTCAAAGAATATAGGGCTCCAGCCAAAATCCTTAAGAGTGAAGATTTTAAACATAGTAGATGAGTGTCTAATGGAAGTTTATGGAGGTCTGGAAATAGTGAGTGGTATTCTTCTTATTGAATCTTCAGTAGCTATGGATTTATTTGATATTTTTTCCTCACACTCATTTATATAATAATATTTTGTTGATTCACTTAAACATCCAATGGAACTTATTCTCTTTACAATGAATTTAGTGACACCTATTTTCAAGAGGAAAGATCAGGAGTACTGGTGTCCTTGTTTGTTCATCATAGAAGACACAAAGATGGTATGTGATTTTCTCATTCTTAATCTAGATCTATTTGACATCATCATTGATATGGATTGGATTTTAGCTCATCGAGCTAATGTTTATTTTTATCATCATTTTGTTTCATTTATTGATATCAATGGGAGCTCTCATGTTCTTCATGGAGAGTGGGACCCGAGGTCAGGCCGTTCATGACCACCTCGCCCAGAGCTTAGAAGTTTATTGGTTGTTGTTGTATTTGAGCCCGATGAAATTTCTTATGTTGAGGGTATTCCTATTGTTGTATGAGACTTTCCTAATGTTTTCCTTGAAGACTTATCATGTCTTCCTATAGAGAGAGAGTTAGAGTTCATGATTAACCTGGTGCCAGGTATGTAGCTGATATTGATGGATTCTTACAGTTAGACACCAGTAAAGTTCAAAGAACTCAAGATTCAGTTGGAAAACCTGTTAAAGAAGGGTTTTGTTCAACCTATTTTTTTCCCTTTGGCATCCCATATTCTATTTTCCATGAAATCAGAAGGTTCACTTCAGTTGTGTATGGACTATTAGAAGTTGAAACAAGTATCATTTCAGTACATATATCCTTTTCCACGTGTGGATGATTTGTCTGATCAGTTAAATGGGGAAAAGTGGTTCTTTAATATTCATCTTTGGTCAGGTTTTAATCAATTCAGAGTCTGAGATTCGGATATACTGAATATGGCCTTTAGGATAAGGTATAGCCATTATGAATATCCCATGATGCCTTTTGGTCAGACAAATGCTCCTGCGGTTTTTATGGCTTTGATGAATTGGATATTCCATCAATATCTTAACACTTTTTTGGTAGTGTTTGTTGATGATATTATGGTCTATTCAAAATCTGAGCATGAGCACAAGCAGCATTTGAGTTTTTTATGTAGATTCTAATAAATCACTATATATATGGAAAGCTTTAAAATGATTTTTCTGGATTTGAGAAGTGACTTTCTTGGGGAATATAATTTCTGATCATATTATCAGTTTATCCAGAGTAGGTAAAAATTGTTTTGTCTAGGAAGGAACCGTGAAATGTCTTTTAAATTAAATGATTCCTTGGTCTTTCTGGATACTATTGATAGTTCTTTAAGTATTTCTCTAGATAGTATAACCTTTGAATGATCTTACCATGAAAGTGATGAAATTTTCATGGGATGAAAGGTTTCAGTCTTCTTTCGATGAACCAAAATTACTATAGACATCGACACTTATTCTGATCTTACCTAAGGCCGGTAAGGGGTATGTTGTGTGTATATATGAATCTATTTCTACTTTGAGATGCATTCTTATGAAATATGATCATTTGGAAGCTTATAGAACTCATCAACTATGACTGCATGAGAAGAACTAGCCCACTCATGATTTAGAGTTTGCTGTAGTGATGCATGCACTAAAATGTTGGAGGCCCTGTCTCTTGGGGGAGAAGTTCATGATCTTTTATGAAAATAAGAGTCTGAGCTATATCTTCTCTTAGAAAGACTTGAATACCAAATAGAGATAATGGGAAGAATACCTTCAAACATTTGAATTCATCATCACTTAAACCCCTGGGAAAGGGAATGTTGCTGTAGAAGCTCTAAGTAGGAAGGTACCTTCACAGACTGTTCTTGAATTGAAGGAAGAGTGTAATCATATGGGGATTTTGGCTCAGTTTCACTTGGATTCTTAGGAGGATGTTTTAGGAATGGTTCTAACTAGTGTTCTATTATCATCATATCTCATGGATTCTATCATGAAAATTCAGCATCATGATGATGAGTTTCAGAAGATTCGAGAAAACCATTATGGTGGGGAGACCATTTCTAGTTGGTATCTTTCTTCATATGGCATACTTCACATCATAAAGTGAGTTTTCATACCCACATATGTGAGAAGTTCAGTATTTTTTGATTGTCATAGATCTTCATGGTTCGTTCATCTTAGCTCTATAATGATGTATTATGACATGTGAAGATGGTTCTAGTGGCTGGGTATGAAGCGTGACATTTTAGATTATGTGTCTTGCTATTACACCTTCCAATGGATAATGGTAGAGAACTTGAAACCTTCTAAATTGCTTTATCCTCTTCTAGTTCCAGTTTGGAAGTGGGATGAGGTGTCCATGTATTTTTTGTTGGGTTACCATAGACTCCCCATGGAAAAATACTATCTGGGTTGTTGTTGATCGATTGATGAAGTCTTATAATTTCATTCTGATTAAATACACCACTAAATTTGATGATCTAGGTAAGTTTTATGTGCAGGAGATCGTGAGGTTATATGAGAGTCCTTCTTCCATTAATTTAGATAGAGATCCTAGGATTAGATAAAGGTTCTGGAGGATTCTTCAAGAGAAAATGAGGACTCAGGTCATATTGAGAAAAGATTACCATCCACAGATAGATGGACAAATAGATCATGTAATTTAGATCCTAGAGGATATGCTTCGTGCCCATGTATTTGATTTCAATGGATTGTGGGATAGCCATCTAGGACTAGTTGAGTTTGTTAACAAAAAAAATATATCAGTTGTTGATCAGAATGGACCCCTTCAAAGCGTTGTATGGTCTCCCAAGCAGATCAACTCTTTGTTGGGAAGAGGTGGGTGAAGTAGCTTTGGTATGACCAAGTCTAGTTCAAGCGACATTGACAAAGATTCTAGAAGTGCGATGATGTTTGGTTAAATCCTAGATTTGACAAAAAATTTATACAGATCAATTGATGGCAATTCATGATGTTTTCCACATATCACTGCTCATGATGTATCACTCTGACCTCACTCATGTTTTGAGTTTGGAAGAAATTGTGTTAGGTCTAGATGCTTCTGTTTTGGAGAAACTAGTTGAGTCATTGACTCTCAATAGAAATTATTGCATGGGAAGTTTATTCTTTTGGTCATAGTTCTATGGAAACAAGGATCAAATTCTCACAAGACTTGGGAAAATGAGTCATTGATGAGGTAGTAATGGCCTAATATTTTTCTCAGGACTACATATTTCATATGACTTCCTAGGGATGGAAAGTCTTTATGGTGGGGATTTGGTAACATCCCATTACCTTATTCAGGTATGTTTTTATTTTATATATCTCTCCTTTTTGGCTAAATGTCCTTAAAAGTGTTTAGAGTTGTTTTTCTGGGTTTACTGCAGACTGCATAAATGGTACACATTGTGTACCTGAAGTACACATCGCGTACTTGATGCTGGTTTCAGGTCGTGAATGGGGAGATCATGTTGTGAGCTAGTACATGCTATGTACCTAAGGTAAAAATTATTTTAGGGTCAAATAGAATATTTTTAACCCAAGTAGTGGGTTTTTTGGTGTACTTATCCAACATTACATACACGCCTTGACCAAGGGGTACACACCGTGACTCGGCCCACACACAGGTTTAGGTTTCATGTTTTGAATTTTTTTAATTCCTCTCTTCATATTTTAGTTCTCTCAACCCTAAAGTCCCTCTATGTGATTTTCAGAGGCACCTCTCCTTTTGGATTGATCTGACCGGCTTTGGTTCATCATTTCTTCTATGGTGCATCAATTCGGGTTAGTGTTCTCTTTGACTCTTCCATGAGATTAATCGTGATAACATCCTAGCCTTTCACTATTGGATCCACTGACATAATATGGATATTCTTATTCTTTTCTACTAAATTTTTTCATGATATCTTGTTCCGAAGGCCATTCCTTAGCTAGTTGTGGTGCAGCGGGTGTTCTTATTCAAGGTATGTGGGATTCCCCTCTTCCACCAACCTCTTGTGTTTAGATTTGGATCAGTATTAATATGTGAGGATGTTATTCTAGGTCCATCATGGGAATTTATGAGTTTTATTGGTTGTGGTTTCAGTGGAGGGCATGTGTGACCTGAACATTGAGGTAGGTGGTTTCGTCTCTATCCTATGATAATGAACCTACTTGTTTTGGTTTTAAAATTGCTTTATAAATTGATTTACGAAATTGGAATGATTTGTGTGTTTATTGAAAAGGGTTTTGAAATAAAAATGGTTTTCCCTTGGCTTTTGATAAATGGATTATAAATGGGTTTGAATGGTTTTTAAGGCATTAAAATGGGTTTGTGAAAAATAGCACATGGGTTACCTTGGATACTTAGGTGGAAGGTTTAGCTTGATGCCATCATCTATTGATTTGTGATTATAAACAAGGTTTGTCTTAGGGATTACCTATGATTCCTAGGCTTATTGTTCTAGGGGACTGATATTGACATTTAGGGGGGTTTACTCATGGGGTATTCCTTTACTTCATAGGCCCATTGTTCCAGGATCAGTTTTGTGCACTTGATTCTTATGGTATGAGTAGCATTCTACCTAGACCAGTAGTATTACTCTGTGTTGTTATAGTTAGGATTCTATTATATATTTCTTATCTTTATGAGTTAGCCTTGATATGCATGTTTATGCATGTGGAAAATGATTTGGAAAATGTGATTTGAAAATATTATACCTGCTTTTATTTAGAATTATGGAAAAGGAAAATATTTACCATGTTTTCAATAAAACTTATTTACTACTTATCATGCCATGTTTTATTTTAAAAATGATCATACAATATTATTTATAAAGAGTCTTGTTATAGAACACCTGGGTGGGATCCTACAGAGCCTATTAGTTCACAGCTTACTCACTAATTTGGTGGTGTATATACCTTTGTTTGTATTCCATTACATGGAAAGGCAAGACACCATAGTGAGGTGGTGAGGTTCATGTTATCTGGGATGGGTATCTAGTGGTGAGATGGTTGGAGTTCGTCCATGACATCATTGGAGTAGCTGTTTGGTTTAGAGTCCCTTGTAGTAGGAATTATCTTTTGGAGTTTTTAGCTACTGTTTCCATTATTCTATTTCTACTATTTTCATTATAGTTATGGAATTTATATTTTTTAGTTTTCCACTGTTTCTTCTCTTATCTATATATATGTTTTGTGGTAATTTGGGTTGGGATAAATTGTTCCTTTAGTTTTTTTTGTTTGATGCCCGAGTGCTTGTCGCCAGACCATGGGGATCTAAAATGCCCTTTAGGTATGTGATAGATCAGGTTGGGTGATGGGTTTCAGGGCAACCCAAGTCGATTCATTACACTTCCCATGAATATATTTTTGTGAGTCTTCTTCTTAACATTATTATTATTTACATGTCCATTTTAGGATCTCTCTTTCATGTGGTTTACGGTTGAAATGTTACCAAATTAGTAAGGGATTTTTTTCTCAACTTTTCTTCTTTGAGAGGTATGTTATGTTATCCACCTATATTCTTTCATGAAGGGTTTATACAAACCCTTTGATATGTAATATAATAAATTTATTTATCTTAATTGTATTTTAAGTTCCATTTTTTTATTCCTTTATGGGTATTGTGATTCAATGTCACCAAATTGGTAAATATTTTATGTTATAATCTCATCACTTGTCTGGATTATTTATGATTTCGTATCTAATGTCAAAATATCATGATATAAATCTCAATAATTATAATGAATTTTATTATAATTTGGTTATTCATGATATATTAAATTAATGTAACAATTTTTCCACTATTTTTTTATTATTATAATTAAGAAAATTATTTTAATAAAATCTATCTTTATTTCTCACTTCAGTTAGAAATCTGTTTTCTTCCAAAACCATCTCTTCTAAAAATGTTTTCAAAAATGTTTTCAAAAATGTTTTAATATTATAATTTATGGTCTTTATCAATAAAAAGAAACTTTAAATTATTTTATTTGATAAAAATTGTTCTAAATGATTTTCAAAGCTTCATTTATAAGTTACAAAGCTTATTTTCAAAGAAAAGGATTTTGAAAATGTTTTATGTCTAAATGGTTTTTAATGGATTTTCAAAGATTCCTTTATAAATTCAAAGTTTATTTTAAAATAAATGGATTTATAAAATATTTTATGTTTAAAATGTTTTTTAAATTATTTTCAAATATTTATTTATAATATTCAAGGTTATTTCCATAGTAAAATATTTTTAAAATGTTTTTTTGAAAATATTTTATAAGGGGGAAAGGATATTTTACTCATGAAAATTTTTAAATGATATTTCAAAATTATTTTCCATATAATATGACATCTATTGGTTTTACATATTAATTACTAGATATATGATCCAAGGACACCATTAATATTCTTTCTCTGAATGGTTTAAGTTTTGATTAGATGATTTTTATGAAACATGTTTCTCTTCTACGGTTATGAAACCCCCTTTTTATCATGGGTTATTCTATGATGAAATAATTATGAAACATGTCTATTTCCCATAAGTTATGATATGATGAAATTTTTATAATACCAATTTTATTTCATGGGTTATTATGCAATGAATGTTTATGATCTTGTGACACACATAAATATTTTCTTCATTATGGGATGGGTGAGACCTATATCTCTCTCCAATTAATTGGGTAAAGATTTATATATCATGAGATATACATGGATGGAATAGGGATTGAGCCCATTATAGTGCATGACTTTTTCAATTATGATGGTTTGGGGAGTGAACCCATTCCACTGTAAGGAAATAGCTTCCAATGGTTATGGTGGTGTGTCCCACCCAATAGTTTTATCACCCATGAAGTTCCATGAGACATTTTTGGAAATAAGCATTGAATTATAGGGAATTATTTTAAATTATTGTGTATCTACAACAATTATATGTATTATTACTATGTTATTATCTATTGGCATATGATCTTGATTCGCTTATCATTCATGTCTTATTATCTACCAATATTTATGCCATGAATCATTATTATGATCATTAATATATAGGGTATTATCATAAAATTTTATTATCAAGTTCTCAAACCCTTGTGTTCATGTTATTCTTATGTATTTCCTTTATTTACCCTTATTGAACATCTAAGATCACCCTTTATTATGTTTTCTCTCCCCAAGATATGAAGACAGGTTTTAAGTAGGATTACAAAAGGGGAATATCTTTATTGGATACATTGAAGATATTTCACTAAGATAGAATATTATGTTTCTATGTTTCCAAAGGCACCAAACTATTATAGTACTTAAGAATGTGTTTGTTTAATATAATGAATATCCATCTAAAAGGACGTAATATCCTTATATAAGAAGCCTAGGTCACTATAGTTGTTATCAAAGGAAAGTTTTATTCAACCATTGGAAACTAGGATAAGAAAACTTTAGTGATATCCTTAGGGATATTTCTAACAAAATATCCAGGGATGTCTCTAAGGGTAAGTCTAAATATGAGTTAAAGTATATGCAAATGTCCAAGAATTTTTTTAAAGGAATGAGTGGGTAGTTTCCAAGAAATTACATCCCTAACTAGATACTACAAGTAGATGTGGATCTCACATATATTTTCCTAGGGGAAATAACCCCAAAAACACTGTATTTTTTTGACTCGATCGGGAACTGGTTCACAACAAGGGCCTTTCTGCACACAAAATTTGAAACTCTTAGGTGATATGATTTAAAAATTCAAAAAATATTTATCGACCATCATAAAGGATTTAAAAAGTTGATGACTATGAGTGACCAATGATATCGTAGATTAAAGAAGGTTTCATGATTTGGACTTCCTACATGTGATTTTTCAAGATTCTTTGGTTCCACACTATGATTATTGATGCACACACTATGATTTTGGTTTTAGTTGATGGCTAGAACCGGAAGGAACCATGTTAAGGTTTAGTTTGACTGATAGTTTTTTGATGAGTAGTCAGATGGGATGATGACTAAGTAAAGGACATTGTGATTATGCCTACTGTAAGAACCCAATTTTTAATAAATAATTTGTTTAAATAAATAAAATTTGATTAAAAGTTAATTTAAATATTTAAATTATATAATAAACCATATAAATAATATTAATTTGAAATATTATAGAAAAGTACTATTATTATAAATAATGATATTTTTGATTTTATGACAAATTTATAGTATTTAAATAATATGTTAGTTTCAAGAAAAAAGAGTTCATTTTTTTAAATAATATTGTTTTATATCATTCTAATATAAATGTCAGATTTTTTTTATAAAAATATATAATTTTTGAATAAACTTATATGTTTGAAAATTAAAATTATTATTTAAATAATTAAATTTTAAAATAGAACACAAATACACACACACACACACATATATATATAATGAATATATCTAAGATACTAATTATAATTAAAAATGTAAAATTATTTATAAAATAAATTAAAATATATTTTTATAAATATGACAATCATAATTTGTTTTAAAACATTGATTATAAAGGAAATGATAATAATAATAATAATAAATGGTAAAATATATTTTTATTTATGGTTATATATTTTATATGAAATTTTAATTATTTTAAATTTGTTTGGTGATATTTTGAATCTGTGAAAATTATTAAATTATTTTATTATATTATGACTTATAATTATGTTATTTTCCAATTATGAATTATGAATATTTTAATATAATCCAATTGGTATTAATTTTTTTTTATGAAAACTATAAATTAATAATTCTATTAAATGAATATAATAACAAAATATTTTATTTATATAAAATATTGATAATGAAAATGAATAAAAAATGAAATGAATAATTTTTTTAGTGAAATGTATATAAAGGGAAAGTGGGGTGTGTCACGACTTGGGTAAGGATATAGGGTCATCCATCATATAGTATGGAATTGGGGGAGAATTTGAAGCTGAGATGGATGTCGAGCATCAGGGGTTTCAACTGAGGGAGTTCGACTATCAGTGGGGAGTTTGAGTGAGATCGACCACCAATGAACCAGACGATGTAAAATGTTCTAAACATGGGTTGGGGTTCAGCTACCAATAAGAGACTTTGTTATTTGAGGAATAGGGTTTGATCGTGATGATGAATTGAGGGTTGAAATATGGATATCAAGGTTTCAGATCTTCTTTAAGGTAGTTGATTATTTTCCATATTAGGTTTCTGAATCAATTTAACTCAGATGTTCTTCATTTTGTTTTGTTTTCTCCATCGATAATTGTGAAATATATTCCTATAAACACATTTTGTGGTCCGATTTTTGTATACTATTTTTATTTTGGATTATGAACAAAAGATTTTATTTTGGTTCGTTTTTTTATTCATATTGAATATATATGTATGTATATATATATATATATATATTGAACATAATCTCGATTTGTACTGGACAATTTTGATCAAAATTTATGAATTTTTTCCCTAATGTAATTGAGATATTTGTTTGGTTCTACATCATCATGATTTATAATCATTTTTATGATTTCTTATTGCAACACTGAAATATATAAATATTATATATCTAAATCTAACATCGCTTCCAGTATACAACAATATGAACAACATGAATATTTATGATATCTGCCAAATCAAAGAATATATTTCAAACCAAATATTTATGCATATGAATATAAATGTTTTATTTTAATCTTTTAATATTTTATTAGTCAAACAGTGCATTATATGGCTATAAAATCCATCCTTCTGTGCCTAAAATACCAATTCCAAACTGGAGTTTTGGACATAGTCTTTTACAAACCCCAAATTCACTCTTTCTCGTTTCATCTAATGAATTCAGTCTTTTAGAAGGATATTGTAGTTCATATTAAGGTAAGGGGTTATATTTATTTTATCTAATTTATTATTTTAAATTATACTATAAAGGATATATATTTATTAAAATTAGGTTTTAATTTGAATTGATGATTATTTTGAATGGGATATTTTTATATTTTTAAAATTATGACTATGAATTTATGATATTAAAAAAAAATTATGAACTACATACTTAAGATCACTATTCAATAAGTGATTATATTTATTTTTTATCGAAGTTTTGTATAAAAATGATTTTTTTATTATTTGTATTAAAGATTCCATGTTAAATATCTGTGCGTGTGTGGGTTTATGTGTGTGTGGTTTTTATGAGAAACTTCAAGTTCATATATTCTAGAATTTAAATTCATGTTATATATATATATATATATAAGTAATTTTATGTTTTGTTTGACATACATATTTAAGTTTTATTTTTCATACACTATTATTAATTAATTGAAAAATTATTAAAGTATTTCTATGGGAGTATTATATATATATACAAGTTGAATTATTCAAACATATATGTATATAAGATTTATTAAATGTTTAATATCATTTAACTTCTAATTTAAACTTACATTAATGGATTATCATAATTATAAAAGTGTTTAAATCTCTTTTTTTAATTTATGATTTTATGATAAATGTATATAAAACCCATTCCATTCTTGTTACATAAATGAGTAAACAATTCATTTATTATTTAGATTTCAAATTATCATCTTAAAAAGTTAATAATGCAAGGATGAGATGTTTATTTTAAAAGTGTTACCTTTATAATTTGATGTTCATTATATAATTTCTATTGTGTATGATTATTATATATATATATATATATTTAAAAGTTTAATTTTTTTTAATAGTAAATTCACAATTACTATTATTTAATATAAATATTTATACCTTCAAACCATATATATATATATATATATATATATATATAAAATAATATATCTATTTGAGTATGAAACTCTAAATGAAAAATATTAACATTTATTCCATTTTTCAATTAAAGTTATTAAATGATTTTATGAATGAAAGTTTGAATACATATATGTTAATTATTATTTTTATTAATAGTACATGTAAAGGCTTATTTAGTTTGTTTTGGTTGTACTAGGTCATGCAAGTGATTTCCAATGAAGGTTCATATTTATATATATACTTATATATAAATAAAAGTTTGTATATTTAATTCATAATTATGTTTCTAAAGAAAAAAATCTAGTGAAATATATATATATATATAATTCATTCTCAATTTTTTTAAAAAAATGTCTCTTAGATATTATAAACATGATATAGAATAGGGAGTGAACCCATCCCTCAAGAATGTGGATTGGCCTAGACAATCTTCAATGTTTCAAGAGGCCTCGTGATTTTGTTTTTAAAAGCCTGATTAATGTTTTTCAAAAATTCACTGGATCTTTTTAAATAATTTTTGAATTATAGTTATTTTCAAAATATTATAATATTATATAATGGTATTTTAAAAAGGTATATTTCAATTCCATTTTAGAAAACTCTTTACAGGGAAATTATGCTCATCCTATATATTAAATTATTTTCCATATGTTTATTAGAATTTTCTAAAGTCATTCACTTTTCTTACGGAGTTTGTGCCCAATAATAATTTTGGTTTTTTATTTTATCTATATATAGTTTTGATATAATGTACTATAATTGTCTATTTCTCCAAAATCTGGACAAGAAAAGGTCCTGGAGTGTAAAATGATCTATTTATTCTTCATTTGTCTTTATAAAAAATACTCAATATTTTTAAGTATTGAATCCAGAAGACCGGGCTTGGGCTTCACACTTGGTATCATAGCGACAATCCAGACAACTCTAGAGATTAGATGTTATCTTTTGAGGAAAGTCTAACTGGTAGAGTAGAAAAAATTTAGCAGTTCTAGTTTTTATTAATTCTAAAGATGGAAATTCACATTTTCTTAATTTCGGTGAACAAATTATGAGGGAGAAATTATTTTAAGGGAGAAAGAAGGTAACAACACCATTTTTAATAAATAATTTATTTAAATAAATAAAATTTGATTAAAAGTTAATTTAATATTTAAAATTACAAAATAATACTCATAAATAAAATAAGTTTTAATTATTATAGATTAATAAATTTATTATAAATAATGATATTTTTTATTTTATGAAAAATTTATAGTTTTTAAATATTATGTTAGTTTCAAGAAATAAGAGTTTATTTTTTAAATTAATATTATGTTATATATATTTTAATATAAATATCTAATTGTTTTTGAAAAAAATATTATTTTAATAACCTTATATGTTAGAATATTAAAATGATTATTTAAATAATTAATTTCTAAAATATAATATATATATATATATATATAATGAATATATCTATGATACTAATTATAATGAAATATTTACCATTATTTTTGAAATAAAATCTAACATATTTTCGTAAATGTAATAATTATTTTTTTTGAAAATTTATTTATAAAGGTATTGATAATAATAATAGAAATAAATGGTAAAATAAACTTTTATTCAAAGTAATATATTTTATATGAAATTTTAATTATTTTAATTTTTTTATAATGTTTTGAATTTGTGAGAATTGTTAAATTATTTTATTATATTATGACTTATAAATTTGTTATTTTAAAATACTGAATTATGAATATATCATTATAATGAAATGGGTATTAATAATTTCTTATGAAAAATAAAAATTAAGAAGGTTGTTAAATTAAAATAGTAATAAAATATTTTATTTATATAAAATATGAATAATGAAAAAAATAAAAAAATGAAATGAATGATTTTTTTCTATGAAATGAGTTTAAGGGGAAAGTAGAGTGTGTCGCAACCTGGGTAAGTGATATAGGGTCATCTATCATGTTGTAGGGATTCAAGGGAGAAGCTTAAGCCAAGATTATGGTCAAGTATCAAGGGTTTCGACCAAGGTAGTTTAGCTATCAGGGACAATTATGAGAAAGATCAACCACTGATGAACTGGGAGATATCAAAGGATCTGAATGCCGGTTGGCGTTCAGCTTCTGGAAAGGGACTCTGAGTGTTGATGTAGAGGGTTTGACCATGAAAAATTGAGTGTCAAAATTCTGATATAAAGGTTTCAGAATTTCTTCGAGACAAGTGAATGTTTTCTTTTTTAGGTGCATGAATCTCCTTAACTCTGATGTTTATTGTTTTTTTGTTTTATACATCGATCATTGTCAAATATCTTTTTTCATTGATTGTTTTTTGCTCCAATTATTGTTTACTATTTTTATTTTTTATTTTGAATAAAATCTTTGATTTTTGTCTATTTTTTTCTTCTTCCATATGAATACATACATTCATATATATATATATATATATTGAACATCATCTCCATTTGTGTTGGAATGTTTTGATTGAGTTTTTTGACCTTTTCTCACTATCTTAATTGAATTCTTTGTTTGGCTTTTCTTCATCAAGATTTATAATAAATTTTCATATTTCCTATTACTGAAATGAAATATATAAATATTATATATCTATATTTTACATCGTTTACAGTATACATCAACATGAACACCATGGATATTTCTGTTATCTACCAATCCAAAAATATATTTCAAACCCAATATTAATTCATATGAATATAGGTGATTTAATTTTATATTATAATATTTTTTTAGTTCAAAAATTGATCATATGGATATAAAATCCATCTTCTTGTGTAAAAAATACCAGTTCTAAACTAGTGTTTTGTACATAGTCTTTTACACACCCCAAATTCTCTCCTCTTTTCATAAAATGAATTCAGTCTTCTAGAAAGTTTCCATAGTTCATCTTATGGTGCAGGGTTTTATTTGTTTATCTAATTTATTCTTTGAAATTATTTTATAAGGGATATATATTTATTTAAATTATGTTTTAATTTGAATTCATGTTTTCACTATAAGGGATATTTTTGTCTTTTTAAAATTATGACTATGAATTTATGATACTCAAAATCAAAGTATGAACTACATACTTATGATCTCTTGGAAGTAAGGGATTTTATTGTATTTTATTGAAGTTTTGTATAAAAATTAATTTATTATGATATTATGTGTATTAAAAGTTCCATGTTATATGTGTGTGTGTTTGTGCGTGTGTGTGATTTTTATATAAAAATTATGTTCATATTTTTTTAGAATTTAAATTATTAGTTTATAAATATATATATGTAATTTTAAGTTATGTTTGTCATACATATTTATGTTTTATTTTTCACATGCTTTGATTATTTACTTCCAAAATTATGAAAGTATTTATTTGGGAGTATTATATATATGTATAAGTTATATTATTAAAACATATATGTATATAATATATTTTCAATGTTCAATATCATTTGACTTATAATTTTAACTTATTTTAATGGATTATCATAATTATAAAAGTATGTATATCTTTTTTTTAATTTATGATATTTTGATAAATGTATATATAACCAATCCATTATTATTTCATAAATGAGTAAGCAATTCATGTTTTATTTAGATTTCAAAATACCATCTCAATAAAGTTTATTATTCAAGGATAATATGCTTATTTTAAAAGTGTTCCTTTAAGAATTTAATGAATATTATATAATTTCTCTTTCATATGATTATTTTATTATATATCTATATACTTATAAGTATAATTTAATGTGAATAATAAATTCAAAATTATTATTATTTAATGTGAATATTTGTACATTCCCACAATACTTCAATGTATGAAATAATATATGGAACACTAAATGATAAGTATTAACATTTAATGTCCTTTTTAAAAAAAATATTTATTTCAAAGGTTTATGAATGAAAGTTTGAATACATGGATGTTAATCATTATTTTTATTAACAGTCCATGTAAAGGATTATGCCATGAATTTTGTTTGTACCATATATTGAAAATTATTTCCAAATAATGTTCATATTTATATATATAGATATATATAAATAAAATTCCCTGTATTTAATGCATAATTATGTTTCTAATGAAAAAAATACAGTGAATATATATATTTTTAAGGAAAACTTAATTTGTTTTATAAAATTGGTACTTGGAAATTGTAAACATAATAGGGAATGGGGATTAAACATGTCCCTCAATAATGTGGGTATGTCTAGATATCCTCCAATGTTTTAATAGGCCTTGTGGTTTTGTTTTCAAAAGCTTGCTTAATGTTTTTTAAAAAATCATAGGATTATTTTTAAATAATTTTCAATGTATAAATATTTTCAAAATATTATAATATTTTAGAACATAATTTTACAAAGGTATTTTTCACATCCATTTTAGGAGACTCCTTACATGGAAATTATTATCACCCTATGTATTAAATTATTTTCTAGAGGTTCAATAAAATTTTCTAAAGGAATTAACTTCACTTACAGAGTTAGCACACACAAATAAATTTAGTGTTTTATATTATTTTTTATAGTTTTTATAAAATTTTATCTATTTGTCTATTTCTCTAAAACATAGATAAGAAAATGTCATAGAGTGTAAAATGTTTTGTGCAATTTTCTGTTGTCTTTTTTTAAAAAATACACATCATTTTTATGTGCTATGTCTAGAAGAGCGGGCTTAGTGCTTCACACCTAATATGTTATCATAGAACATGATTGAAAATATGAACATAAATAAAATATCAATCTCACCGAGGAAGATAAGAAATGATTTTTCTTCAAGTTTGGGTGGTGGGAAGAATATTTAGTTTCTTATGCATTGGTAATGTGGGAAGAAACCCCTAAGTGAATGTCTTAGTGGAACGAGAAGATGTTTTGACTATGTAAAATAAAGACACAAACAAATAAAATAAACAGGGAAAATAAAAAATTGAATTTAACACAATGGTTAGTAATATTGGTATCCCTAAGATATAATCAACTATTGAATGTTTTAAATGAGTAAGGAATGGGAATTATGAAAATTAATTTCCTACGGGGAAATATTATGAAGTAAATCAGCAAGTTTGTATGAGTAATGGTTTTTCTATTGATGATAAAGTGATTATGAATGAGTTATAAAAATAAAGTGGTATTAAGGAATAAGATGATGAGGCCCCGATAATAGTTTTATAAGGAAGTGTTATAATTGAAGTATTTTTTTATTGGGAATATAGATTTATGAAATATATAAGGATTTTTCAGTATAATATTTTCATTAGGTAATTGAATGAATATGTTGAATGATGCTGATGGACAATAAAATTGGTTTAATTTTAAGGTTATATTTTATGGGAATACACGATAATGGGAATTTAACCATTAATATGTTCCTTATGTTGAGAAAATAGTGTTTAGTTTGGATAAATAGATATTTGATAAGAATAAAGTAAATAATATAGTATTGATTACCATGAAACTGATTATTGATTTATTTAAAAAGTGGTTTATGGTATCATGAATGGAGTTTATAACATTTTTAGATATAATGAATATATCTAGAAATCTATGTTCTATATAAGTAATGAAAAATCATGTATATTTTCCACATGGTTTTATGGTAATTCAGGTTTTTACGATGTTTTAGGGGAATACATAATAAAGGTATTCAAATGTTTGGAATATGACCATCAAGAGATACTTTATAATATATAGGTATCAATGTTATGTTTATTTTGATAAATTTAGTAAAATTATTTATAAATTTTTCGATTTTCATCATTAGGAATGTTTATAAGTCTAACAATTTATGAAATATTTTATGTTAAACATTGAATGAGGTTTTAGATATTACTATATTATTTTGACATGTGAATATTTTTTCATGTTAGATAACCTTTTATAAGTATTTTCTATAATAACTGAAGATAGACGTAATTACTTATCATTCCATCTATGGATATTATGATTTTTTAGTTCTTGAGGCATAAAAAATTCACCTTCATTTCTTTGACTAAGAGATGAATATGAAATTGATCAAGGAACAACCATATGATGATATTGTGGTTATGAAATGGAATAAAATCAAGTAATTATATCTTCCTATAAAAAATATTCAATTTTAAGAAAACGGTTACTATTTTTGATGATATAAATGAACATTTTCAAACCAATTTGGGTTAGGGTTTTGTTTTTATTCAGTTTATATAAATATTCCAATTTCTTGTGATTAGTTGTCTTTATCACTCTCTATGATTATCTACTCTTTTCATCCATGTCCTAATCTTCAATTCTGACCTATTTTATCTTATATGGAAACCCAATTATGAGTTACAATGTGTAAAAATTATTATTCCAACATTCCATTGTCATGGAAACTTTTATTATTTATTTTTATGATATGTATTTCCATGAAGGAATTTTTAAATATTAAACATTTTATGACTAAGATGAATTCCAAAGGGGAAATTCATTTTAAGGGGGTACAATGTAACAACTAGAGTATGAA
Organism: Viscum album; assembly: GCA_963277665.1. Lineage (NCBI taxonomy): Eukaryota > Viridiplantae > Streptophyta > Magnoliopsida > Santalales > Viscaceae > Viscum > Viscum album. Next base: position 1,483,182 of record CAUJRU010000137.1, on the reverse strand, counting down.
ACTTATTTTTGAATATATTTAATCTTATGATATTTTCAATTTCATAAATCACTAATTTTATATTGTGTTACATGAAATAATAATTTTCTCCTATGTTACATAAAATTCTGAGTTTAACTCACATTACATGAAACATCAAGTTAAACCAAACGTGATATATTATGTAAATATTTTTATTAAATATGATAGTTATCAAATTGAATTTGGAATGGAAGGTATGAATATGATTAAATAAATTATTAAAATATGGTTCAATTTTTTTTATATAAATATTTGGTGACCAATTAATTATAAATTAAAATAAATCCCTTTTGAAAATAAAAGGAAAACATTATCTAAAAAATTATTTTTATGCACATAAGTTATTTTTATATCAATAAATTTAAAACTAACTTTTTAAATTATTTTAATGAAATTTAAATACTATATAATCAACAAAGTTTTTAACATTCATCTTATATATTTTCTATATGATATATAATAATGGATCTAATTTTACATTAAAAACTCATATTTTTCAAAAAAAAGTTGTCACCTTTTAGGGTGCACGTATTTTAAAAATAAACATTCACAATTTTAGAAAATTAATTTTAAAAAATAAAAATTATTTCTGAAATTTTTATGTCAAAATTATCTTAAGTTGGATTTGGGGGTTGATTCTGAAAAGTTTCATTTTTTGATAAATAGTGAAAAATACTAAATTTTAATTAAAAACATTCACTTAATTTATTTTTTTAACAAAGATAAATTATATTTAAAATTGGATTAAAATTTTATTATGTAAAAAAATACATATATTAATCTAATTAATTCATTTTAATCATCTTATTATTGAAATTTTATATAAAAACTATGTAAACTTTTGACCATTTTATATTTAAAAACATGTTTTCTCGTTGTGTGTATGGGGTAAATTTTAAATTAAATTATGCCACTTTACTGAATGGAATTTGGAAAAATTGATTCAATATTTGGAATAATAATAATTTATATTATATAATATGGTATAATTAATCATTTATCATAAGGATTAGAAAAAGAAACATAAAATTAATTAATGTGATTAAGGTTAAATCAAGGTTTTGCGAATTACATGCATTTGTATTAAAACTAATTTTACCCCCACATAGTATTTATATTTAATGAATGAGACTTAATATTTATATTAACTGGGAATAAATTATCTAATATATCTATTTTTAATCATTTTATTAAATGATAAATTACCTAGGTAAATGAAAAGATACAAGTTACCATGGTAAAAACTATAATGATAAAACTGAGTAAACTTAAATGGTAAGGAATAAATTGATAGAAAAATTTATTTATTTATTTGGTAGTGGTATGTATCGACCAAGTAATTCATACCCTCCATTAAATTATTTAATTGAGACATCCTAATATTTAATACTTTTTGTTATTTACAAGAATGCCTATTCTCTCCAATTATAAAATGTCACACACTCTCCACCATTATTCATACCTCTCAAGACATTTTTCATGACCATGATCTACCAAAATAACATAAAAAATTACCTCCCCTAATACTATATGCATTATTTTTTTCATAAATCTATAATTTTATGAATTTAGTGAAAACCTAAGGAGGATACCTGAAGAAGGGGCAGCGTTCATCAGCATACATTTTGCTATTATTTTTTCAGCGAAACCTTTAAATTATATTTATATCATGATTATATAACAACCACAATATAAATAATATACTTAGATATTGTTATGTTAAGTATATTACCTAAATCCACACACAATTCCATAAAATGGGTTATGAAATCTTCGTTTGTGTCTACATCACACTACCACTTTGCAAACTAATATCATTCATTTTTTCATTAACACATTTCATGTTTCGAAGTAGTGATGAACATACTATTTATATATTACATGTATTATATTTATGATATTATTATTCTTCTATAACTATTATATCATACATACCTTCTTTCTTTCCATTTTGTGTGAATATGATAACATTGCTCGTGTGTACGGCAGACTATCACGTCGCAAAGTAATGTGATTCATTCATGCATCACATGGAATGTATTAAGGATAAGTTTAAAAAAAATAAATGATATATATGACATAAAAATAAAACTGGAATGATAATATATATATCATTTTCTTTTATTTCTTTCAATATGATTAGAAAATTGAAACAATGATCATGCATATGTACTGCCTACCATCTCCATGAACGGTGTATTTCATTTCCTATCAATAAATAATATGGATTACTATAAATAAAAATATACTTAATATATATGATTTTTATATCATTTTTATCATTATAGATATGATTAATTCAGGATCAAATTATGTGTGCCAAAAATAACAAATCAAAACTTATATGAAAGATAAAGCAGTTATTTCCCAAAACATAACTTTATCATGTAATTGTTAATAAATGGGTAATAGAAGGTCATAATAAAATAATATATTGTATTATATATATGATTATGGTTCTTCAGTAGATTTATAATAATATTATATTTATTATATAGGAATTTTGAACAATAATGACGTAATCAAGACTTAAGGTAAGAGGATTTTCGTCTCACTTTTACTTTCTGTGAGATAAATACCATATTCACCACATGTTTCTTTTATGAAAATTATTTGAATAAAATTAATTTATTTTATGATTCCTATACTTAAAATTATTTTTATTTACATATCCATTTTTTAATATATCTTTCATTGAGTTTATGGTTCAAAAGTTATCAAATCGGTAAGGGAATTTTTGTCTCAATTTGTCTTCTTTGATTAATATGTTATGTTATACACTAATGTTCATTAATGTGGTGTATATAAATACCATTTTACATGTAATATCATGAATTTATTAATAATAATGAGATTTTTTCCCTTTCATTTTACTTCATTTTGGGTCTTATGATTCAATGTCACCAAAGTGGTAATGATTTTATGATACCATCTCATCATTTTTCAGGATTATTTAAGATTAAGTCTCCAATATTTAAATTTCATGATATAACTATCAATAATTTTCATAAATTCACTATGGTTATTGAGGATATATTAAAGTAATGTTAGAATTTTTCCACTTCTTGTTTCTTAATATTATTAAGAAAAAAAATTAAGAAAATCTAAAATTATTTATCTCTTTGATAAAAAATATGTCTTATTCCAAAACAATGTTTTATAAAAAAAATTCAAAAATGATTTTAAACAATATTTTAATTTAATTTTCAATGAAATGGATTTTGATTTTTTCATGTTTTTAAAATAGTTTTAAATGATTTTAATATCTTCTTTTATAGGTTTCGAAGCTTATTTTCAAAGAAAAGGATTTTGAAAACGGTTTATGTTAAAAAAGTGTATTAAATTATTTTTATAGCTTCTATTATATGTTTTAAATATTATCTTCAAATAAAATTATTTCTAAAATTTTATGTTATAATTTTTTTAAACTATTTTCAAATCTTCCATTATAATATTCAATATTATTATCAAAGAATTTTTTTTCAGAATGTTTTATGTTTTAAAAATCATTTTTCATGGTGAGAATGATATTTTCCTAAATAAATGTTTTAAATTATATTTCAAAATTATTTTCCAACTAAGTTGGAATCTGTTAGTATTACCAAAGCCTTATTGGATAAATTATCCAATTATACCATTCATATTATTTCGTTGAATGATTTGTGTTTTGATTGCATGATGTTTATGAAACCCATTCCTCTTCTATGGGTTATACCATAAGGGAATTCCTATAAAACCCACTTCTTTTCATAGGATATTATATGATGAAATATTTAGATTTTTTTTATTTTCCATAGGTTAATATATGATGAAATGTTGAGGACAACTATTTTATTTCATGGTTTATAACGTAATGTGTGTTTATAATATAGTAAAACACAAATATATGGTTTTAATTATGTAATTGATGAGACCTATATATACCTCCAATTCATTGGGTAAATATTTATATCTCATGATATAGACTTGGATGGAATGGGGAGTGAACTGAGTACAGTATGTGAATTTTTCCATTATGAAGGTTTGGGTAGTGAACCCTTTCAACTATAAGGAATGGGATACCACCAAGGATTGTGGTGTGTCCCAACCAGTAGTTTTAGCTCCCAATATATTTCTTGAAAAGTTTTAGAAATGATCCTTGACTTCTAGGGAATGATTTTATATACTTATGTGTCTCCCAAAATTCCATGTCTTATTCGTATGTTATTCTCTACTGAATTATGCTATCGATTTACTTATGATTTAGTTCTTATGATTTGAAAATATTTATTCAATAACAAAAGATTATGATCTTCGACATGAAGGGTATGATCTTCAAATGTTATTCTCATATTCTCATACCTTTATGTTCATTTTATGCATACATATCTCCTTTAGTTTCCTTTAATGAGCATCTGAGATCACCCTTTCTTATGTTTCCTTCCCCATGTTTATGAAGAAAGTATTTAAGTATGATTACTAAAGGTTAAGATATTTATGGGATATATTGAATATATTTCACTAATTTATAAGATTATATTTCCATGTTTCCAAATTCACTAAACCATTAATGTCCATGGGTGTGTGTTTATGTAATGTAATCAATATTCATCTAAAAGGATGTAATATCCATGTATGAGAATCTTGGGTCTCTATAGTATAACCTATACCATTCACATTTGATCTATGTGGATGATGTTAATCTTGAGGCTAATGCATCCTTTGACTAGTATTTGATTCATGTTGTGGATCATAGTGAAAAGGTGTTGTGGGGAAAGAATGTGTCATTGGTCTGATTGTTGTGGAAATATGATCATGTTCAAGAGGAAACAATAGATAGGGAAGTATATATGTTTTATAAGTGGATATAACCTTTTTACTTGGATTATTAGTGATTATTGGGAGGGGAGCTCCAGGATGATTTGTTATAAGGTGGGGAGATTGTAATATCCCAAACATTATTGAGGGTTCTCATACTTCTTTCTGGTAATTTTATCCTTGTTTTGATCATAATTTTCTTGAGAATTTTTTTGGGTGCGTTCGACTGAGTTTTGGATGTTATTGGAGGTTTTTTGAGAAGTTCACAGTTGGCACATGGTTTTCCAAAACCATACATCCACCCCAAGTTGTCCATGAACCCCCAAGAAATAGGTTGATAACATAGTTGGAACATTGTTAAAAATTTTGTACCCACCTAAGAGAAACCATGCACCCCAGATAGTAGTGGCACACTATTAGGGTACATGGATTTTCAAACTATGTGTCCCCACCTAGGAAACTATGGGCGTGGGGTTTTAAACCCCCAAAATTTATTTAAAAATTATCAAACCCCCCAACTTATATCCCTAATAACCCTATTTTGAACTAATATAATTTACATCATTTTTAGAGGACACATATAGGGTTCCAAGGATCCTCAAACTCCATTTTTGTGAATCAAAGGTTCAGTGAAATAAGATTGGCTCTCCAGTAAGATATTAACTTCCTTGTTTACGGTTTTTATCTCTTCATTCATTCTCTCCCCTTTAAGAATTATGGATTCAAATATTTTTGATGGTTTTGATCAAGTTTTTGATAGATATCTTTTTTATTTGATATTTATCCTAGGTTTTGAACCCATATCTTCCTCAATGTTCTGATTTAGATCATTCTACATCGAATCAAGGGATATAGTTTGGAAAGTGTTCATCAACGATCATGAGGTTGGTGTTCTAATTTCTAATTCCCATAGTCTTTATTAACATTGTGTTCATTTAATTTATCCATTTAATTTCCATGTCATGCAATTAATTTTAAATAAAAAATTTTAATTTATTCCCATGAAATAGAGATACACTTCATGTATCCCACTGTAACTTTTAGAGATTATGAGACTAGGCATGACAAAAACCCATGGGGTGTGATAATTACCTTGAAATGATGATAAATGGAATGTATAAGGGATACTATGGGTTTTTTAAATTGAGCTAAATACTTATTGAACATTGATAATGGGATTTGAAGGGGAAAATGTATTAACCTTGATTTGTTAATGAGATGTGTAATTAATTTATAATAATTGGATCAATGGTGAATTTATCATGTTAATCTATATGATTAAAGTAATTAACCATGTATATGATTGATAAATGAAATGGTACACCTTGATATTAATGATTTATAATAAGGTTAATGATGTTGAAAATTGATTTATATATTGTGATATATATGATGTGATAAATTAGTTGTGGGTCAGGTACTGATGCTCCAAATACCCATGGGGTTATAAACAGTTTCTCTCATCCCACAGTACATGTATGTGAATAATGAGTTTTAGGTCTGGGATTGATGTTCCAAATACCCATGGGGTTCCAGACTAATGATCCAAGACCCTGAGATATTGTCAGTGGACTTATATTCCAAGTTCCAGATATATTTGTACCTGGACAGATGTTCCAAGGAACTGGAAATGAAATTGTAAATAATTTAATAATGAAATAAAAAAGAATGAATTTTGATATCCCTATAGTGTATAATTATGACTTCCTCATGGGCCGAAGAAGTTATGATTGGTTTGGGAGTCACTGTGAACCCGAGGGACTATGTGGTTGATTAAATAATAAAAAAATGTGAGGATTATTTACTTTTTTCATTTATTAAATATTATTTATACAACTACATACAATGTTATAGACTAGATATTTCTTTAGACATTGTTGGTGGTGGTCAACTGAGTTATACTCACACCCTACTTGGGCTACCAGATTGATACCCAAATAGAATTCATATTTGTATAATGGGATAAGGGAAAGATCCCTATGTTAGATGTTTGAGTCTGGATTAATGATAGAGCATGGATGAGGGAAACGAACATGATATCAAGACCCACTTGGGAGGTCTCATTATGTCTTTATTTTGGGTTTTCTTTTGACACTCGACACATATATGTCATGACATTTTTTATTTTTTTAGTTTATGGTAATTTTCCCATGTTTTGATATTCATTGTGATATTTTGGCCTTTATTTATTATTTTTTGTATCTTAGTTATTGTTTATTATCATTTGGATTTTTTATATTGATTTCTCTTATTGTGGTGCTTTGATAAAGAGGATATAGTCTCCACACATTAAATATTAGACCATCACTACTAGTTGTAAGCCTCTAGTATATAAGGGTAATGACTAAAGTCATGTGGTGAACCGACTGAAGTAACTGGTCTGTGGAAACTAGGTTAGGATGTTACAACTTATGAATTATAATGGGAGTATTTGTGTTTTGGAAAGGTGGTTCAACATTGAGTGTTATTCCAAGATAATCTCATCATAATTTGGAGTAATAATTTTTTTGATGAGATGGATATTACATATTAATGAATTAGGTTATACCATAATATATTTTTATAAAAAATATCTAAAGATATTAACCTCTTGATATTTAAAGTTCAAATTAAAATTTGACCACTATTTTTTAAGAATATTAAAATAGAATTTCACTACATCATAGTGAATATTATAACACTATAATTTAATGATTCACATATTTTTTTAGTATCAATATTTTTTGATGTTTAATAGATTGGATAATGTTCTAGGATATTTAATTTGACTATCACGGTTAGTGTCAAATAGTGGCTTACATGTGGATTTATATGAAAAAAAATTTATAAGACAATAATGAAGATATTATAAGAGGATGATTAATTAATTTTTAAGAGATCATGAATTTGATACATTTGATAAAGAGTATTTATACATCTAGAATTTTTTGATATGAACTATCACTATTGTGAAAATCATAGATTCTCCAAATTTAATCAAGAAATCCCAATGATTTTATAGAAACACCCTTATTGATTAGGTAATTGAATATTTTCTTTGTATTAATTGATATTGAACACTATATCATTGATTTATATCCTCCATTATATAAATAAATGCAAGGAGAGATTAGTTGAGGAAGTGACCCATGGATTGAAACTAATACTCTATTAAATATTTTTAATCAAAAAAATTTATATTGATTAATTTAATGCATTTATATGGAATTTTCATATGCTTCTTATAGTACCCCTCAGCGGTGATACAAGTAAAACCTCTATATTTATCCATTTATATTCAATTTTTGGATACTTTGGATGTGTGATATTTCTTGATAGGTAAATTTTATTCTTTATGATGTGTTAATAATATCTATGTAAATATTATAGAATAAAATATCAAAACATAATTCACCCCATATTAGGGTGTCATGGGGATTTTGGTTACAATGAGTTTCTCTAGAGTATTAAGGTTAAGTTTTAACAAATATATATCACCTAGAGTATTGATATGGAGAATGATATAAGTTTTGAAATTAATTTCATTATTCAGTGGGTGAAATTAGTATATCTAGAAAAATTGGATGAGATCATATATATGGTCTTTATGGCTCTATGATTTCTCAATTAATATTCATATAATTCAAGTTATATAAGGAATTTATGTATGATTAAAATCAATAAAGTTATTAAACATTAATGAAAATAAAAAATTAATTAGTTAAAGAATTATCAATTTTCATTTATATTAAAGTTATGAGTTTCACAACTTTAAAATATATTTGGGATAATTTGCTAACATTTTTTATGAGGGTAGAAAATTGAAGGATGAAATGTTATAGGTTTTTAAAAAAATGATTAATTCAAGACTTAATAGAATTAAAACATTAGTGGCTTAATCAATTGAATCATTAAAGTTTTTGGGTCTATTTTTTTACATTGAAGTAAAATAAAATATATGAAAAGAGTGAAAAAAATAATGAAGTTATTTCCACCCTTGAATAATCTAAATGTTCCAACATTGGATGAAAAAATATTATCAATATTTCACTTTGAAATGTATGAAGTATCATGGATGTATATGAGATTTTTTATCTTCTAGAAGGGATAACAATCCATTCATCCAATGATATGGAATTAAAATACTTATTGAAACTTTATATCAATGAAAGCGGTGATGTATACGAAGTTTTATGTGATATGTTTTTATCACTCGTGGAAATAAAATTTAAATTAGGTATGGGGAGTTTAAAAGGAAAATTTACATTAAAATTCCATAATTATAGAAAGAATAGGTATAATTATATGACATGTTTAAAGAAATTTTATAGTTATTCAAAGGGATATTAATAAAGAAAAGAAATTAAAATTTCCTTATATATAAAATTTCATGTCCAGAAAGATATCCAAAAAATTTGTATTAATGTAAAATCATAGTATGTAAGGAATAAGATTATAAAGTGGAAAATAATCTATAGTTTGTTATTGAACAGAAAGTTGAATTTAAAGAAGTTCTTGAGCATATTTATATAAAAGTAAAGAAAATCCAAAATTTTGGTTAAATATTGAAGGATTCATTAAAAAAAATTGGATAAAAAATATAAAATTACTCTATTATAAATGTTCATGGAATACCAATATGTTTCACAATAAAACAAGAGAATAATTGTGAATATTAAGAATAAAATTAAAGATAAAGTTAAGTTAATTTATGAATATAATTCTTTTTTTCAATGAGAGGAAAAAACAATACAAAAATTTTAAATAAGATATAGTGACATTATGAAATAATATTTATACTAAAATAAAAAAAATAAAAGTATAAGTTGTATTTTACAAAGGTTTTAAATGAATAATTGAAATAAATTGTAGAAATAGGAACAATGTGTATTGAGAATATACTAAATGGTCATATAACTAAAAACATGGGTAATGTTTTAATTGGTTTGGAAAATAAAACATCTAAAATTGTGATAGAAAGTCATAATGAGAAAGGAAAGAAAATGTTTTATGAAAACTCTTAAACATCAATGTCTTATAAAAAACAAGAAGTTATTCAAAATATAATGATATGTGGAGTGATTTTGATATTATATTCCCCCTAATAATGGTCCAATTTTCCAATTACTTGTGTTTCAAAATGATTTTTTATGAAAACGTGAAAAACTATCTAAAAAAAGAGGCATCATGTAATCTAAAAATGATAACGAGAATATATCATTAAACTAAAAGGAAAATATTTTTTTGGTATTGTTTTTATTTCACAACATAAAAACATTTTGTTTTTTGAGTATAGATAATTACAGACTAAAATTAACTTCTATGGATAGTAAAAAAATGATTTATATGAGATCAAAAAAAAGTTTTACGTAGGGAAAAAATTAACCATTATAAAAGGTAGAAGAAAAATACATTTATATTGTCTAAAATAAAGAGGAGAGAACCAAAATTGTCTAAAAAAACATATTTTCAAGGTAGAAAACTAAAAAGAATGGAATATCAATCCTAGTTTCTATTTCCCTTAAGGAAACAAAGAATCGTTATACATTGATTCTTGATAGTGGGTTCTTATCATACATAACTAAAAAAATGAAAATTTTAAATAATATAAAGATATATATTGATAAAAAAATTATTTGGAAATTATGGATAATTGAAAATAAATATAAGTGGAAATACTATGCATAATGGAGATGAATTTTAAAATATGAAGGCAAATTATATAGAATTACTTTGACACAATATCTTGAACAAAAGTTAATTATATGACTAAAAACTCTAAGTTACATTTAATCAAAATGGATTCCCAATTAGTGGTAATAATAGAAATTCAATGATGAATGGTTGGAGAAGATATTTGGATCTTTATTAATTGGATGGTAAAAAATAATACTTCTCTATACATGATGGTTGAAGATAATAGTTTTTGGAATTAATGGATTGAGTATATACCTCAAAAAATATGTAAAATAATTTTAATATTGATTATGTGATTGATATTACAAATATAAATAATGATAGATAAAATACATGCGATGATAACATGATAGGAAATATAGTGAGAAATTTGTACAAGTAAAAAATAAAGAGGGAATAAAATTTTACTGAGCTCCTTCATACCAATGTGTTGTGACTAATAAAAAATCTCAGAACAAAATTTTAGATATATATTGTATTTTTATTTATTATTATTAAATAATTCATTGAATTATATTTATATAGTTCAAAAATAAGTGATATAATTCATTAATAGGGTCCTAAGAAGAACTAAAAACTATATTGGACAATTGATAAAAAATTATTTGACTATAAAATGGCATGGAATATACATTTGTTGAGGTTGAAAATTTCTTAGGGAAACATGGTATAAAAAATGAGGTATCATTGGTGATTACTTCATATAAAATTGATTAATTTAAAGGAATATTCAAATAGTGAATGACTTGGAAGAAATACATACCATTAAATTGGTTTCTTACAACATTATTGGATGAAAATGGTACATGTAGAAGTGTACACCTAAAATAGGTATTTGTTAACAAACGGAGAGGGGAAGGTGTTCTATGAATTGGGAAAATAATTGAATCCAACATAGAAACACATTTTTATGTTTGGGAGTAAATTTTATACCCATATCATTGGAATTAGTTAAGAAAAATATAGAGATATGACTGATGGGGGAGTATTCTCAGGTTACTCAACTAAGAGTAAATCTTATAAATACTTCAATAAGAGGTTGAATAACATTATGGAAATCAGTGATGTTAAAGTGATTAGAGATAAAGTTGGATATACATTTATAAATTTGGATTTAGGTGAATTCTATGGAGAAAAGAATTAAGGTATCCAAAATTATAGAGGATTACCAAATCTTTTAAATATTGAAGATTTTAATTCTAAATTTGAGGAAGTAGGCATTAATGAGGTAATTAAACCATCAACTTAAGGAATAATAAAAGGGTATACAGTTATTGAATCTAAAAATATTATAGGATAAATTATTTTTAAAAAAAACGTATTAGGAGTTTGGAGAACACTTCTAAATTATCATAAATAGAACCGTCAACATTTAACAAAGTATAAAAGGATGAATCTTGGGTTAAATCTATAAATAAAAAATTAGATTAAATAGAGAAAAAATTATACTAGGATCTTATGAAGAGGATAAAATAACATAATAACATAAAAAATGAATGGGTGTTCCAAAATAGATATAAAGGGCATGAAAAGATGATTTAGAATTAATGTAGATTAGTTTTCAAGGATATATATAGATTGAAGATATTTATTTGGAAGAATCATTCATATCATTCAATAGAATTGATTCAATGAAAATTTTCATTGTAGTTTTGATTCAAAAAGGTTTTGTAGTTTATCAAATATATATAAAGAATGAATTATTAAATGGAGTTCTCAAAGAAGAATTATATATTGAATAACTCATAATTTTTTAATTTAGAGATAATAAAACAACGGTGTATCATTTTAATAAAGGATTATGTTGTTTGAATAAAGAACTATGGTATTAGTTTGATGGATTTGACTCTAACTCGAGGAAGCTGAAATTCAAGAGTGGTGGTGTTGAGCATAACCTCTACGTGAAATCGTCAATGGAATGGAAATTCATTGTACTCATTTATGTCAATGATATTATCTATAGTGGAAGAAAGATGTAATTGATGGAAGAATGTTTTAAATTAATGTGATTATATGTTATATATGTCAATATTAGGTGATATTATTTATTTTATTGGGTTGTATTTCAATCAAAATGAGTACATGTTTATTTATTAACATAAATATAGAAGAGAGTTGTTGAAAAAGTTTTACATGAATGGTTACAAACTAGTTTCAACTCCAATTATTGTTTGAGATAAACATGTAAAACATGAAGATGGAAATGTCGTGGATTAAACATTATACTATAGAATTACTATAATATTGCTGTATTTGATATAAATAAGGCCATATATTGTTTATATAACTTATCTTTCATAATGGTTTCAATTTAATCCAAAGGAAAAACATCTCACTAATTTAAAAAGAGTGATGATATATATTTATTTAACCCATCATTATAGATTGGTTTTTGATAAATTAAATGGTAAATATTGTTAGTATATTAAAATATGTATTGTGATAGAGATTTTATAAATTGATAATCCATAAATGATGGTAAATTATTTATAAATAACAAATGTTTTGGATTTTTTTATAAACAAAGAAGATATAACATCTATTAGTATGGATTAATTAGAATATATTTTAGTTATAAAATCATAAAAATGGTTGGTATAGATGGAAATATTTGAGCATATTTCAAAAGTGGTATAAATTGTGACAAAAAAGTTCCGTAGAGTTGAAAAAATCCAGGTAAAAAATTCTTAAATGAAACTCATTGGGATTTGGTACAATTTTATTATAGATATTGTGGGTTAAAGAGTTTTTATGGTGGACCACACTAGAATAATTCAACAAGTGGAGGGTATATTCATAAAATAGTTATCCTCACTTGTGTTTTAGAAGCATGGTTTCATTATCTATGATTAACCACCTTACCAAATTTTTAGTGGGTTTTAAAATACCCTTTCCCAATATAATTTAATTTTGTTACTTTTATGTAAACAATTTGGAAGGATTTATACTTTTCATTTATTTTAAAAAGGGGATAACATTTTGAAATGATGGGGAAATCAGTGAAATCATAATGAAATATATAAAATAATTAATGAAAAATAAATAAATATGTATAAGTGGAATAAAAAAAATTAAAATCAATAAGTATAATAAGAGTGTAGTTCTCATATCAAGGGAGAGAAATAAATCCCTGAGGGGGAGTTTTTAATAGAAATAACATGGGGAAACACATTCCATGGGGAATAACACTGTGTAATTTCTTGTTCAAAAATTAATTAAAAGTTTTTAATTAGATATTAAGCATAAAAATATGTCATAAGGGGTAGATATCTCCCTTGATCTATTGTTTTATATACTGAATATTGGTCAAATAGACTTAGGTATATAATTGAGTTATTCTACTTCTATATGGTTTTACAAAGACATATAATGTATTAAATTACACTTAGGATCCAAAAAAAAACCAAAATTGGGAGAATATTGGATCCAATATTATTCGAAATAGAGAATGTTGGAATTTAAGTCAAGTGAAAGGAGAATATTGGTATAAAAATTTATTTTTCCTAAACATGACTAAAATTGGATTTTTTATTTCTAATAGGATTATTAATATGCATTAGTACTTTATTAATGGCATAAATAAGTTTAATGAGGCTTTGAATATTTTTATAGATGTTTTTGGTGATGAGTTTGAAACCCATGATTAAACTATATTGTTTATGTTGTTATTTTTGTTAGAGTATTTTAGGAAATTGTGTATTTAGTATTACACCATGATATTAAATCATTACATCATAGTCTATCTTGTGTAATATTTAAATGAAAGGAAGCATTCACTACTATACATTGTAATGTGAACTTCATTCTATAAAATGATGGAGGAAGGGAGGATGTTATTACTATATAGAAATGACACCATAAATTTTTTTCATTATTCACTGATGTTTTGTGATTTGGAAAGAATTTTTTCCATTCACATTACTCTTGGAAGGTAATATGATAATTTAAATATTCAATTTTATGAATATATAGAAATTATTCAATAAAAAATTACGTTACATCATAATTTATTTTGGCTACAAATATCTAGATATATTTATCAAATTATTTTTACACCTCCAATTTAAATTAGACCATGATATTTGGAGGATTAAATAATATAAAAACGTTACACCATAAAGAATATTATTATTCCATAATTAGGTGATTTATATATTTATTTAGGGGTCTAATATTTTTAGAATATGAGGAGTTAAGTTCCCATTGGATTATGAATGTTTTTTATTTACTGATTTTTTTGAGTTGTTTGAATGAATTATTTTAACATTAGAAAAATGGTGTATTTTTTAAAGAGCTAAATATTGATGATTTTGAGTTTTTATAGCAATATATAGAGTTTATATGGTCTAACAATGATTAAGAAGAATTATTTTTTTACATTTGTTGATATGAATTTTCCAAAATATAAAAAATTCCAACCCCCATCTCAGTTATCTACCCATTTAGGGAATATCATGTCATATAAGAGTGGGTTCTCACTACTAAATATAATTGTTGAATATGGAGAATTAAGATTACATTAATATTATACTAATTATTAATTTCAATGGAAATAATTTTCTGAAAGGTAAAATTATGATGACACCTTTCCTCATTTCACTTGGTCTTGATGTGGTCGATGCTGCTACCATTGGGTTCCCACCGAAATAAGATGATTCTATTTTTACTTTAGCTAATGATAGGGTTCTAGTGGTTTATGGGAATACTAATAATACTACACTTATAACTCTGTTAGAAAAATTATTCAAGAAGGTAATGGGTCTCTGAAATGAAAAGGAAACATGGGATAAGCTTGAGATCATCCATAATGGAAATGTCAATGTAATGGAATAAAAACTCCATATTTATTAGAGTAATTTTGAAGACCTAAAAATTAGTGATAATGAAATGAAAGTTGATTACTTTATAAGGGAAAATTGATCGTTAGAAACATCATAGGTTTTGGTGATACCTTGGTGGATTTAACTATTATGAAGAATTTGATGATACATTTTTCAGATAGATACAATGATAATATTTCATAATTAAAGGATATATATGATTTATCTCAAGATGACCTACTGAACATCCTCATTTCTTATAAAATGATAAAATATTTGAGATTTAAAAATAAGGTAGAGGAATAGATGGCCTTTAATGTAATAAGAAACTCAAAATTAACGAACTAAAAGATATTTATTCAAATGAATCAAAAGATGATAGTGATAGAGATAAAGAATACAAATGTATAATATCTCTCATCTTAAGAAACATCATTGGATGAAAATGGAGTTATAAGTGAAATCATCCATTTATATTTTTTAGTATGGAGGAATAGGGAACTTTTTAGTTAATGTTCCTAATAAGAAGAGTAGTGATGAAAATGATTATGATCCATAAATAAAATCTCAAATGAAAAAGTGGATTAGAACTTCTAAGGATACTAAAAAATTAGTGGATCACAAAAATAACATCACCTAGATAAAAATGGGATTATATTTAGAAAATAATATAAAATTAGTGCATCATAAGTTGTATCATATGATAAAGAAGTCCCAAAAAACATGTTAAATTTTTGGATCATGCTAAGAATCAGGAAACTTCAAGTAATGGAGAATAATAATAAGAAGGTGAGTAAACATACACAGAACACCTATTGAAGGGAAAAAGAATAATTTCTTAATAAAAATAATAAACTCAATAAATATCTACATTTATTGAAAAAATAAGACAGAAAAGGAAAAGTAAATATGAATAATAGTTTCTCAAAAATTAAGATTCTCATCCTATGAAAATTTCAATAATCATGTTAAATATGGAAGACCAAGAAAATATGGTGACAAATTTAAAAGGAAAACATTTTGTTAAGAAATAAGATCTGGGAAATACATTTTAAACGAGTCTTGTATCTAATAACACATCAAGGATATTGAATGAAAGTTTCCACAAGGCGGTGGAAGTTAAGGTAATATTATC
The DNA here is from genome assembly GCA_963277665.1 of Viscum album. Classification (NCBI taxonomy): domain Eukaryota; kingdom Viridiplantae; phylum Streptophyta; class Magnoliopsida; order Santalales; family Viscaceae; genus Viscum; species Viscum album. The sequence continues at coordinate 1,466,733 of CAUJRU010000137.1, read as the reverse complement.
TAACATAGATATAAAATTTTATATGATAAGTCTCATAAAACATTTTTCTATTAATATGACGAATAAGTCTATTTTAACTAAATTTTATATTTTCTCATCCATAAATCGTATTGTTTGGAATGAGTTAAATTTTTGGGGTTCTTCCATTAAACCAATGGATATAAGGAACAACCTCTAGAAGTATGATCCCTTGTTAAATAAGTTAGATGAATTAATATCTTTAAAAATAACACCATGAAGAATCTATAACCAAAACATAAATCAAACAAGGTGGAGGTTTGAAGGGTATTTATAGTGTTTCAGAATATATAGTCACAAAGCGTACAAATACTAAGAAGACATATCACTACCAAGGAATTGGAATGAGTGAATGGGTAGAAACATTTAAAAAAAATGAAATAATTAAAATATGGTAGGTAATATCCATGGGAATATAGAATAAATAATGAAAATATTTCAGAAAAATCAGTTTTTATACCTGGAAGAAACATGAAAAACATGTGACCAAACTAGTAATAGTATAAAAGGGGGAATGAAAACTATTCTTGGACCAGATCTATATTCTAGTAGAGACAAGGGATAAAGAAAAAAAAAGGTTAATAAAAAATCACAAATAGATACAATCACCTTGAAATCTATCAACAATGGAAAATATTGGATTATTTATTATGGATACTCATTACATATGATATATGATATGGTGATGCTATGAATTTTTCAACATAAAAATTATGGAGATTTAAACTTTAGGAATTATAGTTACATAAAATCAAAGTATTCTAGGAGGTTTTTATTTATGATTAGAAGTATAAAAATAATGAATTCCTGTTTCATGATGTGATTAAGAATAACTTACTAAGTGTGAGACAAATTTTAAATGATGTAAAATAAGTTATTTTTTTAAGTATGGTTGTATCATCTAATGATTAAAGGATGGAAATATAATCATGGATGGGTTAAGAATTGGAAGTATCATGTTTCAAATTATAAAACTGAGTAATTCAGGTTATATAAGTTCTAAATATAAAGTTGAGTTATGGAATAGAATACATAGCCATATTTTTTTGTAAGAATATGAGAAGAATTTAAAAGTGAGAGTTGGTGATAGATTTACCACAATTGAAGGAAGATAGAAAAAAATTTTGTGAATCTTTTTAGAAATGAAAAATAAAACAAGGATGATATATGAATTTTGGGATTATATCCACATGAACACTTAAACTCACACATTATGATGTATATGGACCAGTGAGATATTAATAAACAAAGTTTGACTTAAACTTTAAATATTTTATTAATTACTTCACTTAATTGACACGTTTTATCTTCATGAAACACAAATCATAAGATGTATAGATGTTTAAACATTTCAAGATGAATATTGAGGGTAAAATTTGGGAAAACATATAAATATATGTAAAGATGATGGTATAGATTATATTTATAACTCTCTTTAAACCTATCAATCAAATATTAGGATCATCAATAAATTTAGTGACCCATAAGCCACTCCGTAAAATGGGGTGATGGAATAGAAAAAAAATAGAATTTTAGTAGATATAAGTAGGACTATTCATGTGGAATATAAACTATCAAAATTATTCTAGGGGAAGTCTTGTGTACAATAGTACATTTTTATAGTATGTGTTTTCTATGAATAGAATAAACATGACTCCTTATGAGAAGTGGTTCAAAAAGGTCTGAATGGTGAAGTACATTGATGTTTTTTGGATTCCCTTTATAGTAATGATAAAAACATCCATCATTATAAAAGTTTGATGAAAATGATGAGAATGGAGTATTCCTATGAAATTAATCCATTGGAAGGTGATATAGATGTTTTAAAAAATAACTTCATAATGTTATATATTCTTGTACTGTTAACGTCATTGAAATAAATTCCATGATGAAGGAAAAATATGTTTCATCACATGTACTTATGGAAGATACTACAACAAATTATAAAAGTCCAAATAATACGAAAACAATAAGAGAAACCTATAATGAGAAATAATGTTCACATTAATCAAATGATGAATAAAATACTAATGAAAACTATTGTTCCAATGTGAGTTTGGTTTCAGTTCTTGTCAATATATCAATATGTGTTTATAGAAAAATTAATTAAGAATGTTGGATAAGTTTGAGAGAAGATATGTAAGAAACTTCCCACATGAAGGACATAGAAGATTCCTTAAAAATTTTATGAAGGGTTTCTTATATTTTAAGATGTTGTTAGGTGATTCTTCATGTTTTTAACACTATTAAGGTAATCCAAATCCAATTAGTGTTTGTATTTTTTTAAAAAGTTACGGAAGTAAAAAAGGGGTGAAGTGAAAAGTGAGATAATTCCAAGATTAAGAGGAAGTAAAAAAGTTCAATCTAGAGTTATCATATGTATTATTTGTAATTAAGTTGAATAATGTGATCACATAGATAGATAAAGTGTCCAGACAGACTCCCTTAATGTTAATGGATATAGTTCTTTGGAGTTAGAGTTATGAAGCTCAAAGAGTAAGAAATAAAAGATTTATCTATGAAGTTACATCCTTAAAAAGATTGGGTTACAGAGTTCTGATATATTATGAGAATACAGAGAAGTAAAAGAAGTTATAATAAGTTGAAGGAATGTTATATATATTCATCAGACATAGAATGGGAAAGTACAAAGTTCACGAGATGTAGGATAGATTATCTATGATATCATTTGGAGGAAAATTGTGTAGAAAATAGGATGTAGTTTTCTATAAGGTATTAATGGTAAAAGTACGATGATTTAGAAATTAAAAATATTAAATGCATAGAGATTTATGATTCTTTCGAATGGATAAATGTTAAGGCACTACAATAAGATAAAGGAATATAATTGTAATGTCCCTGATCTGGGTTCCGCCAAAAGGTACCCCGTACTCGGTTGGTCACATGGCCTTAAGCGCATTTCCTTACATGCCAGAGGTTGCTGACTAGGAGTGAGGGTCTTGGGTGTGATAGTGGGGAAACTGTGTCCTCATTGGTAGAGAATCACAATAGAAACAAATAGTAAACAGTAGTATAAGTAGTAATACCATAACAACAAAGTAAATAGTGGAAGACAAATACTAAGAAAATAACTAGAGCACATATATAAATGATTCATGTCACATATATCTAGGAAAGTATCCAAATAAGTCAAATGATGGAAATGAAATACAGAAACCGAAGTACTAAAATTTAAGAAAACTCCAACAACATTACAAGCCTCAGCTTGGTCGCATGATCTCTATATCCAATAACAATCAAGTACCTGATGAAAATGAGTGATTTCCCTTATCTATACCTACAGTAATATTATTTGTTTGGGTCAAAAAACATGACCTAAACAGGGTGTGAGATGAATCCCAATAGTAAACCACCAAAAGATCGATGCCTAACAGTCAATGAATATATATAACAAGCAATATCCAAAAATATAACAATAAACTAGGAAGTACTCAAAAGTAAACAATTATACATTTTCAGTTACATTAATTTTCATTTATTAATTATTCAAACCGTTGAATAATGTATCCTTGATATCTTGCCTAAGCTCTGTATCCCTCTGTATAATAGTAACAAAAGACGTCTTAGAAGACCATCTAAACAAAAAATTAAGACCAAGTCCAATCTTTTTCTTTGACTTCGAAGACTCGCCAAAATCATTCAATTATTCAAAAAAACACTCTAGGAAATATTTCACAGTCAAACCCCTTTGGTTTATCATAGAGTTAAACAATTACAAATGTCCACTTGGGAATCTCTCACGGTCAATACCCCTAGGTCCACATGGAATCAATAATTTATATACAACCTTCGGGTAGCTCTAACGATTAATAACCCATGGTTCAACATAGTATAAATAATCATAAATGACCTCAAGGTAGCTCTCATAGTCAATACCCCCTAGTTCAAAGTCTAAACCAAGGTTCTCACGGTCCTATGTAAATGAACATGGAAACCCCCACCGTTTTCTTGGTCCAAGGCTCTCATGGCCCATTGGAAGATCATCACTCATATCATATCAAAGCATCCCATGTAATATAAAAATACTAAATGGATAACATTTACAAGCACAAAACATGAAATTTATATAATCACTCAACACTATCCTAAACAAATCAAGGCATGGAAATAAGGCATGCCTTATAGGAAACCTGGACCAAATGACCATAATTTTTCAAACAGGAGAACACACCAGTAGGGTGTCCCATAACAAGGTATAAATCCTTATGCATAAACAATCACCCTTTCTCAAAAAAAAAACCATAACAGGTATTTAACGTGGTCAAAATCTAAAACATGAAATACCCCAAATGTGGGTATTAATCACTCTATGCATATATAATCCAAAGAAAACCAAATAAAGGCACAAACCACCTACCTCAATTTTGTATGATGAACACTGTTGAACATTGACCCTTGAATCAGACTATAATGATGTAGATCTACAATAAGTTTAAAAATGATCTATAAGAACTTGGTTCTTATTCATGAGTTACGAGTTTCTTTCATTCCTTTTCCTTAAGTGTTTTTGAGAAAATAAGGGAAATGTGGGGAAAATCCAAAATTTATGGGTACACACCATGTACTTTTGTACACAAGCTGTGTACTTTGGCTGTGTGGGATGAGAATATAGGGTGTGTAGGATTATCGGTGATTAAGGGGGTAAAAACTAACTACACACTGTGTACTTAGTAATACATGTCATGTAATCAGTCGACAGATGAATAGTGAGGTGGTGGAAAGTAGCCACCAGAGGAACAGTTAAAAAGGATAGTACACACCATGTACTTGAGAGTACATGCTGTGTAGTTATGTTTTTTCATTAAAAACAGACAGTAGCCTCCTCATTTGGCTGAGGAGGCAGAGGGCTCACTAAGAGCAGTGGGAGAGGAGGCTGAGTCTTGGAGGAGCTCCTGATCGCTCACTGGGACTCCGATTCTTCCATTGTTAGTCTCGTTTGAACCGATCTAGTAAGGTATTCCCTCTTCTTGAATCTTTACTTCCAATTATTTTCTTAAGGGAAGTTATTTAGGTTTTAATGGGTAATCATTTATCTTAGATATACGTCATTCTTGGTTGTTTCGGGAGGCGCCTTTCATGTATATCGATCAGAGGATATTGAGGTTGGTGGTTTTGTGTTTAATTCCAACTGTCGAGTTGATTTTATGTACCGTTGTGCCACGCGCCCATGTTCGAGGTGTTGTATGGCTGAAACTTTGTCTGTTGAGATACCTAAAATTGCATAGGTAATCTAATGAATAATCATAAACTATTTTTTGAGATCATTGTTTGATCTAGGGCCACCTCGAGGGTGTGTTTCCCTTGTTTAGTCGTTTGGCCAGGATACCCATGGATATTCCGTGATTATAGCATGTTTTGAGTTTTATTGAGAGGAAACAGATCTAAATCGCTTGCTTGTGCGTTGGGCTCGGCCTGGTTACTTGCTTTTTCTATGGAATGCCTGAGGGAAGTGTTTTGTTTCACCTGAGGGTAATGTTCTGTTTAGCCCGAGGGAAATGTTTTGTTTAGCCTAAGGGAAATGTTTTGTTTAGTCTGAGGGAAACGTTTCTTATGCCTGAGGGCAGTAGCTTTCGTGCCTAAGGGCGATGTCTCATATGCCTGAGGGCAATATTCGTTATGCCTGAGGGTAGTCACCTGAGGGTTTCATTTATGATTGCCGGAGGGTAAGGACCTACATGTATGAGGACAATGTTTACTTTTAATATTCACTATGGGGATTTCTTATGTTGTCCCTTCCAAGCTAAAGCACATGTTTGGTATTATTATTATCTTTTACTTGTTAGATAGCCTGTTGTGGTTTCTGCTGTGGCACTGGTATAAGAGATTGTCAGTCGAGGCCAAGTCTCAAAAAACTCAGAATTTAATTATATTGAATTATGAAATAATTATTAAAATGACAATTTAAACGGGTAGGAATGGTTACTTTTGAGTACTACCTAGTTTACTGCATTTCATTATTGCACACTGTTGTTGCACATTTTCACTGACAGTTGGGCACGGGCCTTTGGTGGTTGCCTAATGGGATTTATTTCTCACACCTAGTTTGGGTCAAGTCTTGGGCCCAAATAGATTATATTGTTGCAGGTGTCGATAAGTTTAAGGGTCCCTACACAGGTACATGATTGTTGTAGAGGAGTAGTAGATCTTGGGACCGATCTTAGGCTTGCGATGCTGCTGTATTCCTATTGCACTGCTTTGGTTTTGTATTGCTGTAATTTGTACCTTGTGTTGTTTTGTATCCGATTGCAGTGTATCCTATTTTGGATACTTTCTTAGAATTAGAGACATGTTGCATCATCATTTAAATGATTGTTGGTTATCTTTTATTATACACTACTACAAATATGGCTTATAATAGCGCTAAAAACGGCCTTTAACAGTGCTAAAAAAGCACTTTTAATCTCGGCGAAGATAGGGGGGGGGGGTCCCCTTTATCAGCGCTAAAAATCGCGCTGATAAAGGGGAAATTTTATCAGCACTGATAAAAGTGCCCCTTTATCAGCGCTAAGCAAGCGCTGCTAAAGGTAGTATTTATCAATGCTATTTTCAGCGTTGATAAATGTATAATATATCAGTGCTAAAAATAGCACTGATAAACACTACCTTTATCAGCGCTATTTTGAGCACTGATAAAAACTACCTTTATCAGCGCTCAAAATAGCACTGATATATTATCCATTTATCAGCGCTTAACTAGCATTGATAAAGGCCAAAGATCCTATGCAAAACCAGAACCTTCACAGAACCTACCCAGCACCTGCACACATTACATCACCTGCACAGAGCACAAACAACACCTGCACACAGCAAAAACAACACCCACACACAAATCACAGAAGAAAAAAAATGATACATAAATTTACTTGAAATCACGAATACAAAAAAACAAACTTCTATATACATTTCAAACAATGTTTAATTTGGTTACAATTACATTTATCCAACAAACAGTTAAAAAACAATGATGTTCCATCCTTTTTGCATCCATCCGCTCTAAAAAATTGTCGTCCATGGCGGCGGTTTCCGAACAAAGCATTCGAACTGAGGAAAAAGATTTCACCTACATAATTAAACAAATATTATGTTAGTAATAAAATAATGAAATAAAGAATGGGGTTGTTAAATGGAATTATACTAGTGAGGAAGAAAACATAAAATAACCAATTAACGAAATTGGTGCATGGTTAGGGATAATCATCTATAATAATCATATGGACCAATGTTTAGTAGAACATGGGCTATTTAATGATTTGAGGGGGAATAGATAAACCTACAATTTGGCTCTAAGGTTATGATGGTCTCACATTGATGGTTAATAGTTTGTCAAATAATGTGATGAACTTGTGTGAGGTATGAGTTTTTGGGGAAGTATCTCTATATGGTTGAATAATGGATTGTAAGACACTCAATGAGACTATACAGATTAGAAGTGTGTGTATATTGATTCCCACATTGTTGGAAAATTATTTATTCTACCCTTAGGCCTAATAATAAACCTAATTAATGAGTGAAATTAACAAATTTTCACTATCAACCATTAATGCGGGTTACCCTCGTATATCCCTCATTCCACTCAACAAAATCCTTTACATGAACTCTCCTCCTTATCCCTTCCCCCATGGGATATCTCCCTCACTTTTGAGATAAATAAAATATTATCAGTTACATTAAAAGAGTGGTGGAATATCTTCAACCCTATTATCCTCCTCTATATTCTTCTCATTCTTCCCCTAACTTTGGTTTTAACTATTAGGGATTTTGGTCTCCATTCCACAACATCATGATGCTATTGGATACCAATTATGGGGATTCTAGTCTGACTATGAAATGGGTTATTCTAGACTTCTTATTTTATTCAAAACATTCATTTTTTATGTGGTACACCGATGTTATGAGTTATGTAGTGGTATTTCCTAAGTTAAAATAATATAATAACTATGATGACATCCTTGGATAGGTATTTTCTTTATAATTATTAAAAGGGTACCCTAAATGAATGTAAATACACATATATAGACTCTCTACATCTCATAAACTGGTGTACATGTCATAGTCTACCCACCTAGATACCTTTTATGGAAATTGTTCTCAATTTACATTATACACATCATATATATCAACACATTCTCATGTACTTTCATTCAATGTAAATACACATATACAGACTCTCTACATCTCATAAGAAAACCCTCTTTAAAATTCACAAACACATTAAATCGATTTGAAAACACCCATCACACAACTTTCTCATTTCTTTAAACACATTTAGAGGACTTAAGCATGAAAATCCACAAGAAATACAACTGCATTCATTTTAAAAATAAATTTCAAGTCTATACACACCCCAAATTCCTTTGATAAAACATTTTTAACCACACAAAAATTTCATATAGTACACTTAGAAAGAAAATACATCATAATAAAATCATCATATAATGTAAAAGAATGGAATCACCTACATAAAGCTTGGAATCTTCCAAAATCTACTGGGATGAATGGGACATACATGCTAAGATGGACCATGTGAATGGCGTGATCCTTGTAAAGAGGCACGAGGCATAAAAAAATGTGTAGTTGTCTATAAACATTATTTATGGTGGCCATGGGGCTCATCAGACTCCCCATACCTTCTATAAACACCTCAAAACATCACGAGGACCAGATTCTAAATGATGGTGCATCACAGGGTTGATTCTTTTGATGATGTACTAGTCATTCGAGCTTGGATTTCATCTCAACCAGCCTTTCCTTTACTTGAATTATCCTAGGACACATATTTTGGTTGCAAAAAATCCCTCAATGATACTGATTATCTCATGCATCTACCTAGAAATAATTGTGCAAGTCAAACAACAACACATGTGCTCAAATACAAGTTCAAATAAACGAGATACAAAAAATGGATTTTGTTGATCCTCAGTGGTTTCGTCATTCACCTTCATCCTATTTGTGTACAATCTTCCATCAGGCATGTTTCCCATTCATTTCTAAACACATGTATATCATCTTATGAATGTGATTTTTTTTGTGACAGTCATGGTTGTACTGAAAAAATATAAATACACAAAGGATTAATAAATAATTTAAATTAACTCATAATTATTTTTGAAAATACCTCATCATGGATGCTAGTTTGTTGATGAAATATGATCTCTTTCATAAATTTACAAACATAATAACCACAGTCCTTTCTGTTTATTTGTTTTGGACACTGAAGAAACATCAACAACAATAAGTAATTTGTTTTGATATGTGTTTGGATAGTGCAATGTTATTATATATACCCTGATACTTTTTCAGTTTTAGATCTAAGAGGCATGCTCATCCTATGCCCTGGATTCATTCCATGCATTAGACGATATTGATGCACCACCCTATCATAACAGAATCCTCATTAAAAGATAAAATAAATTATATAACTAGATGTTTAGTTTTAAAATGTTGGATCTAGTGTATTACAAATTAACAAAAACCATCATGCGTGGTTGGTTTGTTGGATATCCATGCGTTGAATCCAGAAAATAAATCTTTGGAGTATCCAAATTTACTGCAATCAGCATCCAATGCTCCCTAAAAATACAAAAAAGTAATAAGTAAAGAAAGAAATGAAAATATAGTTGATATGATTAAATTGTAGATTTTTACCCCTGCATCATTGGTATTAAAAAGAGTCTATCATCCGTAATTTTGTTTTCAAACGATTTGAGCAGGGATGACATTATTGCAGCCTCTTTATCAGAATCTATTTCATCTTTTTAAGAGGTGGTGTGAGGACTAACGAGTCCAAATTTTTGTTCATGGGGAAATCCCTTCAATTGTTTTTCATATATACGTCTGTGACAAATATAAAATGTATTTAGTCAAAATTATCAGAGTATATCATCTTTTGTAAAATCAAATCATGAAAACTTACCTCATGTATACATTTACAACTGAGGTGCCTAGCCATTCATACTTGAGGAGTTCATTTACATTTTCAGCACTAATGAAATCTGATGTTTCCTCTCCATACATATCTTTTTTGAAATCAACTATGTGAGTACTGACGTCTTTCAACTTTGTATCCACATGAGCTTGCAATGATATTAACTGTGGATATAGAACGGGCAGGGTGAAGGTGCTCTCAGTAGAACGTTTCAATCGGTTGGTTGATCCTTGAGATATTTTTGAGCTGATATTTCGTTTCACCCCACAGTATTTGTCATTCTGTAATAAAATTCATCGGTTCATACCTTTTTTTCATTAAATGTTAAAGGTCCAGCTTGAAAAATAAATTGGAAATGAATACCTTTTTGTCGACATGTTTTTTTACAAGAACTATCGGCCATGCGATGAATGTTCCAACAGATTGTTCAACCGTATGAATGGATTCATCGTCATTTGGAATAGGTAGCTCAACACTCGGCTCATTATCTATGTTAATTGACAGTCTAAGATGATCTTTTGGAAGTTGTCTATTGTGTAGCTTGTCGTTTTGCGTATTGAACACCGTAGCCCTCGCTACAAGGCAATAGGTGGGAGTTGATAAATATAAATCACAGTCATTTTCACCCTGTGGAATATTAGTAAAAGAAAGGTATCAATGTCTATGTAAATCACATTTCATAGAAACAATTATTAAAACATTTATTACCTCATCTAAGTCAGGTTTTTTAGGGGAATGGCTCGCCTCAAAGCTGGTGGGGGGTGGGGCGAGATCGTCACGCACGGGTTGTTGTTGAGTTGTTTCTTCTCTTTGCCTCTCCCCCATCAATTTTTCTATCATCTCTCTCTGGTATTGTAATTCTTCTTGAAAAATAGATAATTGTTCTTGTATCTTTTCCATTTTTTCATTTTGATCCTCTGCTTGTTTTTGTTTTTGAAAATATGTTTGGGGTGTCACCCCAAAACCCGTACCTCTGACGCGGACATACTTTTATGGCTGCTTCAAGGCTTCTGAAAGTATGTCTGCATCTGGTGTGGTTGTTGTTGATTCTTATGACTATTTCAGATAGAAAATATAGAAAAATAAGTAGTTATTGTAATGTAATAGCGATTTAAAGAAAATCAAATTTATATTATGTCATACTTACACATGTTTCCCACACTTTTTGTGTGTTTTCATCTATCAATATCCCCTCTTTATTTACACGAGCCTCCTTCCATAACACATGTAATGGTATGGATATGGCTTTCGATTTCGATTCATCAATCTGCATATAAATAGAGAAACATGGTTATGGTGTTGTTTTATGTCACATACTAGTAGTAGGGTAGATTTAAAAGACGTACCAATTTTTTCTCAAGTTCAGAGTACCCCATCCTTGCTTTATAGTAAGGGTACACTGGTTCTGTTGCACGTTTTTTATTTTCAGCACTCAGTAGCTGTTTCATAAATAAAAAACTGTCAATCAGAGTGATGAATACAAGCAAATGTCAAAAAATGTATTACCCCAAAAAATGTACCTAAAAAGTATGTTCCCCACGACGGTTTCTAAATGCATCCCACGCTCCTTGGGATATCAAGTGTGCATAAAGAGGAGGTGGGTGTGGCTTGATTTTCCCTTCTGTATCTTTAAGATGATATTTCATTAAAATTGTGTGGAAACCTCTATGAATCCTTCCTGAAACTCTTAATACATATTCCTTGTGCGAGGGATCTACTATAAATGAACTCTGCAATGGATGATGAAGAGTAAGTCAATGTTTTGGTATTTTATTTTATTTTAATAAATTAAAAAAATGATATCATAATGTTACCATAATCTCTTCCCACATTAGTGTCTTTAGCCCGGTGACAACATGGTGCCATAACTGTACATAAATCGGCACGTGTTTCTGAGTGACGATTCCAATGTAGCTACTAAAAATGGATCTGTTGGGGTTAACATGTTGGCCTCACTTATTCCATCCCACATCAAATTTTATGCCTTTTGCTTTTGCCATAAGGATTTTGGCTAACACTGTCAAACTACGACGCTCTTGTTTTTTTTTCTCTTTCACGGTTTCATTTCCTACCATTTCCTCAGATGTAGCATCGATATCTTCCCCCAGAGCGCTATCATTGGCAATGGGACCAGCAAAAACAGGTTGAGAAACCTGTTGTACCTTAGCACTGGGACCAGCAACAACATGTTGAGAAACCTGTTGTTGCTCTACACTGGGACCACTAGCATCTGGTTAAGAAACCTGTTGTTGCTCTATAGTGGGACCACCAGCTACTGGTTGAGAGACCTTTTGTGCCCCGAGATTGGGCACATCAGCAGGTACATAAGTCATTATATGAAGAAGTGGTTTAATATTTAATTTAGATTACATAAAAACAATAGCGAACAGATAATAACATAAAATAACACAATGTATGTTACAATAAACAAATAACATGATTATTGTACTCTCTTTTTTTCTTTAAAGGATGAAGAGATTTGAATCCTCTATCGACTATGTAAATCCCTTCATTCTGGTCTCCTTTGACATACAAAACGCCATCTATATTGGGACTATTGTGAAATGATTGTGAAGTCCCTATAAAAGGGTCAACCTCCATTGAACTTTCATCCGACCCTTCAGTTTTTTGGTCGATAATAGAACAATTGACCGATTTCAGTTTGCGGGGTCTAGAATATAAAATACTTGTACTGCCTGTGATGCCATTATAAATGGTTCTTCTTTCACCCCTTCCTTACTGAAATCAACTTTCACGAATCCTAATTCATCTATTTTAACAGCACTCCTGTTATCAACCCACTTACATTGAAAAATCGGCACTTTGAATTTTGTATAATCCAACTCCCATATTTGTTTGATGATGTCAAAGTATGACATATTCGCATAAATTGGATTTTTGTCCTTAGCACCAGAAACATGCATCGCCTCAGCCACAAGTGTAACCCCACTATTCTGCATGGTACTTTCTTCATCATGTTCATTAGTATAGAATGTATAACCATTAACTGCATAAGCATTGTAAGATAATACGTACAAACTTGCTCCTCTGGCCAGCCATCGAAGTCGTTCTGAAATTGAGTCTGGATTTTCATCTAACTACTTAAAAATATGGTCTCAAAACCATCCTATAAACTGTCGATTATGTGTATCTGATATCCAATTTTCAGCCCTAGAAGGATTAAAACGCCTAAGAATTTCTTTGTGGGTTTGAACATATGGGTCAACGTCGAAACTGTAATGCAAAACGTAAAGTTGGGCCTTCTCCTAATCTGTAATATTGATTTTGACAACCTATCTTCTATAAATTCCTTCACCCTCAAGCCGCTCAGTGTCACAAGATTTCAGTAGGCCAACAATTTCCACACCAGACTGGTATTCAGTACAAAATTCAACAGCTTCCTCAACAATATATTGCTCCGCAATACAACCCTCTGACCGACATCGGTTTTTTACATACCCTTTCAAAATCTTCATATACCATTCAATGGGGTACATCCATCTATAATGTACAGGACCACATAGTTGAATCTCTCTCACCAAATGAACCATCAAATGAACCATCATATCGAAAAATGTCGACGAGAAGAACATTTCCAATTCACATAATATGACGGCGATTTCTCTTTCCATAGTTTGAAATTTCACCGGGTTTATAACTTTGCTACATATAGATTTGAAGAATAAACAGAGCTTCGTCAATGTATGGCGGACATTCTTGGAAAAAATGCAACATAAAGCTATAGGAATTAGATCTTGCATCAAAACATGGCAGTCATGTGATTTCGGACCCTTTAATTTTAAATCTCGCATTGACACGATGTTCTTGATATTTGATTAATACCCCTCTGGAACCTTTATGTCATTCAAGAAGTTGAAAAACTGATATATCTCCTTCCAGGAAAGAGTGTAAGCAGTAGGAGGAATAAATGTTCGTTTTTCACCCTTCACTGGTGCCAACTCTTCTCGTATTCCCATCTCAACCATGTCCAATCTAGCCTTAATTCCATCCTTTGTTTTTCCAGGTGCATTTAGCAATGTGCCGATGACACTATCACATACATTTTTTTCAACATGCATAACATCAAGAAAATGTCTGACATACAGACAATTCCAGTATGGTAATTCAAAAAAAAACTGATCTCTTTTTCCAACAAGATTTCGTAAGGTTTTTTGAAAACAGTTTACCAAAAGTAGTGTCCAAATATTTTACTTTCTCAAACAATTGATCACCTGTTAGTGGAGACGGTGCTGTACGTTACTCTGAACTTCCGTCGAATGATGTTGTCCAAGATCGGTACTTATGTCGTCAGGGTAGAAATCTGCGATGTCCTAGAAACACGGTTTTCGATGAATGTTTCAACCTAATTGACTGTGTACCTTGTTCGCAAATGGGACACCCTTGAGTTCCTTTACTGCTATATCCTGACAAATTTCCATAAGCAAGAAAGTCATTTATCATCCCGTACAACATGGATTTCAAAGTGAACTGTTCATTTTTGTAAGCATCATACAACGTAACACCCGAATCCCACAATATTTTCAAATCTTAGATCAATGGGGCCAAATAAACATCAATATCATTACCTGGTTGTTTTGGTCCTGATATAAGCATATATAACATGATGTATTTTCATTTCATGCATAACCACGGTGGTAAGTTATAATTTACCAAATTGGCCATGTACTGTGACTGCTGCTTTGAAAACCAAACGGATTGACCCCATATATAGATAACGCCAGACGAAGGTTTCTCGGCTCGTTCCCAAATTCAGGATACTCGTGATCAATTCTCTTCCACTGAGGAGAGTCTGTCGGGTGACGTAGTTTCCCATCTTTAATTCTTGTATCTGCATTCCATGTCAATTGTGCTGTAGTCTCCTCACTTCCATATGGGCGTCTAACACTAGGAATGATTGGAAAGTACCATACAACTTTCGTAGGACTAGAATCATCTTTCTTGTATCAAGAAGCACCACACTTTGGGAATTCTTTAAGTGATTTGTGATCCTTGTGAAACAATATACAGTCATTCAGGAAAGCATGTATTCTTTCAGAGATCATACCCATCGATCGTAGCATTTTTTTGGCATCGTATGTTTGGATTGGGAGTTCATTATCTTCTGGGAGCATTTCATTCAAGAGAGAAAGTAGTTCTGTAAAACTAGCGTCACTCCACCCGTTTCCTACTTTCAAATTATACAGCTTCAATATGGCTGACAATGCTGTATATTTAGTGCAACCGACATACAATGGCGTTTTTGCACAACTCTTTAACTTCTCAAGCAATTTTGGGCAATCATGAAGTTCATCTTCAACTGTCCTTGTCATTTCCTCAATACGATCTTCATCACCATTCACATCTGTAATCACACCCTCTATACGATCGTCTTCACTGTTCATGCTTCTAATCATATTAGATGATCTATAAAATTCCGTGTTCTCTGAGTCACTACCTACATTGGTTTTTCCCCGTGTTTATTCCAACATGTATAACTTCGATCTATTCCATGACAGATCAGGTGTTCTTCCAACTCCCCTGGACTAATTTGTCTTGAATAACAACAGCGTAAACACGGACAAAGGATTTGAGAAGGGTCACATGCATGATCTTCTGCAAACTTGATAAACTCTTTCACGCCATCTTCATACTCTTTTGTCAAACAATTGGAATTTATCCATTCTTTATTCATATTCATCGTCTTTATGGGTTCGATCTCGAGAGCTTGCCTAATATTATATTTTAATTAATCAGGTAGCATTGTTTGGGTTTTATAAAAACAAATCATGGTACAAATTCCTTTAAACACATGTGAAATCCATATACATGGTGTGTCCAGTAGGGTGAACATCGTGTATGTATAAGATACCTGATTTAATCTGACATATATAAAATTTATTCCAAGTTAGTCTTACAAAGACTGAATGATGCCTTTGAAAATACATGACATTTAGAACAACTTGAGCTAAAGGCGTGTACTTTAGATACATATTGAGTCACCTCACCAGCTATGCATCAAATTTTTGTGGAATACACGGTGTGTAGTCCTTACATGACCACTAGGGGTGTATAGTCTATACACATCAAGTCTCTATGGTATCTATACATGGTGTGAGTGAAGTAAAACACATGTCATCCTAGGGAGTTCATTCATAAGTCAAGTATACATAAATTACCAATTTATATATTCCAATGTTCAACAAGAACCAACCAACATTCAATTCATTTAGTGTGCAAACAAGGACCACCACCAACCATGATTTTCAGCGGGGCGTTTAGCCCGTACATTTCACATTATAACCATAAATATCAAACAGTAATAACATGCGAACAAGAGGAAACCAATGAGTAACATGAGAAAACAGTAATAAATATGATGCTATCTCAATGTACTCAAGGTGATGATAAGATGTTGGTCAAGATCAACTCCTGGTTGGGATTACACTAATATTTAATTGAAAAAAACTACTAAAAACTAATCCAGAAAAGGATGAAATATCCTATTCATCAAGTCTATTAATACAACCAATGCATTAGTTAAACCAAATATCATCACTAAAAATTCATACAGGCCATAACTACTCCTAAAAGTAGTCCATGGTAGGTCCATTGATGTCCAAATCATCTAATGGTATCCTAATTTCAAATCTATCTTGGAGAAGATCATAGAACCTCATAGATGACCAATGTGACTATCATTGCGTGGATGAGGATACAGATTCATGACTCTCATCAGGTTCAATCTCCAATAGTCCAACAAAAGAATAAATACCAATCAACCTTCTATTTTATAGAACTACAAAACCCCATTTTAAAGTACTATGCCATATGAAACCATTATATTCTATATCATCAAATTGTAATTCAAACAACTGATGCTCTTTTGGTGTTATTTTAGAAATTGTTATAGAAACTGAATTTTCTCCCAAAACTAACTAGATTATAAAGTTTATCTCTTTATTAAGAAGTAAATTTTATACCTCATCAGTGAAAACATCCTAAAAATGTACTACTATTGGGGAAAAATAATCCTACAACATTCTAGAAACATCTACAATATACCTGACTATTTGATCCATGAGAAAATACAATATAGATTGAATTGGTTCTACATGACCAGATAGAAGATTCCTCTCATCCAAGTGAAAATAACTCTGTCTATTTTGGAGATAAAAATGTAACTCTCATCTGGGAACAAATGATTTTGGATTGTTATAAAACAAACTAATTCATAACAAAACTAAAATAAAATATTATCATATAAAGCATGGGTGGTTCACAAAATAAATGATAACCACCAATATCTAGAGATCATTCCATGCAACATGTTATATTCATGGACTATAATACCAATAGTGTGTCGATGGTGATAACACTATCTAATCTTTACACCTCCAAGCCTAAAACATTTACAAAAAGAGTGGAAAAAAGGAATGTGATTCTCTTTTATAAAAAATAAAATAAAGGGTAGATGATATAGGAATTTTACTATTGAAAGTAGATGATCAAGAATCCACAATATCCATAGTAGACTACATAACATGCATATGTCCAGCCCCTAAACCCTAGGCTGGAGCCAGACTCCCTATGTTATATACTCTTCCTTATACTGTCATTCCTGCATGGTGGTACAACATCCCCTCCCTTGACCAAAACATCCAATGGGACTCTAGCTACCTATTATCAGAGGAGTGTTTGAGTCCTTCCCAATCTCTGGTTCCATTCATGTTCTCCTACAAAGGCTCTATTGCTGCATTCCCCTA
The DNA here is from genome assembly GCA_963277665.1 of Viscum album. NCBI lineage: Eukaryota > Viridiplantae > Streptophyta > Magnoliopsida > Santalales > Viscaceae > Viscum > Viscum album. The sequence goes on along the minus strand of CAUJRU010000137.1, from coordinate 1,449,006 downwards.
GAAAACCACATTAGTTGGACAAATCTTTTATAAGCATGACACCTCAATCCCAACACCATACAAACCAAAAAACCAAAATTTTAGATTTTACAAAGAATCCCTTATTCAATTTTGTTTTTTAATTCAGGGGTTATCATAGAAGTTTTATCATCCTAGGGTGTTCATTCATAAGTCAAGTATACATAAATTACCAATTTATATATTCCAATGTTCAACAAGAACCAACCAACATTCAATTCATTTAGTGCGCAAACAAGGACCACCAACGACCACGATTTTCAGCGGGGATTTTAGCCCGTACATTTCACATTATAACCATCAATATCAAACAGTAATAACATGCGAACAAGAGGAAACCAATGAGTAATAGGAGAAAACTCACCGTGAAGGTGTCGTTAAGCACACAACAGAGGTGCGTACGTGGTAGAGGAGAGGCGCACATCAGAGGAGATTTCCAACTAAAAAGAAAACATTAAATAGGGGAAACCCATAAGAATAAAATAATCTAAAACCGAGTACACCATTTACCACATCCCACAAACCCCAAAAGACAATTCATGCAAATAAATTTAAATTTATTGATAGAAATCACTATCTGATCACTATTTTTTATCCAAACCATAGGTGTAAACAAATCCAAATAGGAATCAGAAGGATCACATAACTCAAGAAAAGAAATCCAACCATAATAGTGATCAAGCATAAAACAATGTGAACTACATGGAACTCAGGATGGGGAGTAAGCCATCATGTAATAACTCTAAGAAATTTGTGTGGTGAAAAAATCCCAACATCCTGTTAGTATTTGTGGTGCGATATGTTATACTCAACACCCGATATAAGGGAGTGTGATTTTACTATATTCTCAACAATTACCTTACCATCTTATGTTATCCTCTATAAAGGTGTATTTTAATTTTAACTAGAAGGGAATTACCTCCCATCCATAAATTTAATTAGGACCATTTGTATAAGTAAGGAATTATTCACATTCATATTTATATTACAAAACATGAAGAAAAACATCTCATATGTCCCATTATCCATGTACAATTTCATTCAACGAAATGAAATACACAATTGTCATTCTATATAACATGCAGTAGATAGTGTTCCCTTTCAACCCATTATAGATCATTTCAATTCATTTAATTAATTAATTAAATTAAAATAAATCCATCATGTAAAATTCATTCCTCATTATTATTACACATTCAATTTTACCAAGAATGGAGAATTCACTAATAAGGCTCAAAGGGTCTTCAAAATGGGCCATAATCATCATGGAAATTTCCTACATGGTAAATTCCATTAAGAATCTAGGCCAAACCCCTATAATGTGTCTTCAATTCCATTTATATACCCTTATATCAAGGGAAACCTCATTTAAAAGCTTTGACATAAGCTAAATAGGTGTTCAGGGTAGTTAATAATTTGACATTAAAGGGATAATTTTACTTGGAACACTCAAGGGGTGTCCATAAAAGAGTTCAAGAACATCTAACCCATGAAACAAGATTCAATAGGTGTTTATTGAGGTGCAAGGATTAAATAAAGAACTCAATAATATCAATAATCCATTGACTCTTGCAATAACACCTTAAATCTGGATTTTAGACGCTCAATTCAAGTGGTAGAAAAACAATTTACCTGAAAATGAATATCAATAATGGTAGAGGCGGTGGTGGAGGCAGTGCCGGAGGTGGAGGCGGCGGCGGCGGTGGTAGAGGAAGAGGCGGCGACGACGGCAGTGACGGTGGCGGTCGCGGTAGCAGGGGTAGAGGCGGCAGAGGCAACAGCGGTCGCGGTAGAGGGGGAATGGGCGGAGGTGGAGGCGTCGTCAGAGAAGGAGGAGGACGAGGAGGAGGAAGGAGGAGGACGAGGAGGACGAGGCAGAGGAGGATGAGGTCGCGGCGGCGAGGGGCCTGGTTCAGCTTCTGCGAGAGATTGACCACGTGCAAGCGAGGATGACCTGTTAGGGTTATTAAATAAAAACCAACGGAAACTTTATCAGTGCTCGTTAAAAGTACTGATAAAGGTATGTTTTATCTGCGCTAAAATAAAAGCGCTGATAAAACATTCATTTATCAGAACCTTTTTAGCGCTGATAAAGAGATACCTTTTTCAGTGCTAAAAAAAGCGCTGATAAAGGAATACCCCTTTATCAATGCTTTATATTTAGCACTGATAAAGGGTAGCGCTTCCCTTGCCCTGTTTTGTGGTAGTGATAGTTCTGTTTTCCATTTCAGGTCAATATTGTTTACTGCTTCCACTTTTGTATGTTTAAATTTTTTTCCACTACGCTACACTTTGAAAAATGAGGGAATAGTTTCCCCACTATCAGTCTTAGGCCCTTGCTGCTAGTCGAAAACCTCTAGAATTTGGGGAAATGCACTTGAGGTCATGTGAGCAACCGGGTTCGGGGCACCCATTGTGTGGAACCTGGATCTGGGACATTACAAAGTGGTATCAAAGGAGTTTCTTTTCTCTGGGTTATTTTATTATTTGGCGACAACGGAAAGAGATAGATTGTTAAGGGATTCAGTAATAAATTGTGCTCAGGAGTAGCTACCCCGTGTATAGGTAATGTCCAGATTTCCTCGAATTAAATTTTAATTTTATGTTGATTAGATTTCACCATTGGGTGACGCACTTATAGTGTGCTGTTTATATTTTTATACTTGGGTTCTATTTAGTTGCAACTAGATGAGATGAGGTTATGCCATCTCATGCATCATTTAGGAACATGTTATAATCACATGTCATGCATAGTTCCATGCCATGTAGGTGCATTAGAAATTTCATGTTGTTGTGATAGATGTTGTGATAGAGAATGCATGCTGTTGTGATAGGTACCTTGATAGATGCGCCTACTGTTGATAGGGTATTGGTACATGTTATGGTTGGGTTTATGGACACTAAACATAGGTTCCTGAGAAGTATGGGATCTCTTGAACTGGAATTTGGAAGATCATGATCCATAATTTTGTTGTGTTTTTTACTATAATGTTAAAGGTCGGGTGCTAAACTTTGGTTCATAGGGAGTATGGCCCCCCACAGATTGGAATTTGGCATACCGACGCTTGAAAAGGGGCTCCAAAGTAGTTTCTGAGGTTTACTGTTCAGAAACTTAGACAACACAACATATGGTTCTATGAACACACGCCATGTACTCTTCTGTTTGGGAAGAATGGAAAAATTTCTAAGTACACGCTGTGTACTTATATGTACACGCCATTTAGTATAAGGCAATGTAACCCACTATGTGGGAGGGAACACATGTCTTTCAGATTTTACTAAGGAACATGCCATGTACTAGTTGTACATGCCGTGTCGTCATGAACTTGTTTCCACCCGTGTGACTAACAACACAGATGGAGAAATCATAGCTTGTACACACCATGTCAATTTTGAACATGTCATGTAGTGAAATCTTGGGATCTAGCCGTGTAGTTAACAACACAGGTCGGTGTTATATTTTCAAGTACACACTGTGTCCTTCTAGAACATGCCGTGTATCCAGCCGTGTCACGAACAACATGGGTTGGTGAATCTTGTTTAGTACACACTATGTTCCTGTGGGACACGTCGTGTAGTCTTGACCGATGAGAGACCGTGTGGACTTAACCTTGTGGCTGGGGAAACAGGGTGGTTTACACGTCGTGTGTGGGTGTAACACGTTGTGTACCTAGGGTTGAGACATGCCCATGCCGACATCAGAACACAAACATATAAGGGCTTAAGGGTACACACCATGTAGACCTTATACATTCCATGTAGTCTCTTTTTTCCAGTTATTTGGTATCTTTATTCTTTTCATTGGCACTGTAAACCCGAAAAAAGAAACCTCAATGGTAAATTAAACTAAGGTGTGTGTTTGACCTTGTAGAGTCATGCCGCTGAGATGACCATGAGTTGTTCACCAAGAGATTGGCGATGATTATAGTCTAGAGATGGTAGGCCATGGGCTACCGATGAATCCTCTAGGAGTGCCAGATGTGGCGAAAACCTTTATACCGGATGCAGGTGTGGATGCGTAGTTCCGTGAAGGCTTCATGTAGTTTATGCTAACCTTATAGGGAGCACCGCTAGTTTCCACATCTATGGCAGAGATAACACATATATTCTAGCAGCAGCATCTGCCTACATTTTTAGGGTATGGAGGACCACATGATGCAGAGTCATGGATGGGTTCTATGCAGACGATCTTCGAACATTTGGAGAAGCCTCCAGGGAGGAGGGTCAAGCTCGATACTTACATGCTACGTGATTCCTCCTAGATATGGTGGGATGTTACCACCCAGATTGAGCATCACCGAGACATGGTGTGGTAAGATTTTTAGGCAGTCTTCTATGACTTTTTATTTCCAGAGATTCTAAGGGAAAATCGAGCTCAAGAGTTCATGAATCTACAGTAGGGTGCCATGTCATTGATGACTATTCTACCCGCTTCACCAAGCAACAACGTTTTGCACCTGTTATAGTGGGTGATGAGACGTTGTGGGCTAGTCACTTTAAGGATGGTCTTTGATATGACATCCGAGCATTGGTGAATGTTTTCATGTTTCCTACAGTGCACGTTATTGTGAACCAGGCATTGATTACTGAGTAGAACCTTTGGGAAGCTAGTGGTGCAGACAAGGGAGGTTCGACACCAGTCTCATGTACTATTTATACCCACAAGAGGAAGAGGCAGATGGATTTATCTCACAGTGGACATACTAGCCAGAATAATTCTTCAGGTGGCCAGGTAATGTGCTACCAGTGTGTTAAAGAGGGGCACAAGAGACCTCAGTGTCCATGTGACCTAGTGGAGTGCCGAGCTTCTGACAAGAGGGGTAATCTTCAATATTTTGGTAGGTCATTTCCACCAGTGACTAGTGAGAGGGGTTTTGTGTAGAATTCGCATGCAGGAGTAGGACCAACAACTTATTACCAGTCAGGGAATTGTAATACGTCAAGACATCCAACCCAAGGTGGTGTTCATGGCCATGGTAGCTAGCTAGGAGGATCTCAGAGACAATAGGTTGTGTTAGCTCAGGGTAGCCAGGATGTGTCATAGGGCCGTGACACTAGGCAGACATATGCAGTGCAACAGACCCAACAAGAGCAGGATCCCGAACCTTCCACTATCAGAGGTACTATTCTAGTTGCTTCTGTTTTATCTTCTGTACATTTCAATACAGGTGCTACACATAGCTTTATATCTGTGCCCATTGTGGAGATCCTTGGAATTTGTGTTTCTTCTTCTTCTGATATCATGATTCTAGACACTCCATTGGGAATTATAATGGCTGGTGTGCATCAGTGCAAGGAGTGCTCCCTAGAGGTTGGTGGGTGTCACTTTCTATGGGACCTCTATATCTTAGAGATGACAGCCTATGATGTCATTCTCGGGATGGACTAGTTGGTACCCTTTCAAGCCTTTGTAGATTACTACGGTCGTAGGGTGAGTTTCACGTCACTAGAGGGTGGAGAGTTTCTATACAGGGGAGAATGGGATGTCCAGGCAAGCCAAGATGTACCCGAGCATCGTGGGAGAGGTGGAGTGACAACCCAGATTACGAGTTTATATTTGGATGACTAGGGAACTTTTCAGAAGGATTTCCCTCCAATGGTTAATCGTTTCAGGGTTGTCTTCCCAGACGACATTTCAGGTCTACCTCCAGAGTGAGAGGTGGAATTCTCTATTGAGCTTGTTCCAGGAGTGGCATCAGTATCCATTCCCCCTTATAGGATGGCTACGCCAGAATTGCAGGAGCTCAAGAGGCTGTTAGAGGAGTTAGAGGCCAAGGGTTTTATCTGACCCAGTATTTCTCCCTAGGGTCGCCTGTCCTTTTCTCTAAGAAGGTATATAGTACCCTCAGACTCTGCGTGGATTATCGGAAACTAAACCAGTTGATTGTTAATAATCAATATCCCTTACCGAGGATTGATGATATTTTTGATCAACTTTGAGGAGCATGAGTGTTCTCAAAGATTGACATGAGATCAAAATATCATCAGTTGCGCGTTATACCATCAGACATACTACTTAAAACCTTTCAGAGTTGATATGGTCTATACAAGTACTAGGTCATGCCGTTCAGACTCACAAATGCACCAGCAGTTTTCATGGCTCTAATGAATCGTGCGTTCCACCCATATATAGATTCTTTTGTGGTAGTCTTCATGGAAGATATCTTGGTATACTCTCACACTTGACACGACCATGCCACTCATATTGAGATCATACTAAGTACATTGAGAGATCATCCGTTATATGCTATGATCTCAAAGTGCCACTTTTGGATAGACCAGATTCACTTCCTAGGTCATATAATCTCAGAGGCAGGAGTCGCGGTAGACCTAGAGAAAGTGAGAGAAGTAGTTTCCTAGGAACTACCTATGAATGTGTTTGAAATATGGAGTTTCTTGGGGATTTCTAGTTACTACAAGCGCTTTATAAAAGACTTCTCCCTCTTAGCTACGCCATTGATGGGTTTGACTAAGAAGGGTATGGAGTTCGTTTGGTCAGAAGCTTGGGAGACAACCTTTCATAAGCTGAAGGGAAGGATGACATCAGCACCAATCTTGATACTTCCAGTGCAAGGGAAGAGCTATACAGTTTACTGTGATGCATTAGGTTTTGGGCTGGGGGTAGTGTTGATGCAGGGAGATCGAGTAGTTGCGTACGGGTCTCGGTAGTTGAGGCCACATGAGAGGAATTACCCGACACATGATCTCGAGTTGGCTATAGTTGTTCATGCGTTATGCTGTTGGAGACATTATCTCTTGGGATAACATTTGGTGGTATTTACGGACCACAAAAGTCTTAAATACATCATTACCTAGCACAACTTGAATTTGAGACTGCTAAGGTGGGTTGAATACCTTCAGTCCGTTGACTTTGAGCTTGCCTATACACCTTGTAAGGGTAATGCGGTAGCTGATGCACTGAGTAGGAGGACTCAGATACATGCAGTGCAGGAAGCTAGTGGTGAGTGGAATCTTATGGATTTGTTCTCTGAGATGCATTTGGAGGTGCACGATAGTCAGGGGAGAACCTATCTTTTATCCTTAGCTGTGACTTCTACCCTCCTATATAGAGTGAGGATGAGACAACTATCATATTCAGAAGGCCTAGTTCAACAGGAGTCTATGGAAAGTGAGGACCCTCCTCCTAATTAGACGATAGGCGATGATGGAGTACTATGTATCCATGGATGAGTGTGGGTTCTAGGGGATATACACGAGGATTTGATGTGGGAATTTCATTCTTCAGCTTGGGTAGTGAATCCTAGAGTTACCAAAATGTACCGTGACTTGAGAAGTCAGTATTGGTGGTCGGGTATGAAAAGAGAGGTATCTGGTTTTGTTACGTGATGTTCCACCTATTAATAGGTGAAGGAGTAGCATCAGAGGCCAGTAGGAATATTACAATGGTTACCCATTTCGGAGTGGAAATGGGATGATGTCGTGATGGACTTCGTGACCGGGTTTCCGAGTTCACCTTGAGGTAATGATTCCGTATGGGTTGTTGTGGACAGACTTACAAAGGTAGCTCACTTTTTACTGATCAAGGAGACCTTTAGTGTTGATGATCTCAGGAAGTTGTATATTTGAGAGGTAGTACGTCTTCATGGGGTCCCTCATTCTATCATTTCAGATAGGGACACCCATTTTACATCTCGTTTCTGGCAGAGTTTTTAGAGGGCACTAGGTACACAGGTGCTTCTAAGCACAACTTACCACCCTCAGAAAGATGGCCAATCAGAGAGTACAATACAGGTTCTAGAGGAAATGATGCGTGCATTCGTTTTGGACTTTGGGGGCTCTTGGGAGAAGCATATAACCAAGGTCAAGTTTTCCTACAACAATAGTTTTCAGAAAACAATTGAGATGACACCTTACAAGGATTTATATGGTAGGCCATGCCGATCACCCTTGTGATGGTTGGAGGCAGGTGAGGCAGCTTTATTGGGCCACATCTCATGCAAGAGACTTCAGAGCAGGTCCAGTTGATTTAGAAGCGAATGGCTACTGCACAGTCTCATCAGAAATCTTATGCTGATCACCACAGATGACCCTTGGAGTTCGTGGTCGGGGATTAGGTTTTCTTATGTGTTTCATCAAGGTTGGGACACAGGAGGATCAGAAAATAGGGTAAACTTTCACCGAGGTATGTAGAGTCGTTTGAGATTCTAGAGAGAGTCGGGATGGTTGCCTATCGGCTGCAGTTACCATAGAGGTACCGGACCATGCACAATATCTTCCACATATCTCAGCTGCGCCGTTATCACTCAGAACCATCCCACACTTTTTAGCCCGAGGAGGTTCAACTTCAGGTTGATGCATCATTTGAGGATCATCCAATTCCTATTGTTGATAGGAGCATGAAGGTTCTCCGAGGCCAGTCAGTTCCTATCATACGAGTGTTATGGAAACATGGCCGAGTGTAGGATGAAACCTGGGAGCGGGAGACCGACGTACATGCTCAGTGGCCAGAGTTGTTCCTAGATTTATCTTCACCTAACTTGGAAGGGAAATTCAGGGAAGAATTACTTTAATGGGGGAAGTTTTTAAGTACCCGATTCTTATTCTTGAGGTAAGAGTTTCTTCTTTTCCTTTTCCTTAAGTGTTTTTGAGAAAACAAGGGAAATGTGGGAAAATCCCAAATTTATGGGTACACGCCATGTACTTTTGTACACACGCCATGTACTTTGGATGTGTGGGATGAGGATACAGGGTGTGTAGTCTTGTCGGCAATTAAGGGTGTAAAAACTAACTACACACCATGAACTTAGTAATACACATCGTGTAATCAGTCGGCAGATGAACAGTGAGGCAGTGGAAAGTAGCCACTGGAGGAATAGTTAAAAAAGGAAAGTAAATGCCATGTACATGAGAGTACATGCTGTGTAGTTATGTTTTTTTATTAAAAATAGGTAGTATCCTCCTCATTCGATAGAGGAGTCATAGGGCTCACCAGGAGGAGTGGGAGAGGAGGCCGAGTCTTGGAGGAGCTCCTAATCGCTCACCAGGAATCTGATTCTTCTGCCATCAGTCTCATTTGAGCCACACAGGTAAGGTCTTCCCTCTTCTTGAATCTCTCCTTCCAATTATTTCCATATGGGAAGTTATTTAGGTTTTAATGGGTAATCTTTTATCTCAGATCTACGTCATTCTTGGTTGTTTCGAGAGGTGACTTTCACGTATATCAATCAGAGGAGATTGAGGTAGCTGGTCTTGTGTTTAATTCCATATGTTGAGTTGATTTTGTGTACCATTGTGCCATGCGCCCATGTTTGAGGTGTCGTATGGATAAAACATTGACTATTGAGATACCTAGAATTGAATAGGTAATCTAATAAATAAGTATAAACAACTATTTGAGATCGTTGCTTTGATCTAGGGCCACCCTGAGTGTGTGTTTCCCTTGTTTCGCCATTTGGCCAGGATACCCATGGGTATGCCGTGATTATAGCATGTTTTGAGTTTTATTTAGAGGAAAATATCTAAATCTCTTTCTTATGCATTGGGATTGGCCTGATTACTTGCATTTCCTATGGAACGCCTGAGGGCAATGTTTTGTTTAGCCTAAGGGCAATGTACTGTTAAGCCTAAGGGCAATGTTTTGTTTAGCTTGAGGGAAATGTTTTGTTTAGCCTAAGGGAAACATTTCTTATGCCTGAGGGCAGTAGCTTCCATGCCTAAGGGTGATGTATCGTATGCTTGAGGGCAATATTCGTCATGCCTTAGGGCAGTCACCTGAGGGTTTTGTTTTTGATTACCTGAGGGTAAGGACTTTCATGTCCGAGGACAATGTTTACTTTGAATATTCACTATGGTGATTTCTTGTGTTGTACCTACCAAGCTAAAGCATAGGCTTGGTATTATTATTATCATTTACTTATTAGATAGCCTGTTGTGGTTTCTATTTTGGCACTAGTATAGAAGATTGTCGGTCGAGGCCGAGTCTCAGAAAACTCAGAATTTAATTATATTGAATTGTTAAATAATTATTAAAATGAAAATGTAACTGGTAGGAATGGTTACTTTTGAGTACTTCCTAGTTTACCGCATTTCATTATTTCACATTGTTGTTGCACTTTTTCATTGATAGTTGGGCATGGGCCTTTGGTGGTTGCCTACTGGGATTTATTTCTCACACCCTGTTTAGGTCATGTCTTGGGACAAAATAGATTATATTTCTGCAGGTGTCGATAAGGGAAAGGGTCTTTATATCAGTACATGATTGTTGCAGAGGAGTAGGAGAGCATGAGACCGAGCTTAGGCTTAAGATGCTACTGAGTTCCTATTGCACTGCTTTGGTTTTGTTTTGCGGTACTTTGTACCTTGTGTGGTTTTGTATCAGATGCAGTGTATCCTATTTTGGATGTTTTCTTAGAATTAGACACATGTTGCATAATCATATATATGACTTTTGGTTGTCTTTTACTATAGTTCTATTATCCATTTCAGGTCTATATTGTTTACTGCCTTCGCTTTTGTATGTTTACATTTTTTCCACTATGCTACACTTTGAAAAATGAGGGTATAGTTTCCCCACTATCAGTCCTAGGCCCTCACTGCTAGTCGGTAACCTCTGGAATTTGAGGAAATGCACTTGAGGTCATGTGACCAACTGGGTTTGGGGCACTCTTTGTGTGGCACCCGGATCCAGGACGTTACATGATCAACCCTTGATAACACAATAGAGATGAGGAATTAGAAATAGAGGATACAGAAGAAGGTTGAAATCACTAGTGGGATTCCAATGCACCCGTTGGAGTTTGAATAAGGCCTTGTATAGATAAATGGTGGCTCATAATATGATCGTTACTCTTGGTCTCTCCTGGACGAACCATGTTTAGAAGATGGTATTTATAGAGATGAGACATGACCCTACTCAAATTAATCAATTAAAAGAAAATGTACACGGAGTGTTCATTTAAAGTAATCGCTATATACTAGCCTCAATCGGCTCCCACTTTAGGCAGTCTCTAGGTAACCAACACGACCATGTACTTAGTCGTTACATGGCCAGTACATAGCTACACACGGCAACCGAGGAAATGGTGTGTACTCAAATGTACACGGAATGTACTTAGAAATTTTTTCAAAACTTCATTTTTCCTAAAAAACAACCCATAATAATGATACGTTCTGAAAATGAAGATCCGAGTTCTTAAAAACTCCAACCCCTAAAACAATTCATCCCCGAATTTCCCTTACAATGGTGGAGAAGAAGAAACATCACTCAACTCTTGCCACTATGATCATATGTCGACCTACCTCTCCCAAGTCTCATCCTATTCTCACCCATTATTCCATAACACCTATATGAGAGGAATAGACCAACCCTAGAGAATCTTCATGCTGTGATCTATAATCCAAATAGGGTGATCCTTAAAGGATGCATCCACTTCGAACTCAACCTCCTCGAGTTAAGAAAAAGAGACAGGTTTGAAAACTAATGTTGTAGCTGAGAAACATAGAAGACGTCGTGCATAGCCTGGTACATATGAGGTAACTTCAACTGATAGGAAATCGGGCCGACTCTCTCCAAAACCTCAAACAGCTCGACATATCTCAGTGAAAGCTTCCCCTGTCTTCTAATCCTCCTCTGTCCCAACCTCGATGTGACATGTAAGAAAACCTAATCTCCGGCCTCGAACTCCAGAGGTCATCTCCTTAGATAAGCTTAATATTTCTAATGAGATTGTATAGTAGCCATCCTCTTATGAATAAACTCCACCTGCTCAGTGGTCTCCTTGACAAGACAAGGTCCCAACATAGCTACCTCTCTTGGCTCCATCCAACATAGGGGTGATCAGAATAGAATATCATACAAATCCTTATTAGTTTCCATATGAATTGTTTCCTAAAAACTGTTATTGTAGGAAAAATACAATAGGGGTGTGTGTATCTTCCAAGAGCCCCTGAAATCTAGGATGTATTCTCAAAGCATGTCCTCTAAAACTTGTATTGTGTGCTCAGAATGGCCATCTATCTGGGGATGGTATGCTATAATCAAAAGTACCTATATACCCAAAGCCCTCCGTAGCCCCTGCCAGACATGATAAGTAAACTGGGCATCCCTGTCTGAAACAATAGAGTGTGTAACCCCATGCAAACATACAATATCTCATATGTACAACCTTCCAAGCTCCTCCACACTAAAGTTTTCCTTAATTGGAAAGAAATGTGAAACCTTCGCGAGTCTATCAACAACAACCCAACCTGCATCATTCCCTCGATGCGACCTCAGTAAACCCACATGAAATCCATTGAGACATCATTCCACTTCCACACGTGAATGTATAACTACTGTAAAGGCCCTGATGGTCGCTGATGCCCCGATTTCACCTGCTGATAGGTAGAACATATCATAACAAAACCAGCAACATCACTATTCATACCTGGCCACCAATACTGATAGTGTAGATCTAGATACATCTTGTTGACACCAGGATGAACTGCCCATGCTGAGGCATGAAAATCTCGCAACAGATCCTCGGGTATGTCTGTTGACACCCATACACACCCATGAAAATGAAGGACCTCATCCTCTCCTATGGTCCACCTCGGAGTAGGGTCCTCTCTTGAAACATTCTTTTGTAGGGATAAGCCTTCAGAGTCTGATAGATGCCTCATTCACACTCGATCCAGAAAAGTAGAGGTAACAACTATATAAGAAAGAAAAGTCTACCCTTGTCCGTGGTGCACATCCAAGTGAATCTTAGAGAATAGATCCACAAGCTACCACTCACTGCTAGTCTCCTGAACTACCTGTATCTGAGTCCTCCTACTCAACACATCAGCCACTGCGTTGCCTTTTCCAGGCATGTATGCAAGCTCAAAATCAAAGGACTGAAGTTACTCAACCCACCTTCATTGTCTCAAATTCAGATCATGGTGATTAAAGATATACTTGAGGCTTTTGTGGTCAGTAAATACCAAAAAATGATCTCCCAAAAGATAATGTCTCTAAAAGAACAATGAATGCACAACTGCAGCCAACTTGGGATCATATGTTGGGTAATTCCTCTCATGTGACCTCACTATTGAGACCCGTATGCAATGAATCCTTCCCCTTGCATAAGAACTACCCCCAAAACGATACCTAATGCATTGTAGTAAATAGTGTAACTATTTCCTAGCTTTGGTAAAATCAGTATCATTACTGTATTCAATATCCTTTTCAGCTCATGAAAATCCAAATCATAGGAATCTATCCACAAGTACTTCTCACCCTTCTTAGTCAGGCCCATCAGTGGCACTACTATGCAAGAAAAGTTCTATATAAAGAGCCATTAGTAAGTATCCAACCCAAAATAAAAATCGTACCTCAAAGACATTCTTCGGCTACTCCTAGGAAACTACTTCTCTAACTTTCTCTCGGTCAAGAGATACTCTTATCTCTGAGATGACATGACGCAAGAAGTGAATCTAGTCCATACAAAAGTGGAATTTTGAGGGCATAACATATAACTAATGCTCTCTAAGTGTACTCAAAACAATCTCAATATGGGTGGATGGTTGTGTTTAGTGTGAGAGTACACTAATATATCATCCATGAAGACTACCACAAAAGAATCCAAGTAAAGATGGAACACTTGGTTCATCAATTCCATGAAAACTATCGGCATGTTCGTGAGACCGAATGACATAACCACATACTTGTATAGACCATACTTGCTATGAAAGGCTGTAAGAGGTATATCTGATAGTCTAACATGTAATTAATGATAACTGGATCTCAATTCAATATTTGAGAACTCCACAGCTCCTTGAAGATGTTCAAAGAGACCATTAGTCCTTTTCAAGGGATATAAATTCTTGACTATCAACTGATTCAGCTTATGATAATCCACACAATGTCTGAGGGTTCCATTTTACTTATTCGCAAAAGGGAAATAGATCCCCAAGTACAAGTACTACGTCAGATGAAACCCTTTACCTACAACTCCTCTTATTGCTTCTTGAGATCATGTAACTATGGTGTAGCCATCCTATATAGAGTATTGGACACCAGTGATTCTCTTGGAACAATCTAAATAGAGAAATCTACCTCTCACCCCGGAGGTAAACCATAAAATTCATCTAGGAAGACATCTCTGAAATGATCCACCACTAGAAGAAAGTTCATCAGTGAAGTACCCTAGTCATCCAGATATAAACTAGAAATTCGTGTTGTAATTCCTCCCAACCCATGATGGTTGGGTCCCTTTCTGCTTGCCTGGACATCCCATTCCTCCTTTTGTAGAAAATTCCCACCCTCTAGTGATATGAAAATCACCCTACAATGATAGCAGTCAACACAAGACTAAAAGGAGACCAACCAGCCCATTCCAAGAATAACATCAAAACCAATCATTTCTTAGACCTAGAGGTCCTATAAGATGTGACACCCACCAATATCAAGTGGGCACACCTTGTACTGACATACTCTATCCATCCTAATCCCCAACGTAGTTTCTAGTGTTATAATATCATTAGACATAAAAATACAGAGCCCTAGGATCTCCACAAAGGAAATATATATAAAGCTATGGGAAGCCACTATATAAAAAAGAGTAGAAGGTAAAACTGGGGAAACTAGAATCATACCTCTAACTATAGAGGGTTTGGGATCCTTCTCTTATTGGGTCTCCTCCACTCCAAAATTCTAACCTGCACCACGGCCTTGTGACGCTGCTTGACTACCCTGAGTTGATCTACCCTTCTGTCACTGAAAAACTGTCATTTGGACACCACAACCTCGACCACCTCCTCGGCCTGAATGGACTGAAAAAATTGAGTTCCCTAACTAAGAAAAAATTGGTGGTCCTACTCTTGAATTTGGAGTCATAATAGAACCCCTCTCACTAGTTGCTGGTGAGAAAAACAAGAAAAAACGCTAAAGATGGCCCATCTTTCCACAAGATCAGCACTCAACTGGGTCTCTTGGGAAATGAGGTATCATTTTTCAACTTTTTCTACAATGGTAGAACCTCACATGGCTACCTATAGATACATCCATACTCCTAGAATCACCATGTGAAGGCTCCATGTAGCACTTACTGCTATTTGTCAAATGAGTACCAGCCCTGGGTGATAAACTGCCCTAGCTCACAGCTCCCAACTCCCTCAAGTTGTACTCAATAATTATCACCTAATTCAATATATCCATCTTTGAATTCAGCCTAAAAATATTTACCTATGATCAGATGTTGTACCCGATACCAACCTAAAATCTCCTAGCCAAGTATAACCCGTCACCTCCTAGAACCGATGCGAAGCACGAAAGGTCTGTAAAATGAGAAGAATACTCCATCACTAAAAGAGATCCCTACTCCAAATGAATGAACTCTCGAGCTCGATCATCCCTCAATGTATCAGGACAGAATTAATAATAGAAGTTCCTCTAAAACTTTTCCCAAGCCATGTCCCGATGACATCTCGCTTGTGATATAACATCCCACCATCTCTTGGTAGAATCACTTAGCATGTACATCGTGAGATTCAACCTCCTCTCCAAATGCATCTCTAGATGCTCAAAGATAGAAATCATCGACTCCAACCATGAATCTGTAGATTTTGTTCTTGTATCCCCAGAGAAAGTGGGAGGATACTACTATTGGAACACCCTCATCAACTCTTCCATAGACGGGGCAGAATGCGGTGCTCCCTAAAAAGTTTGTAACATACTAAAAAAGCCTTCATGAAACTCTGTATCAGCACCTGTGTCTGTTATAACAGATGGTTCCAAGACAGGCATAATGGGAGGATCTAACGGTTGTCCCAGATCTACCATTTCTGGTGTCTGGTCATCACCCTTTACTTTGCGTACTACCGGAGGACGTCTTCATGGAATGACTCTATAAGGTCAAGTGCAGACCTCGGTTTAAGATTATCACAGACTACAACTTTAAGTGAAAAAAATAATAGGATAAAAAAAAGCACTCAGGTTTTTCAAAATTGGTTTACATGGCATTTATCGACTTGACATGACATATTCCCTTAATCTTTTACCATGGTATGTACCTCTTCTCAACTTGGTCGTGTAACACCCCTACACACGACATGTTCATCCTATGACACAACATATACTTGAATTTTCCCTCCTTTCCAAGTTCTTATACATGGCTCGAACTACATAGTTCTCTCCTGGGTAACACTACACGGCATGTTTACTATACACACGATGTGTACAACTTATTTTCAATCCATCTGTGTCATTAGTCACATAGTGAGATACATAGTTGACTATAAACAACATGCATAAACGGGACACAACATGTATAACCTAATGTTTCCCAACCACATGTCTCTACTCACATATTCAGTCACATGGTTAAAGAAAAAACAGAGTTTATATATGGTAAACAGTGTTTACTTAAGAAAGTTTCTTCTTCTAGAACAAAAGAACACATGGAATGTGTTCATAACAACACATGTCATGTTGTTTGGGTTTCCGAATAGTAGGCCTCTGAAACTTCTCCAGAACCCCTAAAAACATAAAAGTTATCTCAAGGCATGACAAATACCAACACATGGGAGCCCATAATTCCCACAAATCAAAGTTTGGAATCCTATTTACAACATAACATGGAAAAATTCAACTAAAGTTAAAACATGATCTACCAAATATAGATATAAGAGGGCCCATAACACCTCAGGGACCAAAGTTTGGCATCCATCCAAATGAAACTTTACATAATATAATACCATATCAAAATAGTAGGTATTCTATCATGACATTTATCACAACAACATGTATATCTAGCACAATATCTATCACAATAGCATGCAATCAAAAATGAACCCTAAATGGCATGAAAATAATGCATGACATGTGATCTCTAACAGGTACCTATACGATGCATGAGATGGAATACCCTCATCTCATCAGGTTTCAATAGAAATAGAACCACAATGATATCAATAATAACAACACAAAATAAGTGTTTCACCCAACTATGAAATCAAATCACCTATAACAATTTCAAAACTAGAAATATTTCAATATTCGAGGTAAATTCGCTTTTCCCTATACAAGGGTTAGCCACTCATGGCCACAGATTTTTACAAACTACCTATTCCTTCAATTACCTATATATAGGCTCTAAATATTAAGACAAATAAGAAAAGAACCTACCACTGATAACATTTTGTAATTTCCTAGATCTGGGTGCCGCCCAAAGGTGCCCCGTACCCAGCTAGTCACATAGCCTCAAGCGCATTTCCCCGAACTCCAGAGGCTATCGAATTGCAGTGAGGGAATTGGGTGTGAAAGTGGGAAAACTAAGCCCCAATTTATAGAGTAAAATAGTGTAAAAAATAGTAAAAAATAACATAAGAAGTAATACCATAACAACACAGTAAACAATGGAAGACCAATACTAATAAAACAACTAGAGCACATATATAAATGATGTGTGTCACATATATCTAGGAAATCATCAAAAAAATTCATAATGATGGAAATAAAATAAATAAACCAAAGTACTGAAAAGTAAGTAAACTCTAATAGAATCACAAGCATCAGCTTAGTCCCATGCTCTCCAGCTCCAACAACAATCAATTACTTGATGAAGAAGGACGCTTTCCCTTATCTATACCTGCAACCATATAATATGTTTGGGTCCAAAATCATGACTCATATAGTGTGTGAGTTTAATCCCAGTAAGAAACCAACAAAATATCTATTCCTAATAGGTAGTGAATATACATAGTAGGTAATATGTATAAATGAAGAAATAAAATAGGAAGTACCCAAAAGTAAACAATTTGACAGTTTCAATTACATTCATTTTCATTTATTAATTATTCAAAACAATGAATAATGTGACCTCAAAATCTTTCCTAAGCTTTGTATCCCTCTATATAATAGTAATAATAGATATCTCAGAAGACCATCTAAACAAACAAGTAAGATCGATTCTAAGCTTGTGCTTTGTCTTGGAAGACTCGCCACAATCATTAACAGCAACCCTCTGGGAAATCTCTCACGCTCTAACCCCTTTCATTTAACATTTCACTAAAAAATTAAAAACAACCACCTAGACATCTCTCACGGTCAATACCCCTAGGTCCATATGGAATCAATAATTTATACATGACCTCTGGGTAGCTCTCATGGTCAATACCCCTGGGTCAAAGTCTACACTAAGGCTATCACGGTCCAATGTAAATGAACATGAAAACCCCCACAGTTTTCCTAGTCCAAGGCTCCCATGGTCCATTGGAATATTGGAGCGTATATCATATCAAATTAGATCATATAATCTAAAACTACTACATGGCTAACATTCACAAGCACAACACATGCAATTCATATAATCACTAAACTTCATCCTAAAAAAATCAAGGCATTGAAACAAGGTATGCATCATAGGAATCCTAGGCCAAATGACCATAATTTTTCAAATAGGGGAACACACCTATGGGGTTTCCCATAACAAGGTATAAAACCTTATGTATAAAAATTCACCCTTTCTCAAACAACAAACCATAACAGGTATTAAACTTGGTCAAAATTCAAAACACGCAATACCCCAAACGTGGGTATTCGTCACTTTATGCATATATAATCCAAATAAAATCAAATAAAGGAACAAACCACCTACCTCAATGTTTTACAATGAATACTCTTGAACTTCGGTCAATGAATCATCCTAGAACGGTGTATATCTATGAAAAGGGTAAAAAAGATCAACCCTCAATAACTCCAGAGAGAGGAGGAATCAGGAAGACAAGATCAAGAAGAAGGAAGAACTCACCAATGTAATTCCAATGAACCCACTAGAGTATGAATCAGACCTTGGATTGAGAAATGGTGGCTTGGACTTTTATTATTGCTCTCAGTCGCTCCTAGAAGAACCAAGGTTAGAAGAAGGTATTTCTGGAGATGCGATGCTACCCCTCTCCGATTAGTCAATTAAAATAAAAAGTACATTGAGTTTTCATTTAATGTACATGTTGTGTACTAGCCTCAATAAAATCCCACCTTAGAAGATCACCAGGTCACCCACACATCCACGTACTTGGCTGTTACGTGGCCAGTACATGACTACACATGGAAACCAGGTACACATCGTGTACTTAGAAAAATTTCCAAAACATCCTTTTTCCTAAAAAACAACCTGAAATAATGATCTATACCTAAAATTAATATCTGGGTTCTTATAATAATTCTTGATATTATTTTGAGTGGCATTGGATGGATGAACATCATTCTGAGATATATGATGTTTTTGGATGGATGATCATCTATCAGAGGTTTTATATTAAGAGCACCAGTTGGAGAACATTATAAAGATCCACTGGAAGGATATTTGAGATGTCATTAGACAAAGACATTATGAGATTATTGAAAAAAAATTTCCTAAAAAATAGAAACCAAATTGAGGTCCATTATATCTTAAAATTATAAGTCCATCAGATGGGTGAATATAGAGATTTTTTCTTCAAAAGAAAATTTATAATGAGATTTACATGAACTAGGTAAATTCCTTAATAATGATGATGTTTAGTTTATCATTCAATGTTTTTTATCTAGTGATGTTAAGGAAGTTTTAGAAAGTTTTTTAATAAGTTGAACTTTATAGAATGTTTGAGACGCATTCCATAGAAATTCAAATGAGTCATAAGATTCAAAATTTAATGATTCATTGAGTTGGAACATAAATTTGAGATCCTACACATACTTTTGGAAGTGAAACTATATAAAGATGGTGTTAGTATATTTTGAGTGTCATGGAAACTATTTATACTTGAAAAGGTGTGGAAGTGATGAATTATTTGTTATGTGATATTCCAACCAACGTTCATAATTGGTTGAAGAAAATCCCCATCAGACCGAGTTTCCTCGAATAGAGCATAAGTTGCATCGAACCAAGAATCATTGGATGAAGAGGAACTAGTGTGTGAGTTGTTGATAAAAATTCCTTCCTGTTTGAAAAAGGTTTATTAAATTGATATTTATTCATTTGATAGATAATTATATTAATTATAACATTGGATGGAGTTTTGTTGAATATATCACATCGGACTGAAGTAAGTGAGACATGAGAATCAGATAGAGAACCATCCAATGAAGGGCATACCAACTGATGGTCAATCAGACAGAGGGTATACTAGATTGAGAATGATTATATGGACTATTTATAAGGTAAACTTTTGGAAAAATCATTTAATTTGATATTGAGTAATCAATTTATTTCAAAGTACATGAAGATGTTTCTTGGAAAATAGGATCTTTATAAATATTTTTAAGATCTTGAAGAATGTACAATAGTGAATTTGACCTAAATTTCTTATAGTGAAAGAGAATATAAAGAATAAAATATTCCTATAGTGGATGAAAAAAATAAGAAGGAATTAACTTTTGGTTGGGTGTATAACTAATTACTTAAAATGGTTATGGATGGGGGGTATATCTAGAAGTAAAGAAAATTGATATAGTTAAGAAAATTGTGGGGTATAACCAACTCTAATAGAAGATATGATTGTTGGTGGTGGAATCAATGTTATCTAGAGTAAGGATTACTGGGGTGTATAACTAGTTTATGCCTATGAATTTGCGATCCTAAAATAATTTAGTAAAATATTCCTTACTGGTGAGTGATAACCAACATGTCAATGATTGGGTATTTTTGATGAACCTTAAAAATATAATTTGATGATCCATATTTTTATATAATTGTATATAAGGTAAGGTTGATGGATTTCATAAGAGTGGATCATAACTCTAATAAGTTTCATATATTAGTAAAGGTTACTTACTAAGTTAGTAAACATTCCTGTAAAATAAAAAATTGATCAGTAATTCTCACCTACCCCTCTCAGCAATCCTACATTGATTTAGGAACTTCAATTTGTATCATAGGAGGTTCCCTATGAAAGGTCCAACTATATACTAAGGATATATAATGTAAATTCAGTGAACAAAAGGAGTGTTCTTATATTTTATAGTAGAATCTATCACAATTATAAGAGAAATATTTTACCTTATCTTATATCTATTTTCCTTTAAGTTAGAGATGCTACAACCATGGGATTTCCCCACATTGATGATGTTTATATGAAATTTGTTTATAAGAGACATTTTCAAGTTGATATAAAAGATAAAAATTTCATGTTGATATCTCTCATAGATAATATTTATATAATTATTATGGGGTTTTTAATTGCAAAAAAATGTCTGATAAGTTGTGAAGTAGATATGAAGGAAATAAAAATGTTTTCAATCCTTAGTTAAAAATAAAGAGAAGAATATTTGAAGATATTAATATGGGTGATGAAGAAAGTATTGATGAATAATTTACTATATATAATTATATTTTCAGTGATTTTGGAGGTTTTGGGGAGAATCTAGAAGATTCACTTATCCTCAAGAAAGTGATGAGAAACTTTCCAAATAGAGTTGATGTCAAAGTTTTAGTTTTAAAAGATACTTAATACTTATCTCTGGATAATATTCATAATATTCTCCTAGAATATGAACTGAGATAATCCATAGTCTTTAATAAGTATGTTAAGGAATAAATAATCTTTAATCATTGTTAAAAAACCTCATAGATAAATAATCTGTAGAAGAATCAAGTGATTTAGAGGTAAAGGAAGAAGAAAACTTCAAAAAAATCATTAAACTTCTTTCTAAAAGGTAAAAAAGAGGGAAAAAAAGGAAAAGGTAAAATTTATCTTAAATTTTGTAAATGTAATGATAAAGGACATTTCAAAAGATATTATCCTAAAAATAAGTACAATGATTTTGAGTTGGAAGAAGAAGATAATAATGTTCGTAAATAGTAGTGAAAAAATCATAAGAAAATGTTTCTTAAAAAGTTGAATAAAAATTTTTGAGTAGAAGAGAGTAGGACAATTCTTCATCTATTAATGAATCTTATTAACAATGTTAACTTATTAGCCCATATTAGAAGAGTAAGTGCTTCATCAAATAGTTATGATGATGGTAAAGAGTGAACTGAACATGAGTGGATTGAAATATATCTTTATGAAGATTCTCTTATTGAAAATACTAAACACAAGAAGGAAATGTAAAAATTGAAAAACATGTAAAGGAGATAACTTTTTATAATAGTTACTAAATAAAGAAGGAGGATATAAACCTTAATTTTATTTGATCTTAGAAAATAAAAATTACTGAGCCAAAAAGGACACAAAAAGTTTGTGGTGAAACGTCGGATAGAATGAAGAATCTCAATATGGTAGAATGAAAATTGTTATGGAATATAAGTAGACCCATATAAAGTTTTTAGATTATAAAAATATATTAAATGATATTCAGGAAAGATTCAACAAGAAAGAGTAATAGATTTCAAAATCCCAGTCAATATTTTTATAGAACATATTGAGTTAAGGAAGATCATAGAAAACATTACCAGAGTAGTTGAGGTTAAAGGTGAAGCATTTCAAGAATATGAAATGAAGGTTATACAGAAGTAATATGTGTCTAATCCTAAACAAACTCAATGTAAATATTCTTTTTCTATTAGTTTAGGTTCAAAAGTTAATATTTTTGATAAATCGTATTCTACTAAGAAAGAGTGGAATTCATCAAGAAAGTATCTCCCTAAAAAAAATCTGCCATGTTTTTTTAAGAAATAAAAACAAAAATATTTATAGAATTACTACTATCAGTATAGAAATATCAATATTCTATGTTCATTTTTAGTGTTATTGAGTTTTTGGTCACAAATCATACTCATGTGTGTGAAATATTTCACTCCGTATAATGAGGTATGATTAAAAGGGGAAATATGATGAGAAATGAAGTAAAAAATTTCCATGAAATTTTGATATTAACAAAAGTAGAGTTTATAAGGTAAATAATTTTATGGATCTAATCAAGGAAAATAAATATATTAAGAAATTTGGGCGAGGAGTGTTGCTATAGAATGTTGAGCAGGTTAGGAATGTTGAGAAAGGAAAGAAAGAGTACTTCTTTATTTGGCGAGGTCAAATGTCCTTTGATATAAATAAAGAAGAATATTGAAGGTTTTATAAAGAAAAATTAAATAAAATGGATTTATAATATAATAAAAATTTTGATAATAAATTTACAATAGATGTGGGTTTGAAGATTCAGAAAAAAATACAAGAGATGTGAGCAACATTGGCATGTTACTAAAATTTGAATGAATATCTTACTATACCAATAGAAAATAATGAAGAGGATTCTACCAAATAATGGTAAAAAATAATATATAAAAGATAAATAAAATATGATGTTTTCATCTGAAGATTCTGTAGATAAAAAAATCAAATAAAAAATCTGTAAAGGAAAGTCATAAGGAAGAAAGTACATCCCATTATAAATATAATAAGAATAAGATAAAGACTATACAGAGAGAATACTCTCAATATAAATGTTAATTTTTTGGAACATCGAGGTTCCTCTTGATTCCCAAATATACTTTATTATTTATATAAATAGGTACGGGGTTCTAGGAGAATAGTAAGGAAGTTTGTTGAGTATTGTAGAAGCTTTACAGTTGGAATATATATCTATAATAGAAAATTTTTATCATCTTGATTAGGAATGGAGTGATACACTTAAGGGGGAGGAAGATGAAGCTAAGGTATGAGTATCATTATTTCCTTAAAAATATGGATGATAAGAAATGTGATAAATTGGGAGAATTGTTTTTATACACTTGAACTATTTTGATATGTTTCTTAAGGTGGGGGCATATTTTTATGTTAGTGAACATAATCATATTTCCCCACATATAAAGTTATTGGAATAATCATAAGGAAACTACTATATAAAAGGATTGTCATAGAAATCAATGATTATTTTTATTGTACACTCTTTTTTTTTACACTGGGTTCACAGGATGGATATATTAAATGACATCATACAAAGATTTGTTGATATTATTGGATAGATATTTCCTAACAACATGAAACCAAACAGAGGTATATCGATTGGTAAAAATATATGAGTGTATTGGATGGAGGAATATAGATATGTGTTATCAAATAATGGATTCATAAGTATCTTTACATTAATAATTTAATCTTATTAACAATAATGATGTTGATCTGATCATTTTATGTTTCTTATCTAGTGATGTTAATGAAGTTCAAGGAAGTTTTTAAACATATGAAATATTCCAGAATGTTTTAGAATAATTCTAATGAAATCATGATTGCTTCATTAGAGATGAAAACTAGTAGAAGAAGGTTTATTAGACCATTATTTCTTCATCAGAAAAAAAATTGTTGGAAAGAGAACACCAAAATAGGGACTTTGAATAGAGAACACCATATTAATGTGAAGTGATATAGGATAATCGGTCAGAGACCAATCATATTAAGACACATATGAAAGAGGGAATAATTGATGGAGATAAATTGGATAGAGGGAATATAAGATAGTGAATGATCAGATGAACCTTTTCTAAGGTAAATTTTCATATAATGTTCTTTATGGTGAGGTTGAGTTATCTGGGTCTTTCCATGATTAAGAGGAATTTTTTTAGGCCAAATGACTCTTAAGATAGCTATTAAAGATCTAAAAGACTGTACACGGGTAAAGGTGATCCAACTTACTTATGGAGAAAGAGAATCTGAAGTGGAATATCATTCAATAGTATATCATAAATTAATAAGGAAAGATCTGGTTAATGGAGGGTATAACTAGTTACTAAAAAGGATTTTGGAAAGTGGGTATAAGTAGTTGTGAATAAAGCTGATATAGTTAAGATATTAGGGGGGTATAACAAATTATGGAAGAAGTGGTAATTGTGGGGCGTACAATTAGAGTTATCTATATGATTAATTATCATGTTATAAAACTATTTATTTCCCATTCCTTTTTAATCATAAAAGAAGTTCGTAAAATAATCCATGTTGGGGGAAAAGAAACTTTTAAAAGAGTTGGTATTTGTAGAAAATATTGTAAATATCATGTGATGGTCTCTATATTTATATTACTTCATACAAACTGAGCTTGAGAGGCTTCTGAAAATTTGATCATAACTCAGTTCTTATATATTAATATAAATAGAGATACAATAAGATGATATTTAAAAGGTTTGGTAGAAAGTCATACTCATTTCCAAGATGGTTATCCCCCCTAAAATTGATCATTAGATGTTTCCTAAAAGTGGATCATAACTCTAACAAGTTTTAAAGGTTATTAAAATTACATAATAAGTTATGAAAGTTTATTATAAAATAAAAAGTGATCATTGGTTCACCCCTCCCCTCTTAGTGATCCAACATTTATTAGGGAACTTCAAAAATAAACCAATGATGATTTGAAAATTATAAAATAAGGTTGCACAAAAAATTATCATTAAAATCATGGAATCCTCAGTAAATATGGGGAGGAAATTGGGAATTGATAATCAAATGTCTCTTATATCTAATATTAAATCTTAGTCTATTGTAGAAGAAATAAATCCTAAAGAATAGATAAAATAAATTAACGAGGAGTTAGATCTAATCAACTATAATAATACATAGAAACTTGTTACCATACAAGAAGATAAGAATATCATCGGAACAAAATAAGTGTTTTGAAATAATATTGATGAAAATTATGATATATAAATTAATAAATTGAGGCTAGTTTATAAAAATTACTCTCAGGTTAAAGGTGTTGATTTCAATGAATAATTCTTCTATGTTTCATAAATCAAAACTATAAGATTGTTTTTTGAGATTATTGCTCAACAAAATTAAAAATTCTATCATATGAATGTAATAAAGAAGGGACCTCTTTCTTAGTATTACAAACTTGATAACTATATAAGATGGTTTAACCATTATAGAGAAAAATTATATAGTATCTTATATAAAAATGAAGTTGAAAAAGGAACACTTATTTTCATCAATTATGCTGGAAACATAATATTCATCATAGATAAGAAGAATGATTCTGAATAATTCCTAAAATAAATGAACCTAAAATTTAAAATTTCCATGCTCTTAGAGAAGAATTTATTTCTTAGGATATAAGTTAAATACAATGTAATTTATATATTCATTTTATAGAAAAATTATTCTAGGTTAATTTTAAATAAATTTGGCATAGAGGACTGAAAGGTAGTTTTTACACACAATACTTTAAATATGAGGATGATTAAATATAAGACCTAAATAAGTACAAATCAGAGGTACTTCCATAATTTAATTAGAATTTTGATCTATATCATAACAAAAACACTATACATTTAATATTTTGTTACTTGGTGTATAATAAATTGGACTGACTCAAAAGAATGACACAAGATTTTTTACAAGAAAATACCGAGTTATGTAAAAGTAAATTCAATTTTTTTATTGATATAAAAATGTTCAAATTATTTCATCTTGATTTTATTTATATATATTGATTGGTATGGAGATTATGATGGTTAAAAATTAATATAACTAGAATATTTATACTTCCCTGAATGATTTGTTTGTTGGCATAGTAAAAAAAAAGATCTTTCACTTTTAGAATAGCTAAATTGGAATATATATATACCATACATGAATACACTAAATTGATGCGGATGAATGTATATATTGAAGATTTGAAGGTACAAGATGAAAATACATTGAATAAAACTTTGGATAATTAAATTGAAATTGATATTTTTGAGAACTCTTTATGACATTCTCAATTAAAAAAATTTACATAAGATATCATTTCATAAAAGTAATTTTTTATTATTGTACTAAAATTATAATGCATAACAAAAAAGTTTAAACAGACTGATTTTTTCACAAAATATCTACCAAGGGGAAGGATTGAGGAATTATTGATGAAAATTTATGTTGATCCAACCCCATGCACATAACATAATATACAAATATCCCACATAATTATTTATATTATGTTGAAAAGGGGGAGAGAAATTAAAACTCTTTGACCAAGGGGGAGATAATTTATGACTCTTCCTTCATTAATTTATCTAAAGTTGGAGTAATTACGAAAAGTGGTAGATGAAGTTCGGGAGGTTAAAATTTCAAAAGATGATTGAGTGATAGAAATTTTTATCATAGGTATAATATTTCAAATCACTCATATTTTTCACTATCTTAAAATAATTTCTTTACCCAAGAGTGTGGTTTTGTGAAACTTCTTATTTAGTGAGGTTGTGGTTTGATGGAAAGTGAGTTTTATAACCAGTGCAATTATTTTTCTAGTAAATTCAAAGGGGGTTTGATGTTCCCCTATACTTATTAAGGTGTTGTATTTTTTTCAAATATTCATGGGGTTTTTGAAATAATTTTTAAACATTTTAAGAAGTTGTTTTTTTGAGAGCTAAATACAAATGATTTTGTGATTTCACCAGAATATATGAAGATAAGTTGATCTGATTGATCGAAAGGAATATGTACATAGTATGATGGATTATCTTTTACAAATAATTGATATAAATTCTATATATACAATGAAGAAAATTTTGTTAAATGTTGAGATCATGATAGACTGAAATCTCATGAATTATTTTAAATGAATGAAATATAAAAGGATGATCCTAGTTGAAGTGTTGGAAAAGTCCTTAGAATTTCCCATTGAAGAATATTTTTAAAACTATTATGTATGGAAGGTGTTTTTATCAAATTAATATTTTGAGTTTTTTATTAATTGATGATTATAAAATAATATTCAATTTTTTTGAGTCCTGTGGAATTATTGAAAATATGAATGGTGCTCTATAAATTAAGGAAAACGATGATGTGTGAACCTAAAGTTTCAACTGTCATGAAAAATTAAATTATTTTATGATTTAATACATTTCAATAATAATTTTAGTTTATTTGAAGAAAGTAAAATATTGTTTTATGTTGAAGACTCTGAAATAGGGAGATAAGAATAACATGTAAACAATGTATCATTGGTAGTCATGTCAATTGTAGTTCAGGAAGAAATGAAAGGAATTGGAAGAGGAGATGATGCAGATAAGTCTCAATATCATAGAATATAAAATTATAATATGTTAGGTGAAATATGGAATGGCCTTAGTATAAATTTATGTTAAGTAAAACTGATCAGAAGATATAAAAGTTCAAATTCAAGAAAGATGAAAGAATTATAAGCTATATGATGAAATTGTTCCAAACTTATGATGATTTTCTAAGAAGATGAAATAAAATTTTCAAATGCACTATTAGTGTCGTGAATCAGATAAATGGAAGCATAATATATTCCTAGAAGAACAATTATATGCACTAATGGTTGTGGAATATTTAGTATATATGAAATAAAGGAACAACTAGAAGAAGGGAAGAGCGATGTCTATAGAGGTACATTCAATAACAGATATTGAGTGAACTCACATAAACATTGTGAATCGATAATCATTATGAAGATGTTGAGTTTTATGTTCAAATTTTCCTGAAGGAAATTTCCTGATTCAAGTCAGTTTTTGGGGTAGTCCTAAATACTACTGATTTTTGGTGTTATGGTAGTTTTGATTGAGTAAAAACATAATATATTTAGAATCATTGAAGTATGTTGATTAAACACATTAATTGAGTGTATGTTTTAAATTTAACCCCTTATTTTAAAATTATTTATTATAGGAATATTGGATATATAAATGAGGAAATATAAATATAAAAGAAATATTTTCTCTATGAGTGAATATTATAATAATTTAGTTGATTATTGTAAGACTGACCTACTATCCTAGGGAATATATAAGGTCAAAGAAGAGTATAATTTCTTGAGAATTTAGAGTTTATAAATAAGAATCCAAAATTTTGAAGTTCCATATGTTGAGGTACTAGTAGGATAAGATCCAATTACTTAAGTTCTAGACAACCAAATTTGGAACATTTAGTTATCAGTAGGATAATATTTCTAAATTTTAGAAGGCACATAGGAAGATTTCCATTCATATTTAATGAATTCATAAGTCACAATGATCATTATCAAGATGGAGG
The DNA here is from genome assembly GCA_963277665.1 of Viscum album. Taxonomy (NCBI): domain Eukaryota; kingdom Viridiplantae; phylum Streptophyta; class Magnoliopsida; order Santalales; family Viscaceae; genus Viscum; species Viscum album. The sequence continues at coordinate 1,420,122 of CAUJRU010000137.1, read as the reverse complement.
TAGTATCATTACAACTAGTGGGAACTAATATAATATTATTGGGAAGATATTTTTAAGAGATAGACTATATGTATTAGATGATAACAATCTCATGCCACTTGTAATCAATAATTATATTTTTATTAGAGGATATACATATTGGGATGACAACCAAATATATCATAGATTTGGTTTCCCTCATTGGGGTTAAACCTTGAAAAAAATATTATATGTATTTTCCTTTCTTATAATTCTTATATATGATTGAGGATGAGTCCTTTTTTAAGAGAATTGTAACTATAATAAGTTATATAAGATGATTTCATAATATAATTCAATTACAAAATTATATCACTTATTTTACCACCTCATTAATCCAACCATTCTAGGAATATGAAGGATATTATCTTATGTTTTAGATGGTTTAATTTGAATTTCATTGATGACTTTAAAGGTCAATCACAGGCTTACATATTTCTTTAGATGGAATAAAATTCTAAAAGTCAGTAATGAAGATATTTGAAAATTAATATTAGAGTGTTTTTATGAGAACATGAATTAAATAATTTATTTAATGAGTATTTATATATAAAGAATTTTTAGAGAATATATTTCACTATGGTTATTTTCATAAATGATCTATATTTATTCTGGAAAGATAGTGCCTAATTGAGAATAACCATTGTTAATTTGGTATTTGAAAATTCTCTTGGTATTCATTGATAGTGACATGCATGTCATAAATTATTATTTTTACTTTACATAAAGTTGTGTACATGGAGATAATTTGATGAAGTGGCCCTTGTATTGAAATTGTTCTTTCCTTAAACATTTCTAATCGCAACATTTCATATTGATTCATTTGGTACATTAAAACTTCCTCATTGCATGCTCCTTGTACGATCCCTTAATAGTAAACCAATAATATTTCTGAATAAATGAATTTAATATCTTTTTTTGCTTATTGGATATGTTCCTAATATTTATTTATTTGTTATTCACTTTCATACATATGAAAATAATCTTTTTAAAGATTAGAGAAGAAAAATTAACTCCATATTTCACCCCTCATATAATGTATTTGGGATTATGGTTGTAGAATCATTCTATGTTTCTCTTCCTTTATTGGTAATTACGTTCACATTCAATACTCTCTCCCTCAAACCCTCTTTGAGTTGAATATTCACTTTGTATGAGGATTTTATATGTTTTATCATTGTTATATTTTATTTCAGATTCTCCCTCACACCCTCTAAATTTTTAATAAATTTTGATTTTATTGAGTGTTTTAAATTGAGTTTTATTTGAAAATGTCACATTTTAGTTCATTTATTTATACATTAAATTTATCAATATTTTTAATAAATATGGTTAACCTAAAAATTATGAAAAATAAATTAAAAAATCATTTTCATTTTATTAAAATGTTTATTCCTATTTGAGATCATTATTATTTAACTTGTTTTCTTTTATATATATCACACTTTATGCATATATTGTGTAATTTATCATCACTTATGGTTATTTATATTATTTTAATCATCCACTCTTCCACTTTTATGGGATCTAATTTTATGCATTATGATTGATGTAGGTTAAATTTAATGATTTCATTTTCTAGTGAAATATATATTTATTGACATATTATGTTGTGATGAATAGTCCCATAATTATATATTCCTCTAATACATTGGGTAAATATAATATATCATAGTATTTTATATATAGATCATTGGAAGTGATCCTCACACACTACTTTATGATACTGTGGATTGAAATTTTTATTATTTCAAAGACATCCACTCATTATGTATGAAACATATTAATACATTATGCTTCTTTTTTATATTTAAATTAATAACGATCATTACATTGTGATTATAGATTAAAATAAAATTTTATATTACTTTATTATGATTTATTTTTATGTTTTAATTATTCAGCGCCATTCATTTATGATTCCAAATTATTATGTCATCATTTTAGGATTATATTTTTTACTACATGTTTCTCATATTCTCATTATCTTATGTTCTAACAAATGTAACACCCCATGATTTTAATGTATATTTTTTTATTTAAATAAATATATTTTTTAATATCTTGTTTCACAAAAATAAAATAAAATAAACCATGATGTATTTTATTGACAAAAATATTAATATTAAAAAAACATTAATATATTATGAGAACTCAATAAGAAACAACATTAAGAACATTTCAAGTTGAATAAAATAATACATAAATAAATAAACCATTAAAAGAAAAATATTTCTTCTCATGGATTTCTATAGAGATCATCACCACAATTGAAACTATGGAAATAAGGTAGAGAGTTAGACTATTATCAAAATATTGATAGATAAGTAAATGGATATGATTGATGAATCTAATAATTTACATATGACTAAATATAGGAACCAAATTTGACCATTATATATATGGTCAATGGGAATATGGTCTTTGAATATACAGTTGTTGGAAGAATGGTTTCTAGACATATGGTTGTCGGTATATCCAATGGGTAAGTTATGTAACTGAAATATTGTGGAGTGATAAGGGGGAATGAAAGGATGTATTTTGAAAATATATTCATGTTCATTTTTTATACGACTTCCCTATAATTTTATCTTTATCATAAAAAAATCTATATAAAACAATATAATCCATAATAAATAATAATTAAACAAAAAATATAATGTCTAATTAATTTGTTTTACAAAAATATAATTTTTATGGGTTACACATAATTATTAATATTGAACAATGATTTTATATATTTATAAAATTTAAATAAATATTTTAATATAAATATACTTACAAAATTAAATTGTTACAAGATGAGAAAATAAATTTAATAGGATGTGGTAAAAATTATTTAATGATTAAAAATGATTTTATCTAGTGAACTATTTTTAAATTATTGTGTATTTTTATCTTAATAAATTAAATTTATCAATTTTAGATGACAAATATAATGTAATTTTTTAATTTATAAAAAATATTTTAACACTTAATTAGTAAATGATATGAAATAAGATTAAGAAAAATTAGGTTTAAAAAATTAATTTTTCTATAAATGTAGTTTTATTATATATAAAGATTATTTTTTCATTTAAAAATTAAATTTATCATATTTATAAATTGAATTATATTAAATAGATTCCTTATTTAGAATTATCACATTAAGAATGGGTAAGAGTTTTCTTATTATATTTTCATTAAAAAAATAATTACCTTGGTAAATAATTAAACTAGGTAAAAATGGGTAAGAGAGGTAAATTAATGTGGATAAGATTTTTTATAATTCAAATGATATTTATACATTATATGAGTACTTTTATAGGTCTGTGATTATAGCCTATTTTTCTTAAAAACATTTCCTCACCTAAATTTCTTTACTCTCATGTGATTCAATATTTTCTATTCACCTAACTTAAGTTTCCAAATAAATACCCCTCATCTTCACTTATAAAAGGAGTTCACTTATTTAATTTAAAAACCACTATATTCCTTAAAAATTACCTTAATACCAATACATTTACTATCTCCTAAATCATTACATTATTCAGTGTGGATTAAAGTTATAGTAAGTAATACTAATTCATTCACTTTGAAGGAACCTTTGTTGAGAATGAGAAAATTCATCATGTAAGAACCTTTGTTATTCGTTTTCTTTTTAAACTAAATTCTTATATCCTAACATTATAAAACTCATACTCCACTGTAATGATTAGAAATTGACATCATTATTATTTATATAAAATGATACAACTATAATATGACTCAAAAATTTTAATCATTCATTATTATAGCATGTTCTTGTTTGGGTCGATTAAACCACCTACCTGAACGATGTTATACCAAAATCACCATTTTAACTACAAATTAGTATCAAGATATCAATAATGATAATTTATGATATTAAGGACTAATATATTTCATTAATTTGGTTCTTTTAGGATGACATTAAAATGAATGGCTATTATAAAGTAACAAGTGGTTATTGTTAAATTATCATAAACAAGTTCATCATGGATTAAATTCCCACAAAACAAAACCATAAATTCCATAAAATGAATATGGGACTACATAAACCATTGTGAAAAATTATTCCACTACCTCCACTAATTTAGGAATGAAAAAATCATTATCAAATAACAATTTCTTATATCACCCTTATGAATCTTTTTTGATATAATCAAAATCACTAACATCCTATAAGGAAAGAAAATAATAATTAACCAATATATGTGTAATGAATGTTCTTAATGAAATAGTAAAAAAGGTAATAGATATAAATAATTTTATTAAATTAGTGATTAATATATTTATATTTATTATATTGGATGTTAAATCACTTACATGGATTTTAGGATTAAAGGTATGGGTTTCTTTTCAAATCGAATTTTAAAATCAAGATTGTTTAGGTTTGAACTTCCATTTTTTGATATTATAAGTTATTATATATATAAAAAATATATTTTATATTGTTATTTTTATTCATTTATCCTTTATTTGGATCAAAATTCTACCAAAATGACATCAGTAAGTAGAGTTGGCATTATATCTTATTTTTCATTGGTAATCATCCCCATTATGTCTATATTACTTATTTTATTTTATGGACGCCCATTTATCTAATTATATGATTTATTAAGTTATTTTTCAATGTATTAAACTTTTTTTACATAAGGAATATTCTTTAAAATTTTTATTATAGCTTTTTTCCACTGACTTTGACCCTCTTTATAATAGTGTAAAAAGAATATTCCTTTTAAATGATTTTCACATGAATTAATTTTCCCTATTTTATAACCATTTTATATAATGAAGATCATACTCAATGTCTTAATAGTTTTCTAAAGAAATTTCCATTCACTTAATTTTATAAATTATTTTATTTAAAAAAAGGTATTAAAAATGTAGAGGGAATTCATATTCTATCACAAAGTATATTGTTATAAAATTGGTTTTTCATTTATGTTAATATCCATTTTTTGGTTCACTGGGAATATGGTATAATGATATCATTAACCTTATTTTTCTGGATGTTTTAGGATAATATATTATAGAATTTTTTATTATATCAGTTTCTTTCCCATGTATTTATTAAAATATAATGTAATTATGAATGATTCCTTATTCATGTGGAACACATATATATACATTTCCATTATGTAATGAGTTTTATCGGAATTATATATTCCTATAATGCATTGGGTAAATAATTATCACATGATATGATTTATAATGGATAGTAAACACAAAATTATAACGTGTTTTTTCTATTAATTTATGGGTGGGATCGTGATTATAGATCCCTCTAATTCACTAGGTAAAGACTTATATCTCAGGAGATGACATGTCAGAGAATGGGGGAAAACTCAATCAACATGGGACTCTTTCTACTATGTGATTATGTTCTTGGTGGTGAAACTTATCAAAAAGAACTATTTTCTATGCTTATCTATATTCTACATTCCTATGCATATGTTATATTTTCATGGCTTATAATTATTGCAATGTGTTTCCACAATCTTATTTCTCATGTATTATGTTATTCCAATATTGTAATGTCATGGACCATTATTTATGATATATTATTTTTTGGTTATAATTCTATTATGTTATATCCATGTACCATGATTATGTTCTCATATCCATATATTTATCTTATGCTCACTTATAATCTTCGATTGATATCTCTTATATTTACCCTTATAGAGAATATGATCTCAGTCTCTCTTATTTTTCATTCTCCTAGTTATAAAGAACATTATTATTTATGATGTGTCTAAAGGGGTATTATTTTAAAATATTATTTTTGAAACATTTGAAAATGTTTTAACAAAATTTGGTTATGCCTTTAGGTTCAGGGGTGTGATGTATTGTGAGATGTAAGGAATATTATTTCAAAATGGTATCGTATGTAAGTATATTATGATTAATTATCCTTAATAAATGAGCTACCATACCTTTAATTTTTATATATATTTCATTTTTCCCTTATTTTTTTAATTTATACCTCTAAGATTTCATATATGGTGACTTATCTATAATTTTTTTATTTGAAATTATTATGAATTATTTTTTAAAATAAATGGATATATTTTTTATAAAGTTGTGTAGTATGTATAAAGTCTTAGAAAACACTAAAACATTGTGTTATCGATGTGTGTTTTACCAGATTTTTTATTTATATTTGTGATATAATATTTTAAATCCATGTATTTAATTATAAGGTTATTCGACTATTAGTGATAGAGGGCTTAAATAATCAATTGAGAGAAAATTATATAGTGCCTTAATATTACAATGTTTCCTTTAGTTTATTTTATCACCTTTTCTAAAAAATGTTATATTAGTGAGGATATGTTATAATTTTATAAATCTATAAAATGAGTTTTTTTAACATTATCATCTTCCAATAATCAGTTATTATTTTTATTTTCTTCTCTATTATTGATGTTAATTTATGAATAATATCAAATCTAGATAACAAAAAATAAATGTATATAATGATAATATTTAAAAATTACTCTATAAAGAATATTTTATTATTTGTTATGTTTTAAAATAATTTGGATCATACAATTCATAAGAAATATTTATATATTTACTTAAATATTTTATTAATGATTAATATAACCAATATTGGGTAGTACTCATAAAATATATTCTCATTAGTTTCAAAACTTCATAGGAACAAAAATTAAATTAAAAATTATTATATAAATATTAATAATTAATAATTTATTTTAGAATATTAACCAATGATATGTTTAGTTATTGTAAGTTGTATTTTTGGTTCATTTAGTCACTAGAGATCTAATATCTATTGATTCATTAGAAATAAGAGTAATAATTGAGTGGGTCGTACATAAAATATAATTATATATCTATATATTTCATGAATTATATATACGTTATCATGGGTGAAACCCACTTTTATTCCTGAAGAGTGTGTGAATCAGTCAATAAAATCATTTATGATATCCTAAAAAATCATCCTCCATCACCAGTTAGATGAATAAAAAATTGTATTTCTTCCATACTTTCCCCATTAACATTAAATTTTATGAAATTAATTAATTCATTTTAGTGAGTTTATTTAAAAATATATAAATACCCAAATAACAAAAGGATGTATATGGTTTACCATTCAAGATTAATTTCTACATCCTTATAAAGTCATTGTATCATCAATTATCGTACAATCCATTATTATCATCTAATTGTTATAATGAGTAGGGTTTAACATTAATATTTTCTAAATAAAAATTTATATTTTTATAATAATTTTTTTCCCATTCCAACAAAAGATAATTCTTAAAATGAAATTACAAATTTACTCCTCACCACTAAGAATATTCCTCAAAATGTAGTTAATTGAGTATTTACTTCACTTCTCCTATTTGATCAAAAATGCCTTAAATTTTTTCAAAAACAAAACCTCTCATATATTACCTAAAATATTATTTCCACTTACACTAATATATCTTATTATATATATGAGTGTTATATTTTTAACTAACAATAATAACATTTTTATAACTATATAAAACAATTAGTCTATTTTCTCCTCATAATGAGCCTTCAATTTTCACTTTTTAAGGATTCATTCTTTAATAATGGTGTTATTGAATATCCAGTGCTCTCATAATACTATTTAGATGTTATATTATTAATATCTTCTTCTCCAATTCCAATTGAAAATAAATTTTAAACTCTCTTTCAGTAACATACTTCATCTATATATTTGATTATTTAATTTCAAATTAAAATTTTTTTATCTTAACTTCAACATTGAATCCAATTTGAGCCTTCATATCACCCCAGACCTTCAAATAATTTTTAGAATTATTAATTTATGTTAAGGGTTTATATTGAGTACTCTATGTTTCATGCACTAATTCACATCATCAAAACACCCAAATTTGGAGACTTATTTATATCATAGCATAATTAACCTCTTTAAAATGTAATGATTGTATTTAAAAAATGGTTATGCTCAACTACATTGAAAGTAATACTTATTCAAAACACATTTCACTATTTTATTTATCATCATACTAAAATAATATTTCATTAAACATTATTACTTTTAATGATGGTGTAGACCTTATCACACACAGACTTGTAAAACACCTTATCCAGTACTCTATAATGTTGAAATGTGACCTACGATAATTATACCTAGAACTATAATCTTTGAAAAATCATAAATTAAAATTCATTAAGTAATTATAATATCCATAGGGAAAATAATTTATATTTCAACTAGGTCACCTTAATTACTAGCATCAATATATGTAAATCTTGTACTCTAGATTATGGCACGACACATATGGCATAATGACCAGCATAAGAATATTCAACATTAATAATAAAATATGACACAATATTTATACATTTTGGAATGATATATATGAAAAAATTTCTAAATAAATCCATAATAAATTTTATTGTGTGGTGAATATCTTTATAATGTAATTTCTTCTAAAATCCTAAAACAACTTCTATCTTTTCTCTGATACATCAAACCCGATATAATTTTTAAAAAAAAATATAACATGTTATTTTACATATAAAATAACTAAATCTATATGGATCACTTTAATGATTATTTAAAACCAAAATCGGATGATTACACATTGAATTGTATCTATTTTAACTTCTTAAAACTACAATCTATACCTTTCTTTGGTGAAAAAAATCTGTCAAAGTCATTAAACACCCTCGTTTTTAAAATAAATTATGATTGTTATTTAAGAAACTTTTATGATTATTTATCCCACTAAGTATGTTATCCCAAATAATATTTGGGTTTATTGATAATAAAGAGTGCATAAAAAGATTCTATGAGCTAAAATATTTGTTGTTCATTGCATGTAATGAACCGCGTTTTGAACCGGGTTAAAAAAGTGGGGGAAATTGAACTTTTTCAATTACTGAACTATTCTTCTTTAAAATAGGGCTTAAGAACGGGGTTCCGAAGGTTTGAACCCTTCTTTTTAATATTTTTGGGGTTGGGTGAAGGCCCGAGAAGTTTCCCAAGTGTCTCGAGGTGTTTCGGGTGCGTCGGACCTGAAGACAACTGGTTTTTAAAGGACAACAGGAGGCGCACAGTTGGTGCACGGTTTCACAAACCATGAGGCTTAAAATAGGGAGGCATAGGAGTCTGCACAACCTACACACAGTTTCCCCAAACCATGAGAATAGCCCATGCGGGGTTCCTGGGGTGTCCAGTAAAGGCTGCACAGTTTGCGCACGGTTTGGAAAACCGTGCATGTCAAACCGTGCACGACCCTCCTTTTGGATTTTTAGATGTTTAAAAAAGAAATTAAAATAGAAACCTAAAATCTAATAAACTCTTCCCTCTTCCTCATATAACCTACATGAACCCCTCCTCCCATGGCGCATTGGCCTCGCGCGATACCTCCCTCTCCCGGACCTCCTCTCCTCCGTTTTCCTTGACGATTCTTCTTCCGAATCTCCACGGTAGGACACTCCCCTATTCCCCCTATCCATCTTGTCTGATTTTCCCTCTTCCCTTTTCCCTAATATATTTCAGCTAAACCCCCATGTTTAGGGTTTGTTTTTGATTCGTTTTTTCCTTTGGTTCCTTTGTTTTAAGGGGATGCAAAAGGTCCGTCGGGACCTCGTGGGTGAACGTATGATGTCCGCCTCCGAAGGCAAGGCAGATTACGATCATTTAGGTCCGCCGAGTTGATTTCGAGGTAGGGTTTTTGCCCGTTTATGGTTTGTTCATCCTCTAAGTTAATATCTTTTGTTGTTTTAAGGTTCATAGTGTGTTATAACTAGTCAGGGAGCAGAAACGGCAGCTCTTAGTTAGAAAGCGTCAAGAGCCATAGTGGATGGATGGATCCACCATGAGGTAGGGTCCCTCTCCTTGCCTTTAAATTTAAGTAAAGTAGTAGTGTGTTTAATATTGCACCGCCTTAGAATTTAAATTATGCAAGTTTAGTTCCGATTGAATTCTTCTGTGCAAATCGTTTGAATTGCAGGAATAAGATAAAAGAGGTTTTTTGGTCACGAACTCACAATTTAATAAAAAACCCCCTCGATCAGAGGTGTGCTATCTTCAAGATAAAAGTAGGAAGTAGATCCTTATGCTTGCTTGCTAAACTCTTGTTGTTCTTGGGTGATAATTTATTGATGTCATGTTTCCTTTGAATTATACTAAATGGTTAAGGGATGACAATTGTACTCTTTTGATGAAATGGTTAAACTTGAATGAAATGGATTAGGGTTGTGAGACCATGACATAGGATAATAGAATAATCATGGATTATGTTAATGGAATGGATCTAGTGAATGGGACTTACCTAGGAGGGGTAGTCCATAGCACCTCTTTATGCTTTGTAAATCCCTAAATGTCTTTGAGATGATATAAGGGGAATGAAGAATCAATTGGGGGTTATCCATTACCATACATGAGCAGGTTGCCTCATGTACCTTATATAAATGTGATGAATATGTTAGTGTCTTGAAATGGATACTTAAGAGGAGTTGCCTTAAGTATAAATGTGATAATGATACTTGAGATGGTTTGCCTTAGGTATATTTTTATGATGTGTTTATAACCATTTACATGGATATAGGCTGTATGATTGTTTGTGATTGTGATATGACTTTTGAATACTTATGAGGTAATGCCATAAGTAGTATAATATAAACATGGTTGTAATATGAGTGCACACATGCTGATGCCACCTGGTGATGATTGCATGTCTGGATGGGAGGCAGTTATACCCCATGCCAGAGTGAAAAGTGTGATAGATACGTGGTTGGATGGGAGGCAGTTATACCCCATGCTAGTGTGACAGTACATGTCTGGAAGGGAGGAATTCTTACCCCTTTCCAGTTGACTTCTTTTGATGATTACATGTTTGGATGAGAGGCAGTTATACCCCATGCCAGTATTATGAATGTGATAGATGGGAAGTAGTTATACCCCATACCGTTTGAATGGATGTGATGGAAGGGAGGCATTCTTACCCCTTGCCAGTATCTTTTAGGGATAAGAGGCATTCTTACCTCATTCCCGCTAATCTCGATATGTGTATAGAAGGGAGGCTTTCTTACCCCTTGCCAGTAGACCTATAGGGACGAGAGGCATTCTTACCTCGTGCCCTCTAATCCCGATTAATGGGTGGGAGGCATTCTTAACCCACGACATCTATGATCTAAGTGCATTTATATATATGTGGTGACATGATCAGGTTACTTTACCAGCACGAGCCGAAGTAGGTATAACCGTCAGGTGTCCCTTGGGAACCTGGATGGGTGTTGCTTACTTATGTAATTCTGCTTACTTATTTATCCATACCTGCTCACTGTTAAATTAATATTACACTATCTGGATTGGGTTTGACACTGGTGGTGCTGGCCTACTGAGATTTATATCTCACACCCTACTCGGGCAGCCATTGTACTGGGGTACCCGAGTAGACCTTCTTGCTTGTAGGACCTAGGTTGTGTGTTGTGCTATTTATACTTGAGGAGTTATGAGCAGAGGACTAAGTGGGAGCTTGGGATGCTCAAGAGATCGCCCGTCAGGCCTTGCTGACTTTTCTTTATTCTTTTTCATTGTATTGTGAGCATGCTTTATTGTTTCCTATTTTCACATTGTATCATTCATCATCCATGTATCGTGTAAATTGGATTTGGCCACCCTTTTTTAAATTGATTACTGATTGTATTCCGCTTCTTTTGTTCCTGCTTTACATTTCTTCCGCTATTTATTGTGTTTACCTCTGATGATACCGCTATGCAACTCTGATAAGAGGGTATAGTCTCCCCACTATCACCTCCCGATACCCTCACTGATAGTCGGCAGCCTCTGGCATACGGGGAGATGCACTTGAGGCCATGTGACCCACCGGTCCGGCCACCGGTTCGATGGTAAGCCGGGCCGGGACGTTACAAAGTGGTATTAGAGGACTTTCCTCTTCTGATTTTTTTTACTGTTTGGCGACACTAGATCGGGATAAGAAGGAATTGGAATTTGGTAATGAGCTGTGTTCAGGATTGACCACCCCATGCATAGGGAAAATCCAAATTTCCTCGAATTGAATTACTATTTTAATTATTTTGATTATTATGGTTGATTTTATTTCACCGTTGGGTGACACACATGTTTTTATTGATACTATTGATTCAATTTTGGGTTCTATTTCTATTGAAACCCGATGATATGAGGGTATTCCATCCCATTCATCATATAGGCACATTGTTAGAAATCACATGCTATGCCATCTATGATACATTATAAATGCCTTCTGTAGTGATAGGTACTGTGGTAGTTATTCTATGCTTCTGTGATATAGCATGTTCTGTGTTACTGCTTACGATAACATGCTGTTTTTGATCAAAAATGAAATTGGTTGCCTTTTCTCAATTAAGTGATTGCAGTTACGAAAAGAGCCAGTTTTCAATTGTAAGGTGTTTGGGCGCCTTATATCTAGGAAAGGGTAACCTGTGTGAGTGAATTTCTAGAAAAAGGGATGCTAAAGTCAAGATTGTAAAATGAGATTGGTTTTGTTTAAAGGGATCCAAATGCCAAATTGTAAAGTGTATGGGCTCTTTACAGATTGGTAGGTGGCCACTCGTAAGACTGAATGATTGCTTGAGCATGTTAATTTCTGAAATGTGATCTATTTTGTTTAATGGGATCCAATTTTCAATTCATGGAGTGTATGGGTACTTCATGGGTTGGGAAACGAAAACCCATAAGGAATGTAATGGCAGGATGCTTTGTGTGATGTTTATATGTGTAAAAGCTGTTTGATTTTGATATTAAATGTTTTGTCTTGTTGGGACCCTTGTAGGTCTCCTAAATTGTTTAAAATGAATTTATTATGATAAATTTCCGGAATAATACTGGATGTATGATAAAGGTTTAATGGTTAAAACGGAGTTTGCTGAGACTTTCCTATTTTGCTTTGAGCTGTTTGATAAAATGATCAAGTGCTAGTGATTTTTTTTTGGAAAAGGGTACTTGATGTGTTGAATTTAATCATTTAAAGTGATTAAATGATAAATGTGAATAAATATAAAGGTCCTGGAAAAAGGAACCTGTAGCGGTGTCCTCTTTTGAGACCCCGTGTGTGGGTAGGTTAAGTCTTTCTTGTGAGTGCCTTGGAACAGAACCTTAAGCGTTTTCCATAGGCTGTTTTCTTTTAGCAATGACGTTAAATGTTAGGCTTTGAGCCTGATGACTTTTTTGGGCATGACCTAGTGCTTGGGTCGATGCTTGTTTTTCGTGAGCGGCTAGCCCGTGGTAGGTAGCACCCTTAGAGCTTATGTTCTTGGCTTGTTCGATGAACTTTTGGAAGTTTGGTACTGTTCGGGTGCCGTTTTCCCTTGTAGGACTTCCAGTTCTAATGACACCCTTGTTCGGACGGGTGGTCATGCTTCTTTTGATCTCGTTAAGGGATTGAGCATCGGGTAATTCTTAGTATCAGTTGGTTGGACATGCCTTGGGCATAGTCGGTCACCTTGTTGGTCGTTTGACCCTTTCTTTTGCGCAGTAATGGATGACTTGACATGTCATCATCCAAGAGAATGGTCGTATAGGGAAATATGACGTTTGGGTGTATCTCTTATGCTGTTGTGTACGGTCTTGGGTCATCTCTGTGGTAGAGTGACCTGAGCGTTTGAGAATCAAGTTCTCCCAATGCTCGGGATGATTTTCGGAAGACTCAGGTGGTTTACACGATGGTCTTTTTTGCTTTGGATTCCTTGTATGTTTGTACGTGGAGATCATGGCTCGGAGGATCGATACACGTCCTTTCACTTAATTATGAACAAGTCTGCTTATGAGTAGCTTTTCTTTCTCCTTTCGATGACACCGACCCTTCTAAGGTGGGAAGTGTCGTGCCAATTGAGTAAGGTGTGTCCTTCCAGGTTGGAGGAACACGCCAAAAAGGACCATCTTGGAAAATGGTCAGGTTTTGATCGAATGCTTTTGGGTTTTGGTGGTAAGGTTGATCGAAGAATGCCTCGTGTGGGAAGAGGCATCCTGATTAGTTGAAATCTTGATGCGTCGGCAGGTGAAGCCGAGTTTCTTCTTTAGAGTCGACCAGGGGTGGTTCGACTGATCTCCTTTCCAGTTTTTGGGTATAAATAACTAGAATCCATTTTCAATCCTCTTAGTGTACTCTGCTACGCGACGAGCTTGTCACCTATCTTGCTTTCATCCTGGATGCACTAAGAGAGCTTCAGTCTTACGCCGCGCTGATGTTTTTAAAAGCTGTTGAGCTCTTTCGGTTGTTCTCTTTCAGCGTTGCATACGGTATGTGTGGCTATCTTCGTGGGTTGATCTTAGGGATGTCACCGGAAGTTGGGTATGGGATTCAGTGAATGTCCTTGTGGGAAATGCGTGATGTCTCAGAAAATGGCGTCGTGGTTAAGATTATAAAATGCCGGCTGTCTAAGCCGTGCGTCTTCTTGAATAGTTAGCTGGAGTGGCTTGACTATTTTCGACTTGGGTTTAGAGGTAGATGGGGAAATCGACTGTTAGATCATTTCAAAATCACGCTAGGTGCATCTTTGGAATGCTTGGACCTTGCTTTTGAATGTCCTTTTGAAATGTGGTGGAGGTGTGGTTTGAGTTTTGATCGCTTAATTTGGAAAATATAAGGAGGAAAGTACCTTTGTTTGGTTGCATGATGAGACGACGATGTGATCATGTCTCTTTTAGAATGGGCTCGGGTAAGAGCTTTCATGTTGGTTTGGTAGTAAAATGAGCATTGTCTCAGGTGTTGACAGTTTAAGCGCTGTGTGCTTAAGTGGATGTTCATTGGTGTGTGGGACGTTTGGAAACGTAACGTGATCGTTTGAACGATACTTCACGACCCTTGTAGGTTAAGTGAGGTGTGTGTTGTTCTTGATGACTTCTCAGGGAGGAGAAGTTCTAAGGTGGGAAGGTTGTAATGACCCGCGTTTTGAACCGGGTTAAAAAAGTGGGGGAAATTGAACTTTTTCAATTACTGAACAGGTCGTTTTATAATCGGGCTTAAGAATGAGGTTCCAAAGGTTTGAACCCTTACTTTAAATGTTTTTGGGGTTGGGTGAAGGCCCGAGAAGTTTCCCGAGTGTCTCGAGGTGTTTCGGGTGTGTCGGACCTGAAGACAACTGGTTTTTAAAGGACAACAGGAGGTGCACGGTTGGCGCACGATTTCCCAAACTGTGTGGCCCAAACCGTGCGGCTTAAAATAGGGAGGCAGAAGAGTCTACATGGCCTATGCACGGTTTCCCCAAACCGTGCGACTAGCCCGTGCGGGGTGCCTGGGGTGTCCAGTAGAGGCCGCACAGTTTGCGCACGGTTTGGAAAACCATGCAGGTCAAACCGTGCGCGGACCTCCTTTTGGGTTTTAAGATGTTTTAAAAAGAAATTAAAATAGAAACCTAAAATCTAATAAACTCTTCCCTCTTCCTCACAGAACCCACACGAACCCCTCCTCCCATGGTGCCTCGGCCTCGTGCGAGCCCTCCCTCAGTCGGACCTCCTCTCCTCTGTTTTCCTTGGTGATTCTTCTTCCGAATCTCCACGGTAGGACACTCCCCTCTTCCCCCTATCGTTCTTGTCCGATTTCCCTCTTCCCTTTGCCCTAATATATTTCGGTCGAACCCCCATGTTTAGGGTTTGTTTTTGATTCGTTTTTCCTTTGGTTCCTTTGTTGTAAAGGGATGCGAAAGGTCCCTCGGGACCTCGTGGGTGCACGTATGATGTCCGCCGTTGAAGGCGAGGAGGATTGCGGTCATTTCGGTCCATCGGGTTTATTCCGAGGTAGGGGTTTTGCCCGTTTATGGTTTGAGAATCCTCTAAGTTAATATCTTTTGTTGTTTTAAGGTTCATAGTGTGCTATTCCTAGTGGGCCAGCAACAACATCGACTCTTAGTTAGAAAGCGTCAAGAGTCGGAGTGGACGGATGGATCCACCTTGAGGTAGGGTCCCTCTCCTTGCCTTTAAATTTAGGTAAAGTAGTAGTGAGTTTATTATTTCACTTCCTTAGCATTTTAATTATGCATGTTTAGTTCCGATTGAATGCTTCTGGGAAAATTGTGTGAATTGAAGGAATAAGATAAAAGAGATTATTTGGTCACTAACTCACGATTTAATAATAAAACACCTCGATCAGAGGTGCGCTGTATTCAAGATATAAATTGGAAGTAGATCCTTATGCTTGCCTACTAAACTCTTGTTGCGCTTGGGTGATAATTGATTGATATCATGTTTCCTCTGAATTGTACTAAATGGTTAAGGCATGACAGTTGTGCTCTTTTGATGATATGGTTAAACTTGAATGAAATGGATTAGGGTGGTGAGACCATGCCTTAGAATAATTAAATAAGCACGACTTATGTTAATGGAATGGATCTAGTGAATGGGACTTACCTAGGAGGGGTATTCCATAGCACCTCTTTATGCTTTGTAAATCTTTAAATGTATTTGAAATGATATAAGGGGAATGAAGAATGAATTGGGGGTTATCCATTACCGTACATGAGTGGGTTGCCTCATGTAGCTTATATAAATGTGATGAATATGTTAGTGTCTTGAAATGGATACTTAAGAGGAGTTTCCTTAAGTATAAATGTGATAATGATACTTGAGATGGTTTGGCTTAGGTATATTTGTATGATGTGTTTATAACTGTTTATGTTAATATGGGCTGTATGATTGTTTGTGATTGTGATATGACTTTTGAATGTTTATGAGGTAATGCCATAAGTAGTATAATATAAACATGGTTGTAATGTGAGTGTGCACATGTTGATGCCACCTGGTGATGATTGCGTGTCTGGATGGGAGACAGTTATACCCCATTCCAGAGCGATAAGTGTGACAGATACATGGTTGGATGGGAGGGATTTATACCCCATGCCAGTGTGACAGTACATGTCTGGAAGGGAGGCATTCTTACCCCTTTCCAGTTGAGTTAGGTTGATGATTACATGTTTGGATGGGAGGCAGTTATAACCCATGCCAGTATTATGAATGTGACATATGGGAAGCAATTATACACCATACCGTTTGAATGAATGTGATGGAAGGGAGGAATTCTTACACCTTTCCAGTATCTTTTAGGGACGAGAGGAATTATTACCTCGTGCCTGCTAATCTCGATACGTGTATGGAAGGGAGGATTCTTACCCATTTCTAGTATACCTATAGGGACGAGAGGTATTCTTACCTTGTGCCCACTAATCCCGATTATTGGGTGGGAGGAATTCTTACCCTATGCCATCTATGATCTAAGTGCATTTATATATATGTGGTGACAAGATCAGGTTACTTTACCGGCACAAGCCGAAGCAGGTATAACCGTCAGGTGTCCCTTGGGAACCTGGAAGAGTGTTTCTTACTTATGTAATTCTGCTTACTTATTTATCCATACCTGCTCACTATTAAATTAATATTACACTGTCTGGATTGGGTTTTACACCGGTGGTGTCAGACTACTGAGATTTATATCTCACACCCTACTCAGGCCGCCATTGCACTGGGGTACTCGAGTAGACCTTCTTGCTTGCAGGACCTAGGTTGTGTGTTGTGTTGTTTGTACTTGAAGAGTTAAGATCAAAGGACCAAGCAGGAGCTTGCGATTCTCAGGAGATCGCCCGTCGGGCCTTGCTGTCTTTTATTTATTTTTTTCATTATATTGTGAGCATGTTGTATTGTTTCCTATTTTTACACTGTATCATTCATTATCCCTGTGTCGTGTAAATTGGCTTTGCCCACCCTTTTTTTAAAATGATTACTAATTGTCTTCCGCTGATTTTGTTCCTTCTTTAAACTACTTCCGCTATATATCATGTTTACCTCTGATGATACCGCTGTGCAACTCTGATAAGAGGTTATAGTCTCCCCACTATCACCTCCTGAGACCCTCACTACTAGTTGGCAGCCTCTGGAGTATGGGGAGACGTTCTTGAGGCCATGTGACCCACCAGTCTGGCCACCGGTTCGATGGTAAGCCGGGTCAGGACATTACATTTCACCTAATCTTTCATTACATTATTGTGTTGTGGGGTTTATATCCAAAATGATGCATGAATAAAATATTTCATTTATGAAAAAAATATGGTTCTATATTATGAATCATAATAATTAATGAATCATGATTAAATTACCCATCCTGATTTTTATTTGACATAAGTAATTATTAATTTTCATAAAATGAGACATTAAGATTATTAATAATGGTGTAACATAAACACATTCTAAAAATTATAAATCATATATAGATGCACGAAGAACTAAATGTGATACACAATATATTAATATATCTCTTTAATTATTATGATCATTTCATTAATATTAATCATGGGTAATTGAATAAGGTGGCTAATTTACTAATTATTAAGGATGTTAGAATTCTAAAAATTATGTGAATAAAGAAATCCATAATAATTAATGTTTTGGTGAAATTAAATTCATAAATTTTATGTGATGTGAAATTATTATACCAACCTAAAATAATTTCACATCCATTCTTATATGTGTAATCCAAGGAAGGTCATTGAGATATCCCTAAGATATAAAATATCATATTATAATTGAAATATATATATATTTTTTTGTAAATTTACCGATGTTGTGTGATAAAATTTTCAACAAGGTTATTTTTTTCAAATATTGAAATGATATTTAGTGATTTTTTAGAAAAAGTATATAATTTTACCTTCACTACACATCCAAGTAATATAAAAAATTATATAAATAGTAATATTTTGGATAAAAAATATATATTATTTGGTGACTTCATAGGTTTTTCTATTTCATCCCTAGAGGACCTCTCTTTCCTTGATCTATGGTTTCACTGTGCGATGGAAAATGGTCTGGAGGGGAAATCTCATGGTGTCATTCTGGCTTATGGGTGCCAGTGCATCTAGCTGGCCCAGAACAAAGCCAGGAATGAAGGGATTTGGTCCACTAGTAGGTCCTTAGTGGCCAAAACCAAATTTATTCTTCTTGATATGATTTTGGCAGGCTGAAAATGGTGCAAGGCCCCTCTCTTAGATCACTTCAAGTGGGCACTCTTAGGGTTTGTTCTTCTAATCCTGGCCGCTGGGTGCGATGGTTACCACATCCTCTTGGTTTGAATATTATATTTGATGGATCATGTTCCATGAATGACATGATGGGTGGTGTTGTTGTATGGGATCCAATGGGGAATTTTATCCTTTCTTTACTGACTCACTTTGATAGAGGTCACTCCATTCTTGCTGAGGCAATGGAAATTCTCACAGGTACGCAACAATGTAGGCATCATAGTATATTTCTTACTTCAGTAGAGACTGACTCCCTTAACCTTCATGACTCCATGCATGGTAAGCGAAATACTCCCCAATCCTTACTTTATGTCCTGAGACGGTGCAAGAATCTCACCAGAAATGTAATTGTTTTCTCGCACACCTAGATGGAGGGAAACAAGGTGGCTAATCATTTTTATTCTATTTCATCGAAAGGTCTTCATGTTTTTCTTCCCCTGGATGTTCACTTTTTCTAGATTTAAGGGAAGAATATGATTAACCTAGATGCTTTAGGTCTTCACTAATTCAGGTCTCTGTAGCTTTTCTGTATTGGTGTTCTTTCATTTTCTCTTTGAACTTCTATTTTGTACCTATCCTTTTATGAATAATACCAAAGTAATGATGATGACATAGAAAATTTATTGAATATACAATGAGATGCTTAGGATTAAAATAAGAAATGGAAGAAACATGATTAAAAAATGGAGTTATCTATTCTTTTTTTGTTCCATCTTATAAATGGGGGAATAATATTATATATTTCCTCATAATAATATAAAAATTGAAAATGTTAGTAAAATACTTGGTTTTTGTATGGAAAGACAACATGGTGATCCATGATCAATTTTATTAGATAAACGTAAAATTTGTGCCTCAATATTTTATAAGGTCCACAGAAGAGGATAAATGCATTATTAAATTTCATCACGATTTTCAAAATTTGATAAAGTGATGCAAATTATTTAGTAAATAATTAGAAATTTTTAACATAAATTTTAATGATTTTTGGATAAATATTTTCCTTTGGTGGATTATTCTTCCAATGAGACATGGATTTTTACGTTAAAGGCTATATATTATTTTGTACATCTCATTGTAAATGTGTCATGGGATTTATAAAGAAAGTAAATTTAATACACTATTGTATTTCCTCAATTTTTATATAATTGTACCTTAAATTTATGGAATATAATTTTTATTTTCTAATGAATCTAGATCATATATATGATGCATTCCATATATCACCATAATGAAATAATATATATAAACCACAATTTTTTTTAAGTATTAAAGTTGTTCAATTAGAGAAGGAATATATATATATATTTACATATGATGAATACAATTTTAAAATCCTTGATCACAAATATTATGTTATAAAAAATTAGGAAAGAAAACATGCAAAGGTTCGACAGAATTTATACATTCCAAATATTGAAATTTAGAAACCCATAGGATTTAATGAAGTAAAGGTATCACAATTCATTTTCATCATTATATAAAATTTTAATTTGGATGTTTAGATTTATATTAATTTTGGGATAGTGTATGAAAAAATATTTTTATGATTATATTATGTGAAATTTTTTATATCATGATAAATTAATAAAGGAAATTAATTGGGGGTGAAAATCACAGAAACATGATCACTATATTTTATTAATTAAAATTATATGTGTGAGTGTGTGTGTGTATGGTCAATTCTAGGATTTAATTAATCTTATAGAATATTACATGATAATTTAATAATAATATAATTTTTTTAAACTCTTAATTAATCATGACCACATACCCAAATGAGTCTCATATAGATTAAAAAAATCATAAAAGGGTTATCAAATCTTGGTGTTCATGTATTTTAAGAATTTATCCTTAATCAATTTTCTATTCTAGATTTCTATCCAATGTTATTAGGAACTAAAACTAAATATTCCAATTATTAAACCTATATATAAATGTAAAACACATAAAGCATGTAAATTTCATAAGGAAAAATATGGTTTATTTTTTTACTCATACTATACTATATCTAATGAGTAAAGAATAGGTTATGTAATGATATAAAAAAATAAAGTAAACTTGTTAATAATGTGAATAAAATGTTTAAAATATGGTCATTCTAATACAAGGATAACATTATTTGAAATAGTTTAGTGATACTACACTGACTCTTAAGTGGTACTCCCATTTCACTATGCACTATGAATTGATTTGAAGAGAATTTAAAAAAAATTATATATTTTAATTTCATCTCCAAATTATTATATGAATCTAATATTACCATCACATTTAATTTTTATTTTTTAAATAGTTTTCATATACTCATAACATATTTGTTTCAAATGATATATTCAAGTGAAAACTTTTTAGGATAGTCTTTATGAGGTCTTCTATACATTTTTTATAGTAGCAATGTCTTCCTTGGATAAGCCTTTTTATATAAACAATTTTTTATTAATAGAATTGATCTTAAAAATTCATATTATTTATCTCTATTTTTCATCTAAGAATAAAATATCAATGTTCAACCATGAATGACCCTCTCTCAATATTCCAAATATGACAATGATATATCAATCCTCACTCAAAAAAAAAATTAAATTATGGACTTCTTTAAATGGATTTTAAACAATTCTCCCATATCCATCTCTGTTATAGAAATATAAAAATATATAGAGTTCTGGAAAATTGTCAAATTTTAAGATTAATAGTTAGGTTTTGATAATGTTTTTTATATCTCCCATGATTTCACCTTATATTATACTCATTCAAATGGTAGTAAAATAAATTCAACTGGGTCAAATAATATATCCCATGAGATGAACTGAACAATTTATAATAAAAAGTATATCTAAATATTCAAATTATATTTATATATTTAATTCCGTATAATTTATTCATTAAATATGGTGTGGTTTCATAAAAAATGTTCCAACTATAATAAATATTGTATGAAATCCTTATACTTCAAAAACTATTCCTATTTACTTCTTCATACATTTCTTACATGACCTTTATAATGGGATGGTGTGTTTATCACCATGAAGTGGTTTTGATGATATATATCTATCATTTATCTATATTTTAAGGTCTTGGGTCTATTTTTTCCAACCCTTTGTGAGTTCCTAAGGCTAGTGGAGCTTATAAGAGACATAGAAGTGGTCTCGAGGGGTTTGGCTATGAAATGATGGAAGCTGGGAGATTACACATCCTATAATCCTTACACATTATATAATCCTTACACGCCATGTAGGTGAGGTTCACGACTTTTTCAAGACTAGTTCATGATGTGTAATAAATCAGGGTTAAATAATACAAATCAAATGTTTTTTTTCAAGAATGGATTCCCAAACTTATACGATGTGTAAAGGTATTCCAAACCATGTAAATGCCCGATATTGTACATCATTAAATGTTTTTATCCTCTTAGGTTTTCCAAAAACCCTAAGGAAAATAACACACTCCCTATCAATCTAGGAGATCCAATATCCATCTCCATGGTGTTTTGGGATCCCCTTGATGGGAATAAATCCTTGGGATTTCCTTCTTTGATCTGTTGTGTTCCTATGTGCATTCTTCCTTAATTTTCAAGAAGGTTCTCCTTGTTTGATCTTGTTTCATCACATTTCACCTTTTCATGAGATGGTGGGTGATCTACAATGTTTTTAATGGGGGTTACTTGTTATATTTTTGTGTGGTTGTGTTGTGGCATCCTTAGATGGATACAGTTCATGCAGGAGAGGTGATCAGAGTTCCGCAATGTTAGTTTATTCTCATGCAAATAGGGATAATGCCTATGATGTAGGGGAATAATTACTTATATTATTTCATTTATGTGAAATAATTAATTTATCATTATTTATCCCTTTGTAAGGTAATGAAATTAACCTAATAATATTGAACTAGATTTAAGTAATTTGTTAAGATCGCATGTTGCTGATGTTGTCCCTCTATACCATGATATCGGTTTTCCTCATGATTTTCCAGATATTTTGATATATGTGACTTAATTTCTTATCACGTTTTTATTCTTGGAATATAATGTTGAAATTGTAAAATATCACAAATCTGGAATTAATTGATAATTAATTAGCTTAAGAATAATTAAATAGGCATATTGGTAATCTGGTGGTCAATATAATTATATAATAATAAAATTTATCCAATGCACAATGTTAATTGTAATGATATTCATTATGATTCACTTAATTGATAAATAATGTAAATCAGCTTGGTAATTCTTGTTTTTAATAATTTAAAAGGCATGTTAATTGAGAATGGTACTTCTCTAGGTTAGTTGAAACCAAAATAAATGAAAAGAGCATGTTTTACCTTAATAACTAGTTAGATATTTATTCCATAGGTTTCCCATATTTTGAATATATTTATAAATGAATTGGTTATTAAATATGTAATAAGAACCATTTTTTTGATAAAAATGTTTTAATAGTCCAGAGTTTCCTATTTTCTTGAGAAGGCTGAGTGACTTGTTTAGAGGTTCAAGTTTCCCTATTGTTTTTTTGTTTATTCATGTTTCTTTTGATGTGATCTGGATATAAGCATTGTGACATGAGATTTATAACGATAATAATGGAGGGACAATGTGTGATATAGGGTATGGATTCCCAGATGTGATGTGATCCTGATACAGATTAGCCTGGGATGGTTGTTGTGGTATGGGGTGGGGAGGCCCAGATGATGTGGCAGTAGTTGACACCTGTGATGGAGAGATGTATCAGTATATGCATATGGGTGTTAGGGATGGAAATATAGGTAATAAAATAGGTTTTAGTTCTTCTTACGAATTTATTAGATTTTGATAGATGGTATGATCACTTGATTCTATTTAATGGTTGATGTTCAAGTTGCTTCTTTATATACATTTTCTTTCCTCACTACTTGAGGTAGCTGGGTGTGCTTGGTTGCATGTTTACTCTTGGTGTTAGCTTAAGATGGTTTTCCTAGAGTACCTAGATATGGAATAATGATAATAATTAATAAATAGTTATTAACACATAAGTTTGGTTGTTGATGGACTCAAAATTCTTAAAAGATTCTAATCTGGGTAAACCATGTGATTTCTTTGGATTATGCCTAGAGGGTGTGTAATTTACTCTGATGATTAATGTAATGTAATTAAATTTTATATAAGTTGAAATGATGTAACTATATAATTAAATGTTAATGAATTAATTAATGGATGTAAATAATAAATTAATGAAAATCTTTAATGTATCTCTTTCATATGCCTATGCTCTTATAGTACATCTGGTTTTAGCAGCTACAGTTGGGAGTCTAAGTGACATTAGATGCATTTTATTATAATACTAGGTTATTCTAATAGTGTGGTTATAATCTATATTATATCATGTATATTCAGTGATTTCATATGTTACCCACCCATAGAGTGTTTTCCCACAACATCCTGGTGGGAGGATGGATAGCTGACTACCCCCTCTAGCCCTATTCTCTTCTCTTGGTAGTTACTTGTGTTGGTATGCATGGTGGTTAGTTTTCCCGTATATGTGTATAGAGGTATGTGATGTCCTGTAGTTATTTACACACATATATTACCGAATATAGTATCGAAAGGATTATTATATGTATGATGTGAATAGGATTTGATGGCTTGTGGTACATACTCGGTGTATGGGTTGTAATGGATTGAGGTATAATAGCTAAGGTTTGATATACATCATACAAGATATGGTGCAATTCAAAAACTACTTGTTTACTATGTTTAGTTACATTGATGGGATGGTGTGGTTATGTGATGGAAGAGGTGCATGTTGTGTTTTCCTTCCCAAGTATCTTTGGGATGGATTACTTTTTGAGAGAGATGCTCAAGATGTGTGATGTTGGGGTAGAGTGGAAAACCAGTAGAGAAGCATAGTTAGGGTACCCTTGATGTTTTATTATTATTTTATATTTACTCTTTTATGTTTTACTTGGTGTGATTTATCCATAGTAATGTTGGGAATTTTAGTTTACATGTTTAGGTGACGAGTTAGTTTCACTATTGTTCAATGTGCATTAGCTTGATTTATTTATCTTTTTCATGAGAGGATCTAGGGATGATCCAACTAGGAATATGGTTATCCTCACCCTATGTATATATAAACTATTTTCAAATAAATTGGATAAGTTTGGAGATCATGTCAGATATTATAAGCTTAGGGTTTAGTAGGAGTTGTTAGGGATTCATGGTTGTTTCTATCATTACTATTTTTGGGTACTTGTAGTTTTCCTTTCTATTGTTTAGTATTTTATCACATTAAATGTTTTCACTTGGATTTTATTTATATATATATTTTTGGGAGGGTTTCAGTTTTTTTTATCCTTCTTACCTCTCACTTTTGCATGTTTCTCTTATAGAGTAATGCCTCCCATATACATGTTTAATATACCCTTGGTTTAGTTACCAACCTGGGGCCTACTAAAGGATGGACTTGGGCAGTCACCATATCTCTCCCCTCATTGTGGTATATTTGTGTGGAGGGGGTCATAACAAAGTTGTATTTGAGATTCAGGTTTATTGATAGGATGGAGTTTGGAGTTTCGCATAGGTGAGGTTTCATGGGTTGGTAGGGAAATAGTGTCAGCTAAGTTTAGTAAGTATTGTAAACATGAGAGATAGTCTGATAAATGGGTATTTGGGTCCCCTGTGATCTGATTCAAATACCTTTAAGTTTACTATGTTTACTAAATGAAGTGATACTGGTTATATGGTAGAGACCTAGGAAATTATCACGCATCATTCTTCTTTTCACCTATGATTGAAATGGGTTGACCATGGGATAGGTTTGAACCTTAATAATATAATTAAATAATTGATTAATTGATGTTAAGTATTCCATGTTCTTGGTTTAAGATCTCTAATAGTTTTTTTTGTAGTCATGAATCTAGGTCAATGTTCTCATTAGGTTCATTCTGATTGTGTTCTACCGGATGTTCCAGCAGATTGTCAGAAAGTAGAGTTCATTTATTATGACACTTAGTAGAGAAAAATCTAAGAGTTTCTACTCTATAGTCTATATAAGTATGAGGGGTCCATTTTAGATGAATTCATGGAAGACTTGATATAGGATGTTGAGATAGATTTTAGTTAGATACATGATCTATAAGAGCATTGGGTTTCATTGGCTCAGAGGATGCTGTGTGGAGTAGCGATGCAGGGGGTTCATGTTCCTTTGAGATCATGAGAAGTCGACAGTCTCATGGGAGAAGTTCCAAGACCAATCTAGGAAGAGTTCTTTTCTTTGGTTGTGAAGGTGGTTAGTCTCCAAGAGGTTCTTAACCTTCAGGTGGGGATCTCAAGTGTGTAATATTTTGGGATCCATATTAGGAACCTTCAACATAGACATGTTTCTTGATAAAGAGAATAATGTGAGTCACTTCTAGGAGGCTTTTCATCCAAATATCTAGTGCTAGGTCTCCCCATTTATTCTGAAGATGTATATCAAGGTTCTGGCGATTGAAGTGGTTATTGAGAGAATGTTTTCCAGAATCGGGTCGTCATGAAAGGGGAGTCGTTAGGATTCCTCTTAAAGTGGAGATATTGTATGGGGTTCCCTATTGTCTGGACATAAGAGTTTTCGATCATTTGGGGGTATGTTTCATCCCAATCATCACATTTCTCTGGGGGAGGTGGATCTTATACTTATTCCAAGGTATTAAAGGCATGTTTTAATTATGGAGAATGAGTTTGTAAAAGGAAATAGTTCCCAACATTTTTTTAGAAATCAGTGTCTTCCAGGTGTATGCATCAGGTTCCTCTATTGAAGAAGTTTCAGCCGAGGAAATAGAAGTAGGGTTTTCTAGTTTAGGATTAGTGGAGAAGAGAAGGGACAGAAATAAGATATCCCTGCGATGATCCTCATCCTCATAGAGAAAAGTGATACCAAGTAGGTGGTTTTTAGAAGGTTCAAAGAGGCCATGGAGGAGGTCATGGTTAGTGTTAGGCTTTAGTGATGCCCGCACCAGGAGTGTCAGACATCATTAGAGGAACCATCTACTTTTTTTTCTACTTGTATACATGATTTTTTTGATTCAGGATCAATGAAATCCTTTATATCACTAACCCTTTTCTATTATTTGGTACTTTAGGTAGATAGTATTCTAGTTAACTAGGAATTTTCTACACTGGTTGGAGGTTGAGCTAACTTGTATGAAGTATGTAGAGACTGTGAGTTAGTGTTGGGGTAGAACTGATCTTGGAGAAATTTATTATGTTTGTGGATACATCCATATGAAATCATCCTTTACATGAATTAGTTGTATTTTGTGCAGGATATCATGGATTACTTTGGGTGGTAGGTTGTGTTCTATGATACTGATGGAGAGCCAATGGTGTTTGTTGGCGATAAATACCCTTAGATGGGTTGGAAGAATTTTTCCACACTTGAAATATTTTATGGCCGAGATGATGCTAATCTCATTACAAGTTTAACAGATGGGGTTTCCTAGGGTTGTGGAAGAGTACTCTAACGTATTTTAAGAGGAGGTTATAGAATTTCCACCTCAATGGGAGATCGAGTTTGGGATCAAGCTAAAACTAGGAATATATCCTATATAAATGTCTTCATATAGGATGGTTCCTTCCATGTTGTGAGAGCTGTGAGTATAGCTCGATGATCTGTTTCAGTGAGGTTTTGTTTGGCTGAGGGGTGAACCTGTTTTAGTTATGAATAAGGCTAATAGTAATTTGCATATTTTTATACATTATTGTCACATAAACCAAGTGATAGTGAATAAATTCTCTCATCTTCAATGGATTGATGATTGATTCGATCATATAAAGATAGAAAGTTGGTTCTCATAGATCAATTTTTGGTCTAGGTATCATCATATATGGGTAAAGGATGAGGATGTTCAGAAGACTACTTTCTATTATCCTCATGAGAATTATGAGTTTTTTGTGATGTCATTCAATGCAACGGATGCTTTGGTTTGGTTAATGGGGTTTATGAATGTAGTGTTCATAGGGTTACTAGATAATTTTGTGGTGTTTTTCATAAACAAAATCCTTGTGTACTTCGTATCAGAGGAGGAGCATATTGAACTTCTGCATGCCATTTTGGGAGTTCTTTGTTGTGAGCATCTATTTGGGAAATTATCAAAGTGTGAGTTTTGGGATCATGAATTCTGTTTCTTGGGGAACATGTTATCCCAATAGGAAGTAGTTGTGGATCCTTCGATGATGGAGGTGGTTGTGTCTTGGCTAGCCCGCAATACAGTGGTATAGGTTCAGATTTTCCTTGGTCTCACATGCTATTATAGGAGATTAATAGATAATTTCTCTCATTTTTTGACTCCTATATCATATTGTACCTGAAAGGATTAGACATTCTTGTAGACAAACTAGAGTTAAGAAGCATTTGAGTACCTGATGGAGAAGTAGTTCTGCACTCCAGTTCTTTATTTTCTAGTTGATGGAGTTCAGTTTGAGTTTTTCTATGATACATCACATCATGTATTGGTATATGTTTTTATGTAATTGAGATCAGTTGTTTCTTATGTGTCTTTTTAGTTATGTTCCCATGAGAATAACTATTCCAACCAAGATCTTGAGTTGGCGATAGTGGTGTTTTCTTTGATGTTGTGGTGAAATTACCTCATTGATGAGTATTTTTTTTTGTTTTTACAGACCATAAGAGCTTGAGGTATGACTTATACCCACATGAATTGAACTTTTGAAAGTGTTAGTGGATGAAATTATTGTAGGATTACAACTTCTAAATTACATATACCCCAAGAAAGGGGAATGTTGTGGTTTATGTGTTGAGTAGGAAGTCACGTATTGATGTTGTGCCTAAATCAGGAGATTCCTAGAGATTTATGGAAGTTTTATCCTCGATACATCAAGATATGGGAGGTTTTTATGGTAGAGGTTATATTTTATTGATGACGGTGTAGTCATATTTGGTGCATCATGTGGAGGATTACCAATTGTGGGATTTTAAGGTGGAGGTCGGGAGGGGTAGAGTTGTTTTGGTGATACCATTGATGGTTGGTCTGAGGATGAATAACACCAAGTGTTGTTCCAGGTAAGTATTTTCATTACTTAGGTGATGCATGAGATGGTTTATCAGGAGTCACATAGTTCAACTTTGGTTGTACATCCTAGTGTGAAAAATATGTACTAATCTTTTAGAGGTCATTTTTGGTGGCCTGGGTTGAAGCGTGATGTTGCAGAGTTTTTTTCTCGATATTTGGTCTGTCCGAAGGTGAAGGCTGAACACTGTGTTCCTAATCCTTTTCTATGACTATTATATATTCCTTAGTGGAAGTGATATTACATCTTAGTGGACTTATTTACTAGTTTACCTTGGTATTATGGAGGTAATGATGTTATATGGTTGATGGTGTATCATTAGAAAAAATCATATAACTTTATAGCGATGAAGGATTTGATCTTAGTAGAGTTTTTTTGGAGGTAGTATCTAGAGAAGGTGGTGTGAATCCATGGACCCTTTAGGATGATCATATCTAACCGATATCCTATTTTTTACCTTAAGGATGTGGATATATCTCCAACATGCTTTTGGTTCTCATTTGTTCCTTTGCACTGCTTTTCATCCATAGATGGATGTCCAGACAGAACGTACCATCCAGACTCTTGAATAAATGTTGTGCTCTAATTTCCTTTATTTTAGATGTTCCTAGGTGATGCATTTTCATTTGGTTTAGTTTTCTTACAATAAAGGTTTCCACTCCATTCGTATGGCTTCATTTGAAGATTTTTATGGACGACATTGTCGTTCTCCATTGTACTAGACTGGGGTTGGAGAGGCAACAATTCTCAGGCCATAACTCGTAAAAAATATGGAAAATATGTTTTGAGTAATTAGAAATAGGATGAAATAATCATTGGATTGTCAAAAGTTATATTCCAATCAAAGTAAGAGACCAATGTATTTTGACATGGGAGATCTCTAGTTCCTAAAGGTGACTCCTCATTGGGTGTAGTGATGGTTTTCTCATGGGATTAAGCTTTATCCCTAGTTTTCTTGTTCTTTCGAGGTGTTGTCTCATATTAGATTCGTGGAATATCAGATATCACATCCCTTAGAGATGACCAGGTTGAATGATGTTTTCACATGCTGTAGCTCTATCATTATCTGTATGATGACTCTCTTTTCATCAATTGGTGAGATATCGATGTGGATGATGATGCTACCTTCAAGGAATAGCTTGTGGAGATCCAATAATTCTATGATAAGGTGTTTCAAAGGTGTGAAATTCCCTTGGTTCATGTATTGTAGTGACATTGTGGTGTATAGGAGAGTACCTGGGACCATGAGTCACAGATGCATTCTTAGTAACCTAAGCTATATTTTTTAGCTCTTATTTTCTAATGTTGTTTCTCTTTTGGATGTGAACCCTTAGTTTCTAATATGGTTTTCTCATGTCACTTATTGTGGATTTAATCTCTTTTGAGAGGTATCTCCCATAGGAGAGTATTTAGCATCTGGTTGTGGTTGTTGTGTGGTTTTGTGCTTATTACTCTAGTGAGGTGGTTGAGCTCCTATGGTGGTGAAATATTTGAGAGGTATCTCACGAGGTAGTTGTTCAAATGAAAACTTTTTGTTTTCTCAATGTTTTGGTTTTATATTATTGAGGTAGAGATTTTTTTAGATGTATCAATTGTAAGAATCTGAATCCATGTGGTCCAACTATTTGTCAGTTATAGAGGCTAGTGAATCATGGAGGAGGCTTAGAAGTGGTCTGGATGGGTTTGGCTATAAGAAGATGGATGTGAGGAGATTACACACTGTGTAATTGAGGTGCATGGATTTTTCACAATCAGTTCACAACATATAATTAAGCTGGGTTAAATAATAAAAAGGTTATTCATTTTTTGGTGATAACTAATTACATGCATTTACAGAAAGTTTAAAGGTATTACATATTTTGTAAATCCCTAGTCTCATACATATTTAAATGTTTCTAATCGCTCAAGTTTTTCATAGGCCCTACATCTAGTAGCTCTCCCCCTATCATTCTCGGAAATCTAGAAGCCCAATTATTGGAATTTTGGGATCCCTTATATGGGAATACATCCTTGAGCTTTCTTATTTCATCTGCAGTGTTATAAGGTGCGTTCTTACTTAATTTTCTAGTAACTTCTCCTAGTTTAATCCATTTTCCTCTTTTTTCTCCTTTCTATGTGATGGCTGATGAACTCCCATTTTTCTAGTGGGGTTTACATGTTGTTTTTAGTGCATTTGTGCCATGGAATCCTTGGATAGATGCAGTTTGTATGGGAGAGGTGATCAGAGATATGTAACATTTGTCTTTTTTAATAATTTCTTTGAGATAAGGAATGTGTTTCTTATCTTATTTCATTTAAGTGAAATCTTAAATTGATCATTCTTTATCCCTTTTCATGGAAATTAAATTAACCTAATAATATTTAGATAGATTAAGGAAATTGGTTATGATGGAATCTTACCAATGTTGTTTCTTTATACCATGATAACAGTTTACCTCAAGATATTCTAGATAGTGTGATATATAATACTTGATTTTTTAGTGAATTGTTATTTTTGGAGTTTTATGTTGAAATTAGAAAATAATTTAATGATATATTTAATTGATAATTAATTATCTTATGAATAATTAAAGATGGATGTTTATAATTTGATGGTTAATTTAATTTTATTATAATAAAATTGATGAAATGAACAAGTTTAATTGAAATTATCTTCCATATGATTAATGAAATTGATAAATAATGTAAACCTTGTAGATAATTCTTATTTTTAATAATTGAAAAGGAATATTAATTGAGAATGGTATATCTTTATGTTTGTTGAAACTAGAATAAATACCACGAGAATGTTTTTACTCAATATATTATAATATCTTGATACCTTAGGCTTCCTATTAATAAATGAATCGATTAATTCAAGATATAATGAGAACCTATTGATTGATAATTTTTTTTTCAAGGGACAGAGTTTCCTATTTTCTTGAGAAGGTTGAGTGCCTCTTTTTGAGGGCACAGTTGCCCAATTAGTTTTCAGTTTAATCTTTTTGCTTGTGATGTGATCGAGATACATGACTTATTGTATGATACTGATATGGATGATCCTAGAGAGATGATGTGTGATTTGGGATGGGGAGGCTCGAATTAGATGTGAACCTTATACGAATGACACCTGTGATATGGGGATGGGAGGCTCGAATGATGTGGTGGAAGTTAATGCCTTTGATGGAGAGATGAATCATTATATACACATGGGTTTCAAAGATATCACCAGAGGTGATGGAATGGGTTTAATTTGGTTTTACCCATTGATGAGATGTAGAGAGATGGTATTCTCACTTGAATCTATTTAATGGATGATGGTCGTGTTACTTTTTTATCTTCATTCCTTTTTCCACTGCTTAAGGTAGCTGGGAGTACATAGTTTCATGCTTCCTCTTAGAAGTAGTTTATGATGGTTTTTATAGAGTACATAGATATTTAATAATTCTAATAATTAATAAATAATTCTTAACCCATGGGGTTGGTTGTTGATGGAATGAAAATTCTTAAAATATGTTAATCTTGGTAAATCATGAGATTAGTTTGGATTATTCTTGTAGGGTATGGAATTTAATATAATGATCAATGAAATTTAATTAAGTGTTATATAATTTTTAGTGATGTAACTTTTTAATTAATGTTTAATGAATTAAATAACCAAAGAAAATAACAAAGTAAATAATA
Organism: Viscum album; assembly: GCA_963277665.1. Taxonomy (NCBI): domain Eukaryota; kingdom Viridiplantae; phylum Streptophyta; class Magnoliopsida; order Santalales; family Viscaceae; genus Viscum; species Viscum album. The sequence continues at coordinate 1,387,355 of CAUJRU010000137.1, read as the reverse complement.
ACTTTAATGTAGTTCTTTTATATGGTTATGTGCTTGTAAGAAATCTGGTCTTAGTAGTGGCAGATGATAGTCTGAGTGACATTATCTTTAGTTGAGTCTAAAACTAGGTTATTCCCATAATGTGGTTGTTAAATATATAATAACACATATATTTTATTATTTCATATGATTCCCCACCCATTTGGGTTAGGGAAACTAGACCCTAGTGGTCTCTAGGATGGCATTTCCCCTAATATCTCAGTGGATGGACGGATGGCTGACTACCCCCTCTAGCTCTGCTCTCTTATATTGGTAGTTACTTATACCAGTATGCACAATTGTTAGTTTTCCAATATATGTGTTTAGATTTATGTGATTTAATGTGGTTATTTCAAACACATGTATTACAATAAATATTATCAAAATAATTATTATTGGTATAAATTTTATAGGTTGTGATGGCTAGAGGTACTTACTCAGTGTATGGTCTACAACAGACCGAGGTATAGTACTTGATTTTTTATATGCATCATACATGTTGTGGTGGATTTTTAAAACTACTTGGTTTTTATGTTTGGTTACATGGATAGGGTGGTATAGTTATGTGATGCATGAGGTTCATGTTTTGTTTTCCTACCCAAGTGTTATTGTAATAGAATACCTTTGGAGAGAGATTCTCAAGACATGTAATGTTGGGGAATAGAAGAAAACAAGTATAGAAGTGGAATTGGGGTACCCTTGATGTTTTATTATTATATTATATCATGTCTTGTATGTGTTACTTTTTGAGGGATATCCTTTGTGATCTTGGTAATTTTAGTGTACCTGTTTAGGTGAGGAGTTAGTTCCACTGTTCTTCACTATGCTTTAACAATATTTCTTTATCTTTCTCACCATAGTGTCTAGGGAGGATTATAATGAGTATATTGTGACTCTCACCCTATATATACATATATAAACATTTTCTAGGTCATTTTAAGGAGGTTGGAGGTTGTTCTAGATATTAATATCTCAGGGTTTAGCATAAGCTGTTTGGGATTTGTGGTCACTATCGTCTTTACTATTTTTGGGTATTTTTATTTTTACTTTCATTTTTTTGTATTTTCTAAAATTTTTTGTTTGAACATGGATTTTATATATATATATATATATATATATATATATATATATATATATATCTGTGTGTGTGTGTGTGTCTATCTGATAAGGTGTTAGTTTTTATAGCCTTCTTATCTCTTTCTTCAACATGTTTCTCATATAGGGTAATGTCTCCCATATGCATGTTTATTATACCCTCGGTGCTAGTCTCCAACCCAGGGCCTTCTAGAGGCTGGACTCAGGTAGTCACCATCTCTCTCCTCTCATTGTGGAATCTTTGTGGGGAGGAGGTCATGACATTTATATAATAAAATAAACATGTTATATAATGATTTATTTTATATAATACCATATTATTCAATCTGAAAAATAATTTCAAAAACAAACCTGTAATTGATTCAATTCATATTTAAACAAGTATTATGTAAAAAAAATCCATACCATGGGATTAAAAATGGAATGATTATATTCAGCACCACGTTATATATAATACTATTTCTAATCAATCACTTAAAAAATATTTATCCATGGTTATATTTCTATCACCAAAAATTAGTGTAATAAACCATGACATTGTTTTTATCCCTATGGGAGACAGTATCCACCACTTTCTTCCTTCATTATCCCATCAAAGCCACCACCTCTAAAATTATTTGAAAATTTACGCGGTTTATTTAGATTTATCAAATCATCTTTTAGAATTTATAAAACATCTCTGATACTTCTATCACATAAAAAACAACTAGTGTAGTGCTATGGTGTGTATCTTGTTTCTCACCTTGGAAACTATTTGTAGAGAATAAATAGATTAGTTGGATTACATATAGAGAAATAATTATTATGAACTATTTTAATAATAATACCAAAAATGGAGAATTTTTGGGTAGAAAAAATTGATCCTAATAATGGATGGATACAGTTTGTCATTATAGTTCCGGTTTTCATTATATGAAATATAAATTTTGTGTAACCAACTAATGAAGTAACCAATGATTTATGAATATTATTGGATTATTTATTCTTAGTGAAAACCAATTATTGTGTAGAGGTTTCAAGGTTTTTCTATAAATATTTACACCCCAATATTATTCTAAAAAACATGTAATTACATCATTTGATTAGTTATTAGTGAGATCACTAATAATAGGAGAGTTTCTCTCTCCTATCACCTTTAGTGGACTGAAGTGTAACTATGTAACACCCCGATATTTTATGAGATAGATTATTTTTAATTTATTTGATGTCTTGTGTTGTACTCTACAACAATATTATCTTGCACTATACACAAGACCGTATTAGCTTGTAGTATACACAACACTATTCTAGGATTGTGTTACACACAATTTCAAGTTCATTTGACAGAATTCATTTCATGAAAACATGAGTATAGATTTTATTCAATGTATAAAATAACTATGTTTGGATTATGTTATACACAACACAAAAGTAATCTTGCACAAAATGCAACACTGACATGTCTTTCATTACACGGAAGAGAAACCTTCCTCAATAACTTGTGTTGTACGCAATACTAAGTTTCACTAAAGAACAATATATTATTAAAATAATATAAAAACTAGCCATTATGAATATTATTAACCACATTTATAATTTTATATAACATTTAAATTCATCTTTTGTATTTTATAGGACATGATATAAGAACTAATTCAATTTTTTTGAATAAAAGAAGTATTTTTCAAAAAAATAATGTTTTTGCTCCTTTTGATTGAAAACTAATTTTAAATCTCGTTTTTAACACTTTTATATATTATATTTGAAAAAATAAACATTTTATTTGGAATAATTACATAAAAATTTAACTTGGTTGAAATTTTGGTATTTTTCTGAAGAAATTCATATTTTGATGAATAGTGAAAAATACTAGAAAACTGCCTTTTCATCTAATTTATTTATATAGTTAGATTATATTATTAATGGGTTTTAAAGTGTAATTGGATTATTTTTTTATCATTTAATCCAATATTGGTCATCAGAAGTAATTTCACATTTAAATTGGACATAAACACATGACAATCTTTTAATAATGTTTTACTTCTTAAAACGCCCTTTTTTGGTTTTGATAACGTTAATTAATTTTAAATTAATTTTATCCAATTATATATTTTGATTTATGAAAAATGGATTCCATATATAAAATATGTGGGTCCAAATTATGTTAATATGTTATTTTTTTGGATATTATGAATAATAAATACAGTAATTTTTATTTACCATAGTTAAAGGTAAATCGGGTAAATTAGGGTAACTAACAACATGGTAAAGATAATAAAATTAACCTAACACCATAAAAAACCTATTTCATAAATTAAATTAGACCAATATCACCTATGGGTCATAATTTATTCATTTAATGAACTTTTTCCACAAAAGTGATGTAATTATAATTAAAACAAAAGAAGGTGACAATATGTCACTCTTATATATCTAATAAGTATAATAATTATAATATGGTGATAAAAATAATAATACATTGAAAATAAATAGTATACATAAATATAATAAAATTATATACATCATATGAATTTATTTATAATTTTTAGTGATTAAATAATTACCATTAATGAGGACCCAATAGTGATGTAGAAATTATTGTTTTGATAGAAATATCAAATAAATGGTTTTAAAAAATATTATAATAAGTATCATATGAACTAATTAATGTTATGAACAAATTTTATAGGTTAATATGAAATATTAGGAGTGTATTAAATATTTTGGTTTGAATTTATCTTCTGTGTGGATTTTATTTAAAGTCAAACAAATGAATAGTGTCAAAATTGACACTATTGATAATTTATAAAAATAACATATTGTTAAATTATTTGAAAATCACAAAAATATTTAAAAAATTACAAAGTGAAAATTATATAGTGAAATATTTCATAAAATATCCAATTATGTATAATTTAAAACACATAATTAAATATTTTTAACCATTTAATATTTAGAATATTACTATGATAAATAAAATTAAATAGATTAAATAAGGATAAATAAAAAAGATACAGTTTAAAATAAAATCAAAACATTTATAAATTTAATTGTTTGAGATTATTTAGACCCATACTCATATTATCTTAGAAATAAATTAGTTTGGGATCATTATAAACCAAAAATGAATTTATAATAAAATAATATTTCAAGACTTTCCCACAGTACCCCTCCCCTCTCTTATAAAAGGGAAAATCACATTCTCTTTTAATCACACCTCCAAAGCCCTTTTTCTCGGCCAAAAACTTTCCAAATATCCTCGCAACTTCCCACACTTCATCCAAGAGGCCACCATTTGGGTATAAATACATCTTAACGATTCCTTTTGTGCACACCAAAAGGAGATACCGAAAAAAGAGGTAATTGTTTTATCACCTCTTTCAAAATTCTTTTATTCTTTTACTTCATCTTCTTATGTTAATAATAAAGTAATAAATACAGTATCTTCTAAATTATTATAAGTTATTATGAGTATGGGACAATATTATACCTCCTTTTATCAATCCTACGAATAAAAATATCATTGTGTGTGCATAAGTATGACTTACCGTCTCTACGTTGTGGTGTAATTTGTTATTCAACAATACATAATTTTGATGGGTATATTTATGATTATAATGGATGTAAATAATTAATATAACATGATATCATTTTTTTAAAATTCATATACCATTAAATTATATACCATATGACCATCAAGGGAATGATATCGTCACTCGTGCGTATGTACGGCTTACCATCTATACAATGCGATAAGATTCATTCTCCACATTAACCATTCAAGAATGATTTAAAAGAATATATAATAAATAAGAATTAAATATATGACATAATAGTTATACTTTATTTTGATATATATATATATTTATATATTTCATTAACTTGCTTCCATTCAATTCAATAAGGAAACGGAAAACATCGTTCATGTGTACGTACGACCTACCATCTCCATGAATGGTGTATTCCATTTCATTTTTATATCTATTATATATATTTATATACATAATATTTATGACATATAAATAATACTCTACATTCTTTAAGTAACTAAATCATGATATAAGTAATAAGATTAAGAATAACAAGTCAAAACACGTATGATAAATAAAACAATTATTACCCAAAATGTTGCTTTAACATGGAATTGATAAATAAACAGATAATATAAATTTATAAGTGAATCATATATGATATCATAAATATTAATATTTTTATTTTACAAGTTAATAATATGTTTAAAACCACTATTTAAGAGTTTCATACACATAGGTAAGAAATCAGACCTAAGGTAAGAGATAATTTTTCAATCTCATTTTTATGTGAGATTGTTTATATGTAAGTATTCACTTGGGTATATTTATCATCCAAATACATTTTTACTAATTATTTAATATAATTTATATTTTTATATAGTTTTTTAATGTTAATTTTACCCTTTGGTTATTTTCATTAAACGTTATGAAAGGAATCTTTTGTCATTATTTGATTTGAGGTATTTTTTGACATTTTCGACAAAAGTATGAGGATAATGTTTCTTAACTTATATAGAATATATGTATTTTTACAGTTTCATGAAACCTTATTTCCATGAATATTATTCTATAGGATTTCATGATTATTTTTGACTAAATTTTTTTATTTAGAATTTCATGGAATTTTGAGAAAAGTAAACGTTTTTGAAAAAGAAACGATATTTTCCTCCAGAATTAAGTTTAAGTGTTTTATCAAATTTATTTTCCATCTAATATGAAATAAGATTTCTTTTCTATAAATATTATTAATTTTATTTTATTGTTTTTATTATGGGATTATTTTTATGAAATCTATTTATTTTTTTATGGATTATGATGGAATTATTTTTAAGAAACCGAATTTATTTCCTGGGTTATGCTATGATGAAAGATTTATGTTTTGTGGCACATTTTATAATGAATTAATTATGAGATGGGTGTCAACTATATCTCCATTTTATGAATTGGGTAAAGATTTATCTCTTGTGATATAGACATGACTATAATGGCAAGTAAATATAGTTCAGTAATATAGGCTGGAACGACAAGTAAATCGGGTTAAGTAATTCATGGCTGGAATGACAAGTAAACCCGATTCAGTAAAGGAATTTGTCCACTATGATGGTCTTGGCAGCAATGCCATGGCTACTATGGAAGTATACCAGTGTTGGACTCTAATCAAGAATACAAGGGAACAAGATGGAATTGAATCCATGGAATGAGATGAGTTCAAGAACTTATTTTTCAATAAGTACTTCCCTCGTATTCTTAGAAAAAATATGGAAAAGGAGTTCATTGAGATTAATCAAAAGGATAATGAATCTGTTGGTACATAAAAGGAAAATTTTACAAGACTTAAAAGGTATGCTTCTAGTTTTATCATCCAACTTGAATGTAAAGTTGATTGATTCTTCAGTGGCTTAAAACTATGTCATCGAAGGGCATTAGCTATAAGAGACTTTAGTAGTTATGAAGAGATTGTACGTTGTGCTATCAAGATTTAAATGGAAGTTGGTGTTATATATCAATCATATGGTTTTGACAAGATATGAAAGATGGAGTTCAAGGGAAAATCTCAAAGCAATGGTGAAAATAATATGAATGTATCCTTGTGCTCAAAGTGTGGAAAGAAGCATGGTGGATATTGTATTAAAGGGACTAGAAAATGTTTTATGTGTGGAAAATAAGTTCATCAATTAGTTGAGTGCAAAAGTAATGGGAAAATGGTTTCTAATGATTTGATTAGAGAAAATTATATAAAGATTGTGTCACCCACACATCAATTCTACAAGTGCAAGGAAATATGGAATTATGTTACCCAATTCCCAAATCCAAGGTTTAATGATGATGATCGACATCAGCAACTTCTTAAGGCCAATGACAAAGGAAAATCACATGTGATCACTATTGATGATGTTGAGTATGAAAATGAAGTGGTATAATGATTAAGTTTTTATGTAATGGGATTCCAAAATAGTGTTGTTGAATTTCTTTTAGAGTATTATGGAATATTGTAAAATCTATGTATTGGTCCATTGTGGTTTTCCATAAGTTTATGGTACTTGTAACCATGAAAAGTGTATGAAATATTTTTTAAAAGCACATGATATGCAAATAATGAAGGGATAAGAATATAATGAGATGTGTGATATTATTAATGGGCTCATGATTAATATAAGGACAAAGTGATATCATGGTTAGAGTATATAGAATTTTGGGATTTTTTGGGTGTGTGGAAAGGGTTAATTTTGATAGAATTCATGTTTTCACTAAGGTTCTATGGTAATTCATGTTATTACCATATTTCATGAGAATACATGATTAAGGTATTCAAATGTTTGGAATGTGATAACCAAGAACTACCTTATGAGATATGGGAGATAAATTTTATGTCGATTTAGTTAACCTATTTCTAATGTTTTATATTTTTACTTTCTGGAAGGATTGTGAGGTTATCCATTTAGGGATAGTATAAGTTATATTCTATTTGAAGTTTAATAGATTAATATATTGTCTCACTATATGTGGACTTATTCATATTTGATTACTTGTGCTAAACTTTTCATTGAGACAGATGGAATGACCTATCATTCTATTGCATGATCTGCTAACACTTCAAGAATGAAAAATTCAACTTCATTTCATTAAATAAGAGATGAAGTGGAAATTTTTTGAGGCATGAACACTGGAGAGATTTTAATAAAATCAAGTAAGTATTTATTATCATGAAAAACTATTCAACTTTAGGGAAAGGATATTGAAAACCAAAAATTTTATCTTATCACCTTCTTATATGATGAATTAGATGGTCCCTTTATTTATCGTAGATTTATGGATTTTTGGTTTTTAACATTTTCCAAACCTTGTTCTCTATCACTCTCCATCATAAATTAATGGGTTGATTTTTCTTCCATGTATATGTTTTCACTTCCCACCTATGTTCTCCTATGTGAAAACCTTGTGATGAGTTACTTTGGGAAACCATTATGTTTCCAAAATATCTTTTTAAATGGAAGTTTTAGTATTTATTTTTATGATGTGGGTTTCTATGAAAGAAACTTTCATGTAGTAAACCTTTTATAATGATAATGAATTTAGAGGGAGAAATTCATTTTAAGAGGGGTATAATGTAACACCCATAAATTTTATGAGATATATTCTTTTTAATTTCATTGATTTATTTTGTTGTATGCTACACCAAGATTAACATGCTCTATACACCACACTGTATTAGCTTACAATATACACAAAACTATACTTGTATTGTGTTACACAAAATTTCAAGTTCATTTTATATAATTCATTTCACGCAACCCTGGGTATATATTTTTTTCAATGTATAAAATAACTATGTTTGGATTGTGTTATACCCAACACCAAAGTAATATTTCACTAAAAACAACACTGACTTGGATTGCATTATACACAAGAGCGACCTTCCTCGATAACTTGCATTGTATGCAATACCAAGTTTCACAAAACAATGACATATTATTAAAATATTATATAAACTAGATGTCATGAATAGTAATAACTATATTTTTTATTTTATATAACATTAAAATTAATCTTATGTTCTATCTAGAACATGATATAAGAACAAATTCAATTTTTCTGATAAAAGAAGTATTTTTTTTAAAATGTAGTTTTTCTGCCTTTTGATGGCGCACCAATTTCATATACATTTTTTTAACAATTTTATATATTATAATTGACAAAAATAAAATTCTTATTTGGAAATGGGACATAAAAATTTAACTTGGTTGAAATTTTGGTATTTTTCCAATGAAATTCATATTTTGATGAATATTGAAAAATACTGCAAAACTGCCTTTTCGTCTAATTTATTTATATATTTAGATTATATTTATAATTGGTTTTAAAGTATAATTGGATTATGTTTTTATCATTTAATCCAATTTTGTAAATTCAAATTAATTTCATATTTAAATTGGTCATAAACACATGACAATCTTTTGATAAGTTTTTACTTCTTAAAAATCTACTTTTTTGGTTTGGACAACAGAAAATAAATTTCAAATTAATTTTTGCCAATTCTGTATTTTGAATTATGAAAAATAGATTCTATATTTGGAATAATTGGTTCCAAATTATGTTAATAGGTTACGTTTATTTTGATATTATGAATATTAATTATGGTAATTTTTATTTACCATAGTTATAGGTAATTTGGGTAAATTAGGGTAACTAACAATATGATAAAGATAATAAAATTACCCAAAAACCAGAAAAAATCCTATTGAATGAATTAACGTCCACCAATATCATCTATAGGTCATAATTGTATCATTTAATGGACTTTTGACCATGAAAGTTATGTAATTATAATTTAAAAAAAGGAGGTGACAACCTGTCACTCTCATATATTTTATAAGTATAATAATTTTAATGTATTGATAAACATGATAAAACATAGAACATAAATAGTTTCCAAAAATATAATGAAATTATCTATATCATGTGAATTTATTTATAATTTTTTAAAATTAATTAATTACCATTAATGATGACACAATAGTGATGTAGAAATTATTTTATTGATAGACATATCAAATAAATGTTTTTAAAATATATTAAAATAAATATAATATGAACTAATTAATTTTATCCATAAAATTTATAGGTTACTATGACATGCTAGGATTGTATTAAATAATTTCTTTCTAATTTATCTTTTGTTTGGATTTTATTTAAATTCAAATAAAAGAATAGTTTCAAAATTGATAATATTGATATTTTATAAAAATAACATATTATTAAATTATTTAAAAATCACAAAAAATAATTAAAAATGTAAAAATTAAAAATTATATGGTCTAAAATTTAATAAAGTGTACAATTATGGACAATTTACAACACACAATTAAATAATTATAACCATCTAATATTTAGAATATTATTACCACAAATAACATTAAATAGATTAAATAATGATAAATCAAAATGACAAGGTTTAAAATCAAATAAAAACATGTCAAAATTTTATTGTATGAGAGTATTTAGACCCATAATCATATTATATTATAAATAAATGAGTTTGTGATCATTATAAACCGAAAATTAACTTATAATAAATTAATATTTTAAGACTTTCCAAAGGGGCCCCTCCCCTCTCTTATAAAAGGGCACATATCCTTATCTTCTAATAACAACTCCAAATCCATTTGGATTGGACAAAACCTACCAAAATCTCCTCCCAACTTCCATAAATTCATCATAGAGGCCAAAAATTGGGATTAAAGGCATCTTAAGGAGTCCTTTTGTGCATACCAAAAAGAGATACCCGAAAAAGAGGTAATTGTTTTATCACCTCTTTCAAAATTCTTTTCTTCTTATACTTATTATTATTTTGTAGTTCCCAAGATAATGTAATAAATACAGTATCTTCAACATTATGATGTGTTATTAAAAATATGGGACAACCTTATACCTCATTTTATCCATCATATGAATAAAAATTTCACCATACGTGCGTGCGTACGACTTACTGTCTCCACGTTGTGGTGTAATTTATTATTCAACAATACATAATGTGGATGGGTATATTTATGAGTATAATGGATGTAAATGATAAATATAACATGATAATATTTCATTAAAATTAATTTACCATCCAATTCCATTCCAGTTAATCATCAAGGGAATGATATTGTCGCTCGTGGGTACGTACGACTTGCCGTCTCTATGACTTGATAAGATTCATTCTCCACGTTAACCATTTAAGAATGATTATAAATTATATATAATAAATAATAATGAAATATATTATATAATAATGATACTGTATTCAGGTATATAAATTTCATTTACTTGCTTCCATTCAATTCAATAAGGAAACCGAAACATCGTTCATGCGTACGACAACTTACCGTCTCCATGTACGGTTTATTCCATTTCATTTACCAATCTATTATATATATTTCTATACTAAATATTTATGATATATAAATCATGTTTTACATTCTAGAAGTAATTAAATCATGATCTATGTGATAAGATTAAGAATAACTAGTCAAAACACGTATGATAAATAAAAATATTATTACCTAAAACATTGCTTTAACATTGAATTGATTAATAAACGGGTAATATAAAGTAATAAGTGAATCATATATGATATAATAAATATTATTATGGTTATTTTAAAAGTTAATAATATATTTAAAACCACTATACATTATTTTAGGATACATATGAAAGAAATCGGACCAAAGGTAAGGGATAATTTTGGGATCTCATTTTTATCCAAGATTGTTTATACATAAGTATTCACGAGGGTATATTTATCACCCAAATCCATGTTTCCTAATTATATAATAATATTTATATTATTATAAAATATTTTAAAGTTAATTTTATCCTTTGGTGAATTTTTATTAAATTTCATGAAAGGAATATTTTTTCATTATTCGATTTGAGGTACTTTTTAACTTTTCCAGAAAAAGTATGAGGAGAATGTTTTTTTAACTTATACGGTATGAATGGATTTTTACAGTTTCATGAAACCTTATTTCCAAGAAGCTTCATCTACTGCATTTCAAGATTATTTTCAATGAAATTATTTTCTTATAAAATTTCATGTCATTTTGAGAAAAGAAAATAATTTTGAAAAAGAAAGGATATTTTCCTCAGAAATTAAGTTCAAGTGTTTTATCAAAATTATTTTCCATCTAAGATGAAATAGGGTAATGTTTCTATCCATATTATTAATTTTATTTTATTGTGTTTATGATGGAATTATTTTTATGAAATCCATTTAGTTTATATAGATTTTGATGGAATTATGTTTAAGAAACCCATTTTATTTCATGGGTTATTCTATGATGAATTATTTAGGTTTTTGTGGAACATGTATTAATGATTTCATTATGAGATGTGTGGGACCTATATCTCCCTAAAATTTATTAAGAAAAGATTTGTATTTCAAGATATAGACATGACTAGAACAGAAAGTAAATGTGATTCAGTAATATAGGGCTAGAATGGAAACTAAATCCGGTTCAGAAATACATGGCTGGAATGACAAGTAAACCCAGTTCAGTAAAGGTATTTGTCCACTATGATGGTCTTGGAAGCAATGCCTTGGATACTATGGAAATCATATTATGTTTTTATTTGTTTTCCATATTCCTATGTTTTATACCAATGCTATTTTATCATGTTTAATGTTCCTTTATGATATATGTAATATGTAATGCCAAGATTTATTTCATGACCCAAGATTTTGATATTCAAACTTTATTTTCATGTTTTTACATCCTTATGTTTATGTTTTGTTCCATATTCTCAATTTTTACCATTACTAAGCATTGAGCTCACCCTTTTTATGTTTTCTTTTCCCCAGGATATAATGAAAGGTTTTAGTTAGGAAAACAACAGGGGAATATATTTATGGGAGATGTTGAAGAGCTTTCACCAAGTTAAAAGATTATGTTCTAAGTTTCCAAAGACACTAAACAAATACAGTATTTGGGGGTATATTTGTGTATTGTATTAAGTATTCCAAAAAATAAATGTAATTTCCAAATACATCAAGTTTTTTTCATTACTATCTCTATGGATATATGGAAGTTATTAAACCATATTAAAGTTTTCTATGGTTTTTAAGATAACTCTTCTATTATTATATTTATTTTTATTTTGATATCCTTAATTAATATGATGCAAGGAATATTTATTAGATACACCATTATTTTTTTCCTTTAAATACAATTCCTTTTTTCTACATTTAAATTATGAAGGATAGATCTCTATTTCATGTTAATAAGTTGGCCTCTAGATTTTATTTTTCTATAGGGAAGAATAAGTTGTAGTAACCCCAAAAATTTTTATAAACCTTTGAATATTTTTGATAATATTTAAATTTGTGGTCATTCTCTGAGACCATTTTCTAATGAATTATAGAATATTTAAATAAGCGTATAATATTTAATAGTATTATTATTACAGTGTGAATGAAAATCATGGTAATTAATTGATAACTACAAAGATAATACCTGAATAAAAATTATAGCATTATGTTTGTGTCCAAAATAGGGGGTTCTTCCTCAGATGGGTATATTTATCATAAGGGGTTTGGGCCCACTATGAGACTATTCATAAAATTGGAAAAAAATCAGTTAAAACCTAATGATTTCATAATAAATATTTTTTTAACTCATCCCAGTACTGAAAACAATCAATAGTGATTGTCAAAATCCATGACGAAAATGATAATTGACTCCTTATTCAAGGAGGCACTAAAAAAAATTACGGATCAAGGACAAAACACTGAAACATTATTAAAATCAATATGAGGTGGGATATTTATGTTAAATTTATTTACCATGATCCTAATTCTTAGTGTCTTATAATCCATTAATTATGTTTATATTCAATGATATCCATTGATCATAAATCCAATAATTGTTAGTTTATTTCATGTAAATTCTAGGTTTTTTGTTTATTTCACCAAAATTAAACCTTTGGTAATCATGGTGAAAATTCCCTATACCCTTTCATTATATATTCAACAATGAACACATTTTCAAATTCAAATATGGGTGGTTAGATTTTCCACTAACACCCTTATCCTTTTTTCTTCTTTTCTTATTTCTATTTATGATAAACTATATTGATAGACTTTACATTGACTGATAAATCATTATTGGAAGATTAGAATGGTTTTAGCTGAATATTTGGAGTTTAAGGCTCCATTTTAAGTGCAATACTGGAGAGGAGGAAGCATTAGGGGGTGGTGGAAATGGGAGGATGGAACAAGGGTTTATCTGGAGGCATAATTCTATGTGAATAGTGGAGATAACAACCAAAGGGACATCACTATTGTTTGGAGATGGTGGAGGTTCCAAAGGATGTGGTGGGAGACACATTGGGAAATGGTAGTAATGTAATCTTTAGTGGTGGTGGGGGGAATGATGGAAGTATAAGGTTTCTTCTTTTGGTGTTTGTAATAACTTGAAATGTGAGTTTAAAAAAACATTTCGTGTTTCCCATTAATTGGTGGTTTGGGTTTTGACTACCATATTAATTATCATAGGTGTGTAATTTTAGTCAACTTTTAATGATTGACTAAATCAGATATCCCAAGAGGTATAGTAGTACCACTTATTGAAAAAGGTGTTTTTATGTTAGTTTTTTAAAAATTTACGGTCAATTTTTAATTGATGTTTTTTTCTTCATTGTTAAAAGTGGTAATTTCAATGCCATTTTTTATAAATTGTCATCCAAAGTTAAAATTTTGACCTTTCAACATTGGTTTTTTGGAAAACCAACACTGAAAGTCTAATTCCCTAAGGTTCTAAACATAATTTTTTTTTATAAAAAATGATTTTAAAAGTCCTCACGAAAGTATTTTAACATATTTTATTCAATAACTAACATTAAATGTTTTATTTTAATTTTAGTTCATGAAAAAACGTTGTAAAAATTTATCATAGAAGACTTATAGCATTGGTTTTTTTAGTGACTGGTGTAAAAAATCAATTTTGGACATAATTTTTTCAAATAAATGGCATTGATTTTTTTCCCAAGTTTTAGTTCTTTTCTCAATATTCTCTTTGACTGGTTACAAAGAAAAATAGAGTTACAGATCAAAAGTTATGACTGTAGAAATTTTTACTTCTCTATGTTTTTTTGGATAAAAATTATTTCAAGGAAAACATGAGAAACATGAAAAAAAATTAAAGACACCCAATGAAAAAAATAAACATATGGCCCTGGAAAATATCTTAATTATTTTAAGAGTTTCATTCAAATCAATATGTTTTTACCATAATTTCAATTATTTTTAGGGTAGAACTCGTGTATCAATACAAATGGTGATCGATAATGAATTTTTCACCTCGTTTGGTAAATATCATCCAGATGTTTTATCTTCATAGAGATATCATAATAATAACTCCTCATTATAAGGAAAATTATCAATATTTTTATCAATTAAGGAAAACAATAAGAAATAAATTACATGATTAGAATAGATACCATGTTAAAATCATCAATTGAAGATGTTTTGAAAATTTGATTGAATAGATGATGTGAAAAATGATGAATAAATGAAAATATGGATTTATATATAGAAAAAAATATTTTCTGAGGAATTATATTAAATTTGATGTGGTATTTTAAAAAATTAAACACAAGCTGTGAAAAAATTTAAATATCGATCCCAAATATTTGAAATTTTACTTTTAATGTTGGTTAAATATAAAACCAATGTTAAAAACCATCATTTTTTGGGGTTTAAGAATTGATTTTTTTTATAAAACTAACATTAAAGGATCAAAAAATCACTTTTGAAATCAATTATTTAGTAACCAACATTAAAATCCATCTTTAAATGAAAATTCATCAAAAACTGACATTAAGCGTCCTCATAGAAGACTTTTAACATTGATTTTTTTTCAGAACCAATGTTAAAAGTCAATTTTGACATTGGTTTTTCAAAAAAATTGTTAAAAATGATAAAACAGTTGTATCTAATTTTCAGAGATTCGATTTTACAAGTCGTGTTGCTAAAATAGACTTATGGATCAAATGTTATGGAAATTACAAGATGAAATTCTCTAAGAGAAGTCTTAAATAATCCTAACATTAGATGACCATAACTTTTGATCTTTAACTATGCTTGAGCTCCAAGACTAGTCAAATTAGAGTTTAGAAAATTATATAAATCTTGGTAAACATTTTTTATGTTGGTTTTTTGAAAACTAGATTTCCAAATTGAATTTTAATGCTGTTTATTTAAAAAAACAAATGTTATGGGTCTTATAAAGTTCAACTTTTGATGTCCATAACTTTTGATCCGTAAGACCTTTTTATCTCCAAGACTAGTCAAATCAAATCTTGGGAAATTAAATAAAACACAATCAAAATTGTTAATGTTAGTAATTTGAAAAAAAAACATCAAAATTGAATTTTAATTTCAATTATAGAAAAAAATCGATATTAATTGAATTATATGAGGACTTTTAACATCGGTTATTCAGCAACAAATGTTCAAAGTAGGATTTTAACATCAATTACTACATAACTGAAATTAAAAGTCTTCCATGAGGAATTTTAACATTGGTTTTTCTAGAATTGAAGTTAAAATTTAGATTTTAATATCTGTTAATGAATAAATGATGTTAAAATTCCTCATGGAATACTTTTAATGTAGTTATTAAAGAACCTATGTTAAAATTTCAATGTTAAGGAACATTTTTATACTAGAAAATGATTAACACTCTTAGACATAAATTTCTTATATTCTAGTAAACACACCATAGTCTATGGGGACATGAATCAAGATTTCATGTCTATATACGCCAGGTTATTCCATGAGTCCCATATACCTTTTCACCCTATATATACATCATCTAGGTCAAATTCAGTACTAGAAATAAATAGTACACACCAAGATTATACCCAAGGAATACATGCTATGTTTGGAAGTATTATATATCATGTGTTTTTACCTTTAGTGTTTTTATTTTTTTCACCTAGAAATTAGAATTGGATAAATGAGTAAAAAATTCCAAGAATTTATCTATATAGTTCATGATATTGATCACCTTCTCATCGTTGAGGGTTATTTATAAAGTGTTATAAGAAATCGGATTTATATGTCCTCATAGATAAGATGATTATGTGTGGGAAAGACATTTAGAGTAAAAATGGGGTTCATACACCATTGGTGAAATCTTAAAGGTCGGGCGTAGGTCCCATGTATTCACATTGTGGTAGGTGGTACCTTGACTCCCATTAGGTATGGGTACCCCATATGAAAGTTAGATTTTCTACTCCCCCATGAGATTGGGGGAGGTTCCTCCATCCATAATGTTAGTACTCCCTTCATAAACACTATTTCCCTCAATTATTTATGGGTCCTCTATAGGTGTTAGTGCCCCATCTATATTCATACAAGACTCAAAAGGGTGAAAGTATCACATAATGATTCCCATGAGGTAATGTGGAAGTTTATTGATTCTAGTTTTATTGGTTTTGTGATTTTCTCCTGTTTTTGATACCACTTCAATATCTACTCTAAATAGATTAGCTGTGAATATTGAGTTTTTCCTTACCCTTAGTTTTCTTGATTCTTTAATTCACATATCCAAATATTTTAAAGTAACAAGATATTTCATTCTTTATTTGTGATTTTAGGGATATATATTAGGTATGTGTATACACATCCCTTTATTGAATTCATGACAACACATATTGTGTCTATATAGACGATTCATAGTTTGGGGTGGATTAGGTAGATGTGAAGCTGGTGGATTGTTAGATTAATGGAACTCAATAGTGATGTTTTTTAAGAGGATTTTTGTCTATATTTGGGGTTCAATGGAGATATCCCTATTAAGTTGTTTTTTTCAATCTTTTTTTATGATGTTAGAAACTTATATTTTCCCTTGATCACTAGTGATTCATATGTAAAATAATATATTTATTTACCATGTCTTTCATAAATATTATATTATATTCAATGGTTTTCATTAGGATTGTATTATTATATTTTTTTTCAAGAGATATATGGTTGTTTATAGGGTTATTGAGATAAATACTCCCATGTTTATTATATTCCATGTATTTGGTAGTCACCAACCCTTTTTCAATTGGATTCAAACATAATGTGGCATATAAAGCCTATTTTCGTCCCATGTAAGTATTAGTACATTAGGTTATGTCGAAATTGTATCAAATCAATTTGAATCCTAGGGTTGAATATTGGAGTTAGTGTTCTTGTGAGGTTTAGTTTAGAAAACATAAGGAAATGATGTAAGGTGTTTGAGTATAGTTTTTAGACCAGTAAACACAGTAACTTGCATGACCAATAGTCATATACTTCCACCTTGGATATGATAATCTATAAATAGACTTATAACTCTTTGTATTTAGTTTCATGGTACAATTAGATGGTACATGCATCATATAGTGTGTTATTTGTGTTTTAATCAACAAATTTCTTAAGTCAAATCAACTATATATGATTTCATAATTATGGGATAATCTTATAAAAATGAAGTATGTGGCCCTAAAGAAAAACATATAAGATATTTTGGTAGGTTAATGATGATCCCATTTAATTGATTCATCCATTAGACTATAATAAATTTATAAAATAATTATCATCACAAGGAACCGAGTAGGAGGTATATATACCCAATAAAAGAGGTAACATCCCCCACCAATTGTGTAGAGGGAAGATCCAGTCATTGATTAGAGATTTGTTCCCATAAATTTGGATGAGGATGCCCATATATTGAGTTTTATTCAATAGTTTTAGTGTTTGAGTCCTTCTATGTTCTGAGGTGTGTCGAATCCTCAGGCAGTGAATGGTTCTATGTATTATATATTAGCCATTTTATATCATGTTCAAACACCCTCCTTAGAGGATAGATCACTAATCAAGTCTTCTTCATGGAGAAATAATCCATTTGTAGAAAATGATCAGACAGACTCTACAAGGAGTAAACTCCAGCTGAGGATTTAGAGTAGGCACATTCACCAGAGCAGAAACTAAGAGGATTTTTCAGAAAGAGAGGGTATGGAATTGCCCTTGGGACCATCCTATGCTTGAACGAGAAGCCTAGCCGAACATCCATGCAAAGGTGGAGATCTGATATCACGATGAATAAGTTGTGAGGAGGATTTCCAAGTATAGTCTGTATATTTCCTATAACATACGGGTCATGTAATATCTAAGCATACAGGCCTTTTAAGGGTTCCCCGTCATCTATTGATAGGGGGTTATAAAAAAAAAGTCCTTTGGGCCATTCGGTGGGTAGAAATGATCCCATAAAATCATGATAAATAAAATCTACCCTATTCAGAGTTTTGGAACTTGTTTATAAATGATTGATATCTAGTGATGTTGAGGATAGTATGAGTATAAAAGATATTGAACCTTTAAGAAGGTTGTATGATTTTTTTGTGTCGGTGTCCTGTTTCACAGACATCATGAGGTACTACATGGACATGATTAAAGATGGATTTATATGATCTCAAATGTTTATGTGAGTTAATTAAATAAATAATTGGGTAGGTATTATACATTTTTCATCCCCATATGCTGTATTTATAGAGTAGGTATTGGTTATTGATGGTTTCGTAGTTGAGATACAACATGGTGTTATAAAAGGACGTGGTTTTCCTAGGTTAGAGGTGTCAATTATTTTTAGTCAATGATAGTCATATAGATTTCATTTTCATAGGAATATTCATACCTGAACCTAGTTACGAGGGTCAGTGGTAGTGGTATACCACAAAGGGTCCAAATATTAGGTTGAATAAACTAGTTTTTCTTGTGTATATAGAGTTTGACTAGCTTGTGTTTTTTGCACTCAAAAATAATTACAATGCATCTATGGTGGAAATATGGACATAACAGCTCATCAAATAAAATTAAAAGATTAGGGAACCCCAATATGGATTCGGTGTCCCTATAAGAGGTGCTTAATTTAGAGGATATGGTGGTTTATGAGCATCTAGGGATGAACAATGCTTTGATCCACTTTCACTATCACCTGTTGGTAGTCCATTTCAGGAATAGGGTGTGGGATATCATTATCATAGTAAAATATAGGGGATGAATGGATTTGATTTGAAAATTATCAACAATTTTTTAGTTACGATTGGTATATTCTCTACTTTTTTCATCATACCAATTAACACTGACCTGAGCCATTATTTTCTTACTAAGTCACATATACTGGATTTAGATATTCTAGTAGAGGCTCTAGACCATCCTATTTAACTATATACCCCTATTGAAGATGATGAACCGATTATTCATATATATAAATACTTTGATATTACTCTCAATAGAGAAAGGATTTCATAGGATCTCTACATGGTAGATATGAGGCCTTATGATATCATCCTAGGTATGTATAAGAGGTTTAAAATAAAAAATTAGGTAGATTTCAACTATTAGAGGGTGTTATTAAATTTAGAATAATGGTCATGATTCTTCTACCATGGTGGGGGGACTTTCTATTATGATGAGTAGGGAAAAACCTTAGGGAAATTTATCTTGATACTCTTTATTTAGAGAGCCTGTAATTTTCACCATTAATTTTAGAGAGGAGTGGTTACCAACAATGGTGGATGAGTATATAGATTTTTTCATAGAGTATGTTCAGGATTTATCACTAATCATTATGTTGATTTTAGTGTTGATATACACTTTGGGAGCCCAAAAATATCATATTAAGATTATTAAATGGACTCATATAAGCTTATGGGGCTATAAGTGTAGTTTGAGGACCTTCTAGATCAGGGTTTTATTTTCCACATTCTTTTCCCCTGTTCATCGCTATTTATTTTTATAAGATGAATGATATGATCTTGAGGAATTTTTTTGACTATAGTAACATAAAATATTTTATCAATGATCAATGATCACTTAAAATGATATAAAATAGTGATATAGTTCTAGAATATTGTTCTCAGGTCTCTGTATCATCCACTTCAATTTCAGGCAGAGGATTTCATGATAATGGTGTTCAGGTATCTTTATGGTCACTATGAAATCTTTGATATTCCATTCATAGAAATAAAAAACCCTATTATGTTCATGAAATGGATCTTCCAAATATTCTTGGACCTGTTCATGGTGGTTTTTATTGATGTAATACTTAATTATTCTCAGATAGAGGATGACTATAATGTGCAAATGGAGATTTTTTGGGACTTACACCATGATAGTCAACTGTATAGAAGACTCTAAAAGTTCATGTTTAGGATTTGAGAACTTAATTTCTTAGGTTATGTCATATTATATAATAGATTAATGGTTTACCTACGGATAGTTGAGGTTGTGATGGTTTGTGAGCCTCCCAATATTGATTCTGACATGAATTGTAACATCCCTCGATCTGGAACTCTCTTATGTGGTCAAATCTGGTTGGTTGCTAGACCTCAAGCATTCCTCCCCATACACCAGAGGCCTACATATAGTAGCAGGAGTCTAAAGATAAATGTGGGGAGACTATACCCACAGATATAGAGTTTTAATACTTTTGAAGTAAATAAATATCAACGTTATATAAATATTTAAAATAATAGAACATACAACTAGAAAATTATGGATGAATCTATTAAACCATATAATAATGAACCATATAATGTCAAGATGAAATGTAACTAAATGAAAAGTCATAATTCATTCAAATAAAATAATAATCTGAAAAAAATAATCTCAAAGGACCTTAGCCCCGAACCCCGTGTTAGTTCTATCTCCATGCTCAAACTCATCCAACATGAAACAAAAAATAACAAATGTCATGACCCAGCCCATGTGGAAGCATGAGTAACAACTACCCCAAGACCACCTCAATAGGCTAGAGGAGGATATAAGTGTTTAAGGCATAACAAACTTGGGGAGGCCTTGGCCTACAAACCTCTATATACACACACAACCAACTCAATGAAAAAGTGTATAGGGAAAGGAAAATAAGATACAACACTGCTATATAAGGAAACCAAACATCCATCGACATCAAATCGGTACAAGTACAGAAAAAGTAAACTAAAAGGGAAAGGGGAAAAATACATTCCCAATTAGAAAATTTTCACAACCTAACAACAAGTAGAAAAGTAAAACATCTATGATATCCCTACTCCTGGATCCCAAGATACATCTACCGTACATGGTCCAAACACCCCATATCTCTAAGCTCCTCTGAAGTCATGATCAACCTGTTTGTCATCTACATAAGGCAAGACATGTGTGGGAAAAGCCCAAGTAAGGGTGAGTATAAAAATACTCAGCAGGATTCCCCAAAAAGAAATAGGGGGAGCCATTAGAGATACATTGAAGAAGAAAGAAGTATATAAGACAAGAAATAGTAAAAGAGTGTAGCTCAAACCAATAAGAGAGTGAATTTAGACTCATCCAAACAGAAGGTGCTTGAAATAGTGAGAAGAAGAAATTATCATTAAATCTTTACTACCAATAGTAGGAGTGTAGACTCGTCCAACCTTAAGAAGATAGACACGGAAATCACATTGCATAACCCACATGTCTTCACCTCTCCTGGAAGGAGAGTAACCAAAAACCAAGGAGTGGGTACTGCAATAGGATATATGTATGTATGTATGTATGTATGTATGTATGTATGTATGTATGTATGTATGTATGTGTCTATGTATGTATGTATGTATGTATGTATGTATGTATGTATGTATGTATGTATGTATGTATGTATGTATGTATGTATGTATGTATGTATGTATGTATGTATGTATGTATGTATGTATGTATGTATATATGCATAATCTCAGTCATAGAAGACCAAAAGAGAGAGTAAGGGGATCTCCATCTCACATCTTAGCCTAAGAAAAGAGTCACCAATAGTTCAGAAGTAACCACCAATAATGCCCAGTATCCCACACATCTATCGTAAACATGAAAGTCAAAGGACTCAATCACCACACCTTGATACCATCTACTTTGGGTGGAATTGTATCACCCTCACAGTTTTTGGTCACATCACAAGGATGCATCTTGGTGAGGAAATCACCTCTCTTCCTTGTGAGTACAAAGTTACATCAGACCATGTCTCATCATAGATCCACATTTTCAAGAGGTTGTGCCTCAAGGTTGAGGACCCATACTCAGCTCGGACGGAGGGTTCCACTCTTATGTTATTGAGGACCCATACCTAGATAGGCTAGAGGGTTCCCCTTAGAATAGGTCAAGGACCCTTTCCCATCCCATCTGGAGGGTTCTACTCTAGTGTCATCGATGACCCATACCTAGCCCAGCTGAAGGATTTCACTTGGAATAGGTCAATGACCCATGCCCAGCCCAGTGGGAGAATTCTAATCTAGTGCCATAAAGGACCCATGCCTTACCTGTATGGAGGATTCCACTTGTAATAGGTTGAGGAACCATGCCCATATTGGAGGGAGGGTTCCACACAAAATACTCTGATGTCATCACCTTCCCACTACTATCATCAAGCATCACCTCAGATAGGCATCACACTTGAAACATATCTCTTCCTATATTGAAATACAATACAGATTACATCATTTCATTCTATGTAGAAAGAAACTTAGGATAGGCTACTCCAGGGCCAATATCTTAGTTCAGAAGAAGGAGATATGATAGGTTGGGGATTCATAAAGAAGTACACGACACGTGTGGGGACGACATGATTTGTGACCCCGCATAATCTTCTAGCCGTGTACCTATCCATACTCAGGTACCAACTATGTATGAGTACCCCTAGGCTTTCCAGTGTACGTCTAGAGTACATGACATAACTGGTTAAAAAAAGATGAAGAGCATATGATGCTCATCGCTGGTCTGAAGGGTGAAAATGTTATTTTACTAAAATACCACTTCAAACGGCCCTGGATAACCAAATGTATCCCAATGTTATTATCCTTGTAGAAAATCACACTAGATTTATTATTCATTCACCAGAATCAGACACCCAGTTAAGAAGCTACATTTCATAGAATTGTGCATGAATAGAACCTCATGGATCCCACATATCAATCCCAAAATAAAATATACCTTTCAAACCATTGTTATTATCATGAAAAAATGGGATCAACTATTAATTTTACTCAATTGGACACTCGATGAAAAAGTATTATATTACTGCATTATGCTGGAACGGTGCTTCGTGGGCCTAAGCCATGTGTCCGAATTAAATCCCTAAAATTGGTCTTGAAACTTCTGTCTTAATATTTGGGTCACAAAATTCACTGATGGATCACCAATAATATTTCATATGGAAGAGTTATGATAGATTTAATATTCCACAACAACAATATTATTATTATTATTGAGTTTTTCATGGACCCAAGCCACAAACTTGGAAGAAAAGTATCCAGCCTTGGTATTAAAATGATTGTATCAATTACAGGGTCACAATGCCACCCACAACGCATTAGTCGAATATTGTATGAATAATTTATATAAGAAATATGTTTTAATGACCAATAATAATAATAATAATATTTTATTATTATTATTTAAAACCAAATCTCAAATGAGATTCATGCACAAAAAGGGGGTCTCCTTTGGTGAAGGTGGGTCGCAAACCCCTTTTCCCCTAAATGAATTTATTTCACTCTTTTTTCATTTAATAAATTCCTTTTATCTTTCTATTATCATATTATTTCCATGATTTCACAACCCCTGTAACCCTAAACTACACCACCTATCACGTAGCACCACGTACCCCTATCCGCACACAACTCCTCCCCGAACTGTATCCAAAAATTCACACACACACAACATCCAAAGGTCTTGCACATAGACCACCAATCCTAAAATTGAATTTAAAACTCTACCACATCATAACACCACCACCACTACCTCATTTTTTGTCACTCTGACACTGCCTCCCCATTGAACCTCGACTAGAACTATCTCTCACTGTGCTCAGCAGTGCCAATCGCCGCTACCTACCCCAATGGATGCTACTCGATCCACACATGATCTACTTGGGAAACTACATCCTAGAAATTCACATTGGATATGCCAAACTATGTACAGGAACCCTTGATCCATTCTTAGATCCATCATTCCCAAATCCGAACACCGACCAAAGAAAATATCGGCGGCGATCACAAGTAGGGAAAGGAAGAAAAATAAATGCATGAAACAAAAACAAGTCTTGATATATGGATGTGTTCATTTGTCCATCATTTAAGAGATTGAATAATGAGAATAGTTATCAAATAAATAAATTCAATATTTAATAAATCCAATTCCAAGTAAAATCATGTTGGATTAACCAACAGAATACCGATCCACAAATTAATTTTGGAAAGGATTAATTCACGTTCATCTCAGATTTTGAATGAAGAGAAAACCACAAATAAAAGTCCTACACACACTACCCAATAGTATATCCAGTGAGATACCGTACCTCTACTTGAATGTATGAGCCTGAAGAGCTAATCTTTAGTGTGATCTCTTGTAATTTTGACCTGCACGCCATCATCGATCAAATCATGCCACTTCCTCTCAAGTACTTATTCTTATCATTGGAATAAAACTTGGGTTATATTTCTAGAACTGATCCATCCTTGGTTGAACCCCTTTCTAGATCGAATTCATATTGAATGAAAGATAAAAAGATAAAAAAATAATAAAGATTCATACTTAGATCAAAGACTGTGTTCATTTATTCATCATTAACAGGATCCAATATTTGGATTGCAGATCAAAGATAAAAAGGTTTTTTATTCCAATTATCAATAAATACATCTAATGATTAAATCATGAATTAATTTTATTGAGATTCATTCATGTTCCTTGCGGTGAAATCAAAATCATGATAAATCCACATAAAGGAATGTTCCTACCACAATCTTGAATATTTTTCTGGTGAAGAACACACTTTCTAATGAAGGAGGAGATCCATTGATTCGTCATGTTTCTATTTTTATTGATCAAAGGATTTTTCATTGATCCCCCAAAGGATGGAGGAGAGAGATATGTAGTTGTTTGTGGAAGTTATGATGTAACCCTAGAAAATCCTTGTAATATACTATTTATTAGAGGTGATTAGGTCAAAGGTAAACACTTAACCGCCATCACCAATGGTTGCAGGATTCAAACATCCTACACCCTCTCATTTTAAGTTGCGCTTCGGCAAAACATTGTACTACAAACTCCACGGTGGTCTTAGATTTCAAATCTGATTCCCCATTCATGAGTTATATAGATTAGCACTAAAAATAAAATAATTTTATTTAATAATTTTATTTACAGTTATGACGTCAGTAACTTTTTATATAGATGACCTGCACCTAAAATAGTTATATCATGCCTAAGTTAAATGTATTGTCTCGCCTCAACCATACCCTCATATTTCTGATATGTGCTTACGTTTAATATATATTTGGGATTGAGCTATTAAATGAACAAATAAATTAATTAATTCATCCATTTAACATACCTCCAATGAGATAGGGGTCCATACATCCCACACCGAATCATTTTATGTCACGCTTAGGGTAGTCACAACAATCCCGACCTAAATGCGGTCTTAGATTTATTTTATGATCAAACTTTGGATACATATTCCATTATTTCTAATAAACTGTGTGCATGAATTAAAAATATACATAATATTTTTATAAAATTAATTTCGAGAACACTGGGCCTCAGAATCGCACACCGTCTTAGTGCTTGACTTTGAAAATATTCCTAGAAATATTACTAAGACTTACAGAGTAAAGCCACAATCTATATATTATTCCCTAATTCAACATTTTTTTTGTCCCCAAAAATCATAAATCTATATATATAATAATGTTGGTATGCTTCTTTTCACATTTCACCTCCTCAGCATCTCCCATCGCTACCATTTTTCCTTCCTCCAGTTTTCCTACCCCACCACCGGGCTCCCCATCATGATTTCCCTCTCCCAAATCTATATTATCTTTTTCTCCTCTAATCTCCCTTCTTCATGGTCAACATATCCCGATATGCGTGCTCAATATTCAGTTCATATACCTTAGGTTCCTCCACCACAGGCTCCTCCACCTTTGGATCCTCTGCCTTAGGATCCTCCGCCATCTCTTATAGTTCGAAGAGAAATTCCTCTTTTCTAGCATCTACCTCTAACACCTCTGATTTTTACTTCATCATCAATCAGGTACTCTTCCTCCATCTACCATCTATCTCCCTCAACCAAATCCATACATCTCTTACCCAAAATACCACCACAAAAGGGTACATTTTTAATAGAAGAAACCCTAAATGAAAAACCTCTCAATGATGGATCACCTAGAAGCATCACAAGAGAAAATTGTTACTGAAAAAATGAGGTGAAATCTAAACAAAGTGAATGTTTCTACACAAACCCAACTCTCAAATGTTCGAGACCATGTAAATTTTAATCTTCAAGCACTCTCTCAACCCTATTCCATTAAATATTCTTTGATGGTTGGATTATTTTTAGGATTCTCAATATTTAACATTTCAAACTATAGTTTTCTACCACTTCTCATTCTAACAATGATATGGTTTTAGAAAGCTTACATTAAGTGTGCTTATGAGTGTTTCGATAAGAGGAGGAGGTAGGAAAAAATAGGCAGCTTCATTGATAATTGCAGTGCACCAGTGGTGAATTCTCAGAATTGTACAGTGGAATTGTTTTTTCATCTAAGAATGCATCCTATCTATACCTCTATCCATGTGTTTTTTTCTAGTTATCACCCTTTCCATAATTTCCATCTTGATGTATTTTTTAACACATATGAGTATGAATTTATATTTTTACTCTATTCATGTTCATTTATATTTGATTAACCTTTTTCACATAACTATTGTTTCATTAAAGATTGAAACCTTCTATTTTTTGTTTTTATTATTTTGTGACACTAAATCTGTCTAAATTGATTTTTCCCTATGTTTTAATAGCTTCAAATATGTGTAATCGGTTTCAATTTTTTGTAACCATATTTCCGATATAATGTCATCATTTCAACAAGATTATTCATATTATCAAAGAGATAGATATTTTTTTCTATGGTTGCTTATGTGAGGTAATGTTGACATTTATTGTACATATATTCCAATATATTTTTTCTTCAAATATCTTTTTTTTCCTTTATGGTAATATGATTCTTACATTTCTTTTTGAAGATAATATTTCAAACCATCCTTGACTATGATTCTATTAGTTTTATATACATATTTATGGTTATAAACCAGCAATTTGAATTTCTTTAAGGTGGTAACCTCCTATACATAGCTTCCAAACAAAGTTGTTTCCCATGTTCACCATTATTATTCAGGTGTAGACCTCCTACACATCACCTTTTAGTTATTGAGATACTTTTTATGTATTTAATTTTTTTTAATAGTCATTTTTTTATTTTCACACAATTTATTGATATTATCCATTTCCCAACACCGCCACATTAATTCCCATGCTAGATTATTATGTTTCAATTTATTCGATGGTGATATACCTTAGTCTGTTGATGCATTCTATAACTATTATCCTTCGTTTTCCCTTTGGTAAACTATCAATTCATCTGTATTTGATATTATCTACTACAAACCAACTATGTATATTTTATCAATACTCTTTTTTTTTTCATTTCTCATTGCTTAATAAATCTTTATATTTCATTAAAATACATATGTTTTCCCCATTAACCAATTACAATATCTATTTCAAATTTTTAGACAATATTTATTCACCTATCTATATAAAAATACAAATCTCTATAATAGGTATCTTCTCCTAATATCATGTAAAAAATATCCTCTTCAATTTTAGTATTTTCCTTCACATAAAACTTTTTCATATGTTATTACAATAAATTTGACTTTTAGAGTCAAAAATTAGGGCATCTATTTCATTCTCTTATCCAGTATCTATTCACCTTTTCATTTTTTGATGCATGTTATGCCAAATTCAATTTTATTCCCAATATCTTATTTGACTCTACAATGAATAGTTATTAAACCATTTATAAATGAACTTACATGTCTTCTTTGATTCAGGTTTCATTATCACCATCTCCTATTTTTGAATGTAATGGCATCATGTTTCAATGATGGTATTTCAGTGGATAAAATGGATTATTTAATTTTTACTATAGCTTTAATGATTTATGAAAACCATTCATATATTTTTTAGTAGTTTTCATTTAATATTTAAGATGTTCTCTATATTATCATCATCATTCTTCATTATATAACATGGGAAAAACATTTACATTAGAGATTTAGTTATTTTATCTTTTCTATAATTTTTTTTCACTATTATATGCTTTAGATTTTTTCTTATGTAAATACAATACATCTTTTCTTACAATTGATCATTTTTAATGACTATTTCATTTATTTAGATGGTATTTATTCACCTATTCATTTTTTCATAGTTCACAATTTCTTCCACCACTTCAAAACAGGTTTCAGTTTAGGTATGCATAACTTACATTATTCACTGGATAATATATTTATTTTTCTATACTATAGATTGTATGTAATCTTAATTATTGATTTGTATATATTTTTTTCATTACATGAATAATGTATTTTTTATCATCCATTACAATTTATAAAAAAATTGGGTAAAACTGTGAACTAGGAACATGATGAAACAATAAAAATACACATAAATCGTTGGCTCGAGAACTTGATCCCACAACCATGCCCCAAACCCCTCCACACCCTTACCACCACAGCCAAGAATGGGGTTCATTACAATTTATATTATATGTTGTATGATCAATATATATTTTCTTCTCTCAGTTTTTTTCAATCAAATGATTACTGCCATCCATTATTCTATCATCGTAGTTCATTGATTCTCCATAGTTTTTGTGATTTCAGGTGAACAAGAACCATCAGTTTAGTTGTGTAGTCATGTTTCAATGATGGTATTTCAGAGGGAAAAAGGGAAAATTTAATTTTTTCTATAGAATTAATAATTTATGAAACCCTATTTTATTTTATTTTTGTAGTAGTTTTAATTTAATCTTTTATATCCTTTATGTATTATTATTATCGTGATTCATTAAATACACTGAGAAAATTTTTTTTATTAGAGATTAGTTTTAATAACTTTCTATAGACCTTGAATAATATAAGGTAAATACAACACATGATGACTAGACATGGGATAACCAATATATTATTACCCTTTTCAACCTCCATCATTTGATGGATTGTATTTCTACCATATAATTTGAATATAATCTTACTTTAATAACCGTGGAATATAAAAATATACGGTTATGGTTAAACCTTATTAAATTCATTATTATGATCCTAATATATTGAAGGATATTAATACTATTATATATGAATTAATTAATTCTATGATAAGTACCATACTTTTATCATTATAATTAAATATCATTGTCTATGTTTCTAGTTGTTCTACAATATATGATATTAGGAAAATCTATCAGATCATCATCAAGGATCTAAAAAAGGTAAATAACTAAGTTGAAAATTCTTCAAACTGAGTATTACTTTTTTTGAATCATAGTGGCCAAAATATTAGATGAGGTGTAACATAGATTCATCAAGATAGAAAAAAACATGGATTTCCATGAATTGATAATGGATATGTCAGTTTTGATCAAAAGAATATTAGGTTAGCTACTTGGAAACTTCATCTGAATGTGTTCCTCTACAGGGTTTTGAGAATTAATCATTATTCTTGCAGCCTTCCAAGGAGTTTCATTTTGAAAAATTGATTTTTGGATATTCTATGAAGGTGTTCTTCGATAGAGTTTTTTTTTGATTCTCGGGGTATGGGTAAGATTTAGTGGTGGTATGATGTTTTGATTTCTCACATTCCAAAGCTCATGGTGATGTTCTTATTTGTGTAGGTTTTCATGGCTTCAAATTTGGTGTTTTTTTATCATTGTGGTGGTGGTTCTCTGTGGACATGAATTGGAGTGACATCAAGATTTGTCAAATGTGTTCAGCCAGTGTTGTGCAAGATGTTTACTAGAAATAATCTTCCATATGGTTCTTGAGTAACCACATCAAACTCAGAGTTCTCTTTTCATGACCTTATTAAAACATTACATTACTGGAACATTTCATTAAATTTGTATTTCTTCTATTATTATAACATCCACTATAGTTAAACTTATTTTAAATTGGAAACTGTTATATATTATATTCTTGGTTCAATAATTTCAATTTTTAGTAACAATTTATACTCACTCATTAGAGTAAATATTTTTTTTATAGAAAATCATATTGAGTGAATTTGAAGCTGTTGATGAGATCTAGATACAAGGTAAAATATCTATATACTCTATTGAAACATCAATCCATCCCCAATTAGGTTCATCCCCTTGCAAGAGAATACCTAAAGGGAAAGACTTAAAAAAATTCCTGATTTTTTGAGATGCAATTTCCATGCGCTAGAAATAACTCAATGCTTATGTTTTTCTAAAATTTCCTTTAAATTATTTAAAGTGAAAATAATATATTCTATATTATCTTTATTAAAGTTTATTTACCTATAATGTTATTAAATATCATTGGATACACATTTATATTATGTTTCAAATAATTCACAGCTTGTTTTCATGTTATGCCTTATTTTTATGTTGTCTATATTTTTCATATTTGTTACATTCCATGATTATAAATCTATTATATGATATTCTAAACTTTTATTCTATTCCATGCATTAGTAAATGAATTATTCTCTCTTCTTTTTGGGTATAACATTCTTAGGTATTATGAATGGGCCTATTTTCTCATTGTATATCCACTTATGATCTTTCATGGATATTAATTAAGTTAATCCTTACTCAACATTTGATCTCACCATCTTTTCATGATTTCATTACCCCATTTTATGAAGGAAAATGTTATGTCACTACAAGAAAACCTCCCTTTATCAGCGGTTATTTTTGTGTTTACGGTGGTTTAAACTGCCGCTACATGGGTTGGTGGCGATTTACAGAAACGGCCGCTAAATTTGGCGTCAGAAAACTATTAGCGGCAGTTTTTTCCATTTAGCAGTGGTTAAAGAAAATCATCGTAGCTGCCTCATTTCATGGTGATTATAGTTACATTTGTAGCGGTTTTTAAGAGCCCGAGATTTTTTTAATAGCGGCGATTATAACCTTCGCTAATAAAATAAAATCCAGTGGCCGTAAAACCGCCGCTAAAGTCACCAAAACCACCGCGGAAT
Organism: Viscum album; assembly: GCA_963277665.1. NCBI lineage: Eukaryota > Viridiplantae > Streptophyta > Magnoliopsida > Santalales > Viscaceae > Viscum > Viscum album. Next base: position 1,355,584 of record CAUJRU010000137.1, on the reverse strand, counting down.
TCCCGTGGGTGATGAGAATCTACAGTAAATATTAAAACCACCACAAAAAGTAAAAATAATTATGTTTAGCGGCGGTTAAAACCACCACTACTATCTTACCTTTATACTCTTAGCGGTGGTTAAAAACGCCGTGAAAAGCTAACTAGAAAAAAAAATTCTACTTCCACTGCACCAGTGCCCTGAAAAACAAATCAAACCAAACACAATATCATAATATAACATCAACTCAATGATGTGTTGGACCTTTCAAGGATGTTTTTGGATATATTTGTGAAGAGTGGACTGGGTTTATGGCCACCCATGGGGTGTGGGATATTATTGTTTTCTAAGGTTTTATTCATGGAACGACATGTAATTTTTTATATATTCATGAATAATTTTAGGAAATCAGGATTAATATAACATGAATCCCATTAGGCTCAAATATAAAACAAGGTTATGTTTTTGTTATGGAAAATGAAAATCATTTTCTATTGCTTTCATAGAAAATAGTTCCTAATAAAGAGTTATTAATCCACATGTTTTTTTGATTCACGGTGTCATGGGATACCAATTCCAGAAGGGTTTACCTTCTTGGATGATGATATTGAATAATTACATATTATAATATTAAGCATCGATAATTTTTTCAACACATCAACAATGGGTTTAACACTTAGTCATCCAAAATCTCGACTACCAATTCAAACACAGGCCTAAATAGAATGATTTATACCACACTCGAGAAATCAAGACATAAAAGTAAACATCAAAAATCAATAAAATGCATAAAAGGAAACATGAGAAATCAAGAAAATGTTAGGACATGAAAATTTTTGGTGGTATCTATGTGCCACACATGGTACATATACAAACCAAATATTCCTATATTTTTTCAACACATAAAAAATACAACTACTCACTGTCTGATGATGCATCGTCACCCTCTCCACCATCGTCACCCTCTCCACCTCCATATCCACTTTCTACTGTCACTTGTAAGAACATTATATCTAAAATTAAATACTGTTGCAGATTTATATTAAAACGTAAAACCAATGAATGTTTGAAAATTAAATGATTTTGATTTTTTTTTGATTTACCTGCTGACCATCAGTCAATGCACTACCACCAGGTTCATATCTGCTAATCTACTGATGTATATCAGTCATCGCTTTCTACAAAGCGGATATCTGAGCCCCCTGATCTTGAACTATGGTTCGTAGAGAAGGAATATCGCTCTGAGCATATTCGGGTATGGGCTGACTATAACTAGGAGTAGATGCAGCTGAAATCCCTGGTGACATGCCAAAGACCTCAGATGGTATGAGTTCGAAACCCATCCCGCGCACTCTACGAGGGTGCTCCTTCCCAAGGACTTTAGCAACTGGGTCATCCTGGGAGACTGAGTTGGACTACCCAGGATTGTCATCCCATAGTTCTTTAATTTTTACCTATAAATCAAATATAAATATATATTAACACAGTAAAAACTGATAATAAGTTATTATAATAAAAAATTGACTTCATACCCCAACTTCTTTGGAAGGCTCATTAACAGAACTTCCATTTGATTTTTTGTAAACATCCAACCACAGTTCAGTTCGGGATGCTTCTCGGCCTAAACTCTATGACTGCATTAAGAAAAGATAAATCAAAAATTTAATATATTAAACAGATAATATTGTCTTATAAATATTTAAAATAATTAAAAGATTACAAATGTCGTTCGGCTTCTAAAAATGCTTTTGGAGATCGCAGTGTGAGGGATGACTTGCTTAGCCCAGTTTGATGCATTCTGTCTTGAGAGATCCTAAAATAAATAAAATGAATTTTAACAGTAATGTATTCAATGTCATCTCCTCTTCATATACATGTATAAATGTAAAATGAGGATCATATAATAATATATATTTAAATATCATCCGCTTCTCATCACGATGTCTGTCAATAAAAACTTTCCACTATTCTTTCGATACCCCACTGGGTAGCTTCTCATACATTTGTTGCACAGTCAACAAAGTATTGTTGATATCACACCACAATATCCATTTGAAATCATTCCATTTCTTACCAAGATTTTTCAACGTCCACTTCCATGCTATCATATCAGCAACTGTAAAGTGGAAGAACATCTATATACAAAAATTCATTTTTAACATATTAGGAACAAGACATTGAATGAAAACATAATGTAATAAAATTACCTTTATTTGGGAATAAAAAACTTCAGTTTTCAAGCTAGGAGGAATATGTCTCCAATCATCATAAGAAATAGGAAGGAAAATGGGCCCTGCTGCCAGCTGGCCTAGAATTTGGCTAAGTAACCCCACGACATCATCCGTAGGGACCCCATAAGAATCAAATGGCACGACTATCTTCTCGCTATTCATATTCCAAACATCTGAACTTTTTAATTTTTTCTCCACGGTTGAATTTTTTTCATCTTCAATGAGAAAACAATTAGTATAAACAAAATGCAATAAATTTATTTAATTAAAATTTGTACTTATGATTGTGACACTCCAGTGTGTTCGTGATGAACTGGAAGGGGCGTGTCGCCGCCCCACTACTGAGGCTTCTGAAGGGGGAGTCGACGACTCAGCCTCTAATGGGACACCCACAGATGGTGTGAGAGATGGTGCAGGGGTGTAGGCAGCTGGTGCCTCAGATGCCATGGGGAGGGATCCAGATGGATCGTCATATATCGCAGAACTAGATGAAATAGTGTACCGCTTTTTCCTTGGAATTCCTGTCATTTAATCAAATAAAATTTAGTTTAGAATATATATTTCAAAAAAATTATGCATAAAAAAAATTAAAAATGATAATAGATGCCCAGTACTAATAGACAAAATATATACAACAATGATAATGAATGACTGCAAAAATGAAACAAGTGGTTTCTGAATGAATAAATAATTGTACATACAATCATTTTCTGCTTAAATCATATTGGTTTCCTACTCCATTGCTTCATCCACTTCATTCATCATTTATAGACTAATATTTTCAATATCATTATGGACAAATAATTTTTCTTCCTGTTGTTGATGAAATTCAATTTCAGAGGTCAAATCTTCCACTTCATCACCCATATCATACAAATCTCTTTGTATTACGTGAACAACTACACTCCACCCTTCATCCAAAACATCATTCACATAATATACCATCTTTTCTTGCGATGCTAACACTACTACAACTTGTCCTTTTATCAGAGCTAAAAACTGACATTAACAGTGCTAGAAAAGCACTGATAAAGGTAACCCTTTATCAGCGCTACCTTGAGCACTGATAATGGGGCTCTTTATTAGTGATATTTTAGCGCTATTAAAGGCTTCCATTATCATCGCTCAAAAGAGCGCTGATAAAGGCACCTTCCCCTGCACCTGCACAACTAGCACCTACACAAACCTACACACCTGCACAAACCAACACACTTCCACACCAGCACAAAATAGCACCCACACACAATATTTTTACAAACAATGCTATATAAATTTACTTAACATCATGAATACAAAAAAACACACCTGCATATACATTTTTAACATTGTTTTATATGGTTAAAATTACAATTATCCAACAAAAGTTATAAACATTAATGTTTCATCCTTTGATTTCTGTGATCCCCTCTCAAACATTATTGTCCATGATATTTGTTAACGAATAAAGCATCCGAACTCAAGGAAAAAAATTCACCTATATAAGAAAACAAATATTATATTAGTAATACAATAATGAAATAAATTAAAACATTAATATGAAAGAATACATTAATATGGAAATGTGAAACTAAAATATGGAAATAATAAACTCAAATGTTTTCATTCTGATAAAAATGAAAGAGAATAATGTAAAATCAATATGTTTTTGGATGATTTATCTCATTTAATAAATACTGATTCTTTATCTAATGAAAATATTTACCGGTCACACCGTGCACCATATTGAGGTGCGGTCGATTCTAAAACCTCACAAATGACTCATGGATCGTTTTCCTAAAGTATCAAAGAAATCCGAACGCGTTTTCTGGGTATTCCTTATGTCAGTAGTGTTGTTTTCTAAAGTTAATATCAATTTCAATCTGATATCAGAAACTTTTAGCCATACTGGTCACACCTTGCATCAGATTGAGGTGCGTTCAGTTCATAAACCTCAAAAATGACCCATGTATCGTTTTACTAAAGTATCAAAACAATATGAACGCGTTTTCTCGGTTTTCTATATGTCAGTTGTGTTGTTTTCTAAAGTTAATGTCAATTTGAAACTGATGTCAGACACTTTTAGCCATACCGGTCACAATGTGCATCAGATTGAGGTGAGATCAATTCTTACACCTCACAAATGACTCATGGATCGTTTTCCTAAAGTATCAAAGCAATCCAAACACGTTTTCTCAGTATTCCGTATGTCAGTAGTGTTGTTTTCTGAAGTTAATGTCAATTTTAAACTGATATCATACATCTTTAGCCATACTGGTCACACCGTGCATCAGATTGAGGTGTAGTCGATTCATAAACCTCAAAAATGACTCATAGATAGTTTTCCTAATGTATCAAAGCAATCCGAATGCATTTTCTCAGTTTTCTGTATGTCAGTAGTGTTGTTTTCTAAAGTTAATGTCAATTTGAAACTGATATCCGACACTTTTAGCCATACCGATCACACCCTATGTCGGATTGAGGTACAATCGATTCTTAAACCTCAAAAATGACTCATGGATCGTTGTAATAAAGTATCAAAGCAATCCGAATGTGTTTTCTTAGTATTCCATATATCAGTAGTGTTGTTTTCGGAAGTTAATGTCAATTTCAAACTGATATCAGACACTTTTATCCATACCGGTCACATCGTGCGTTGGATTGAGGTGCTGTAGATTTGTACAACTCAAAAATGACTCATAGATCATTTTCCTAAAGTATCAAAACAATATGAATGTGTTTTCTCAGTTTTCCGTATGTCAGAAGTGTTGTATTCTAAAGTTTATGTCAATTTGAAACTGATATCAGACACTTTTAGCCATACTGGTCACACCGTGCGTCAGATTGAGGTGTGGTTGATTATTACAACTCAAAAATGACTCATGGATCGTTTTTCTAAAGTATCAAAGCAATCCGAATGCATTTTCTCGGTATTCAGTATGTTAGTAGTGTTGTTTTCTGAAGTTAATGTCAATTTCAAACTGATATCAGACACTTTTAGCCATAACGATCACACTATGGAAAGGATTAAGGTGCAGTCAATTCGTACACCTCAAAAATGACTCATGGATAGTTTTTCTAAAGTATCAAAGAAATCCGAATGCATTTTATTAGTTTTCCGTATGCCATTAGTGTTGTTTTCTAAAGTTAATGTCAATTTGAAACTGATATCAGACACTTTTAGCCGTACCGGTCACACCGTGCGTCAGATTGAGGTGAGGTCAATTCGTACACCTCAACAATGACTCATGAATTGTTTTCCTAAAGTATCAAAGAAATATGAACGAGTTTTCTTGGTATTCAATATGTCAGTAGTGTTGTTTTCTGAAGTTAATGTCAATTTCAAACTGATATCAGACACTTTTAGCCATACCGGTCCCACCGTGCCTCGGATTGAGGTGTGGTCGATTAATACACCTAAAAAATGACTCATGGATCATTTTAATAAAGCATCAAAGCAATCCGAACACGTTTTCTCTATTTTCTGTATGTTAGTAGTGTTGTTTTCAAAAGTTTATGTCAATTTGAAACTAATATCAAACACTTTTATCCATACCGATCACACCATGCGTTGGATTGAGGTGCGGTCAATTTGTACCCCTCAAAAATGACTCATGGATCGTTTTCCTAAAGTATAAAAGCAATCCAAACACGTTTTCTCAGGATTCCATATCTCATTAGTGTTTTTTTCTGAAGTTAATGTCAATTTCAAACTGATATCAGACACTTTTAGCCATAGCGGTCACACCGTGCATAAGATTGATGTACGGTCGATTCTTACACCTCACAAATGACACATGGATCGTTTTTCTAAAGAATCAAAGCAATACGAATGCATTTTCTCAGTTTTCCATATGTTAGTAGTGTTGTTTTATGAAGTTTATGTCAATTTGAAACTGATATCAGACACTTTTAGCCATACCGATCACAACATGCATCAGATTGAGGTGCGGTCGATTCGTAAAACTCACAAATGACTCATGGATTGTTTTCTTAAAGTATAAAAGCAATCGAAATGCGTTTTCTCAGTATTCCATATGTCAGTAGTGTTGTTTTCTGAAGTTAATGTCAATTTCCAACTGATATCAAACACTTTTAGCCATACCGGTCACACCGTGCATCGGTTTGAGGTGCGGTTGATTCTTTCACCTCAAAAATGACTCATGGATCGTTTTCCTAAAATATCAAAGCAATATGAATGCGTTTTATTGGTATTCCGTATGCATTGGTGTTGTTTTCTGAAGTTAATGTCAATTTTAAACTGATATCAGACACTTTTAGCCATACTAGTCACACCATGCATCGGATTGAGGTGAAGTCGATTTGTACACCTCAAAAATGACTCATGTATCATTTTCATAAAGTATTAAAGCAATCAGAATGTGTTTTCTTGGTATTCCATAGGTCATTAGTCTTGTTTTCTGATGTTAATATCAATTTCAAACTGATATCAGACACTTTTAGCCACACCGGTCACACCGTGCGTCGGATTGAGGTACGATCAATTCTTACACCTCAAAAATGACTCATGTATCATTTTACTAAAGTTTCAATGCAATCTGAATGCGTTTTCTTGGTTTTCCATATGTCATAAGTGTTTTTTCTGAAGTTAATGTCAATTTCAAACTGATATCAGACACTTTTAGCCATACCGGTTGCACCGTGTGTCAGATTGAGGTACGGTCGATTTTTGCACCTCAAAAATGACTCATGGATCGTTTTAATAAAATATCAAAGCAATAAGAATGTTTTTTCTTAGTATTCCGTATGTCAGTAGTGTTGTTTTCTAAAGTTAATGTCAATTTCAAACTGATATCAAACACTTTTAGCCATACCGGTCACACCATGTGTCGGATTGAAGTGCGGTCGATTCGTACACCTCAAAAATGACTCATGGATCATTGTCCTATAGTATCAAATCAGTCCTAATGTGTTTGATTGGTTTTCCGTATGTCGGTAGTGTTGTTTTCTAAAGTTTATGTCAATTTGAAACTGATATGAGACACTTTTAGCCATACCGGTCACACCGTGAGTCGGATTGAGGTGTGGTGAATTCTTACACCTAAAATATTACTCATGGATCGTTTTCCTAAAGTATCAAAGCAATCCGAACATGTTTTCTCATTTTTCCGTATGTCAGTAGTGTTGTTTTCTGAAGTTTATGTCAATTTCAAACTGATATCAGACACTTTTATCCATACCCGTCACACCATGCATCAGATTGATGTGCGGTCAATTATTACACCTCAAAAACGACTCATGGATCATTTTAATAAAGTATCAAAGCAATATGAACGCATTTTCTTGGTTTTCCGTATGTCAGTAGTTTTGTTTTCTGAAGTTTATGTCAATTTCAAACTAATATCAGACACTTTTAGCCATACTGGTCACACTGTGCGTCGGATTGAGGTTGCGGTCAATTATTACACCTCACAAATGACTCATGGATTATTTTCCTAAAGTATCAAAACAATCTGAACGTGTTTTCTTAGTTTTTTTGTATGATAGTAGTGTTATTTTCTAAAGTTAATGTCAATTTCAAACTGATATCAGAAACTTTTAGCCATAATGGTCACACCGTGCATCGGATTGAGGTGCAGTAGATTCGTACACCTAAAAAATGACTCATGGATCGTTTTCCTAAAGTATCAAAGCAATCCGAATGCGTTTTCTCGGTATTCCATATGTTAGTAGTTCATAAGACTATCTCGTTAAGTTATTCTTTACTTAAAACTCAAATCATTTCTAAAACTATTTTTCATAATCTAAGGATATTAAACATAAGAAAGGGTGATCATAGATTCTCAATAAGTGTAAACAACTAAGATATCAATGATCATATAAAGATAACATAAGTTGTAGGAATTCACGTCCATTGTCCTATTTGTTTACATTCTTCCATCAGGCATGCTGCCCATTCATTTCTAAAAACATATATATCATCTTGTGAATAGAAGTTTTTGTGACAGTCATAGTAGTAATGAAAAAATATTAATACACAAAGCATTAATAAATATTTTAAATGAACTAGTAATTATTTTAAAAAATACCTCTTCAGGGATGCTAGTTTGTTCATGAAATATGATCTCTTTCATAAATTTACAAACATAATAATCGCAGTCCTTTCCATTTGTTTGTTTAGGACACTGCAGAAACATCAAGAAAAATAAGTAATATATTTTGATATGTATTTGGATAGTGAAGTATAATTATATATACCCTGATACTTGTCCATTTTTAGATCTCGTGCGCCTTGTCATCCTTAGACCCTAGATTCATTCCAGCCTTTAGACGATATTCATACACCACCCTATCATAACAGAATCCTCATTAAAAGATAATATAAATTATATAACTAGATATTTAGTATTAAAATGTTGGATCTAGTGTATTATAAATTGACAATCTCCATCATGTGTGGTCGGTTTGTTGGATATCCATGAAGTGAATCCAGAAAATAAATCTTTGGAGTATCCAAATTGACTGCAATGAGCATCCGATGCTGCCTAAAAACACAAAAAGGAATAAGTAATGATAGAAATGAAAATATAATTGATATCATTAAAATGTAGAGTTTTACCCCTGAATCGTTGGTATTAAAAATATCCTGTTAGTCGTAATTTTTCATTTAAACTTTCTGAGAAGGTTTGACATTAATTCAGCCTAAAAAGCGGAATCTATTTCTTTTTATTGTATAGACATGATGTGAGGACTAACGAGTCCAAATTTGTATTCACAGGGAAATCCATTCAATTGTTTTCCATATATACGCCTGTGAAAAATATGAAATGTATTTAGCCATAATTATCATAGTATATTAGCTTCTGTAAAATCAAATCATGAAAACATACCTCATGTATACATTTATAACTGAGGCTCCTAGCTAGTCGTATACGATGATTTCAGCTACAATTTCAGAACTAACAAAATCTAATGTTTCCTCTCCGTACATATCTTTTTCACAAAAAATTGTGTGATTATTTCTGCCTTTCATTTTTTTATCCACATGATCTTGAAATGATATTAAATGTGGATATAGAATGGGTGGGGTGAAGGTGCCCTCAGTAGATCGGTTTGATCGGTTGGTTGATCCTTTTGAACTGTTATTTCATTTTAGCTCCTTCCTTTTGTCCTTTTGTAATAACATTCATCAGTTCAACCCTTTTCTAATTAAATGTTAAAGGTTCTTCTTGAAAAATGAATTGGAAATGAATACCTCCTAGTCGACATGTTTTTTAACAAGATTAGATGGCCATGCAATGAATATTCTAATAGCTTTTTCCACCTTATGAATGTCGTCATCGTCATTTGGCACTGGTATCTCATCGCTCGGCTCATGAGATATGTTAATCGACACTTCGACATGACCGGTTGGAAGTGGTCTGGAGTGTAGCGTGTCATTATGCATATTGAACACCATAACCCTCGCTACAAGGTGATGGGTGAGAGTTGACAAATATAAATCACAGTCATTATCACCCTGAAGAATATCATTACAATAAAGATATCAGTGTCTATGTGATTCACATTTCACAGAAACAAATATTATAACATTGATTTCCTCGGTTAAGTCTAGTATTTAAGGGGAATGGCTCGCCTCAAAGCTGGTGGGGGGTGGGGTGGGTTGTTCTTGAGTTGTTTCTTCTCTTCGCCTCTCCTACATAAAAGTTTATAGAAACTCTCCCTGACTTTGGAATTTTTCTTCAAGGGTAGCTAGTCTATCTCTCATTATTTTCATTTCTTTAGTTTGTTCCTACTCTTTTTTTTTTCTGAAAATATGTCCGGGGTGTCACCCCAAAACCCGCACCTCTGATGTGGCCATACTGTTCTAGCGGTTTCAAGGCCACTAAAAGTATGTCTGCATCCAGTGTGAGTGTTGTTGATTCATGTGACTATGTCAAATAGAAAATATGGGAAAATAAGTAATCGTCGTGATGTAATAGTAATTTAAAGCAAAACAAATTTATATTATGTAATACTTACACATATTTCCCACACTTTTTGTGTGTTTTCATCCACCGGTTTCCCCTCTTTATTAACACAAGCCTCCTTCCATAGCACATGGAGTGGGATGGAAGTTTCTTGGGATTTTGATTCATCAATCTGCATATAAATAGAGAAACATGGTTACAGTGTTGTTTTATGTCACACAAAAGTATTACAGTACTTTTAAAATACGTACCAATTGTTTTTCAAATGAAGCACACCCCAGACTTGCTTTATGGTAAGGGTACGCTGGTTTTTCTTCCTCTTCTTTATTTTCAGCACTCAGTTGTTGTTTCATAAATAAAAAAATTTCAATCAAAGTAAGGAATACAAGCAACGTTAAACAACGTGTTACCAAACACAATGTACGTGAAAAGTTTTCTGCACACGACGGTTGCAAAACGCATCCCATGCTCCTTTGGATATCAAGTGTGCATAAAGAGGTGGTGGGTGCGACTTGATTTGCCATTCAGTATCTTTCAGATGATATTTCGTTAAAATGGTGTGAAAGCCTCTATGAACCCTTCCTGCCAGTCTTAATACATATTCTTTGTGAGAAACATCTACAATAAATGCACTCTACAAGAGATGATGTAGAGTTAGTCAATATTTTAGTATTTTATTTTATTTTATTTTAATAAATTAAATAAATGATATTGTAATGTTACTGTAATCTCTTCCCACATTAATGTTTTCATCCCACTGACAACATGGTGCCACGAATCTATATCAATCGGCACGCAATGACGAGTGATGATTCCAATGTAGCTACTAAACATGGCTTTGTTGGGGTTTACATGTTGGCCTCGCTTATTCTATCCCACCTCATATTTGTTGCCTTTTTCCTTTTCCTTAAGGATTTTGGCTAAACTGTCAAACTACATCGCACTTGTTTTTTTGTCCTAGTGGGGTTTCATTGCCTACTATTTCCTCGGTTTTTGCATCATCATTATGTTCCTTTGAAGCACTATCATCGGCACTGGGACCAGCAACAACAGGTTGAGAAACTTGTTGTACCTCAGTAGTGGGACCATTAGCAACAGGTTTAGGAACCTGTTGTACCTCAGTAGTGGAACCAGATACTACAGGTTGAGAGACCTGTTGTACCTTAGTAGTGGGACCAACTGCAATAGGTTGAGAAACCTGTTGAGTCTTGGGATTGGGTGCATCGGCAGGTGTAGAAGTCATTATCTAAAGAAGTGGGTTAACATTTAATTTAGATCACATAAAAGCAGCAGAAAATAGATAATAACATAATGTAACACAATCTATATTACAATAAAAAAATAACCTGATTATTGAACTCTTTTTTTAAAGGCTGAAGAGATTTTACCCTCTATCGACTATCCATATCCCTTCATTGTGGTCTCCTCTGACATAAAAAATGTCGTCTACATTGGGACCACTAGGAAATGATTGCGAAGTCCCAATGAAAGGGTCATCATCCGTTGAATTTTTATCTGACCCTTCATTTGTTTTGGTCGATAACAGAACAATTGACCAGTTTCAGTTTGCAGGATCTAGAACATAAAATACTCGCACTGCCTGTGATTCCATTATAAACGGTTCGTCTTTCTCCCCTTCTTTACTGAAATCAACTTTCACGAATCCCAATTCATCTATTTTAACAGCACTCCTATTATCAACCCACTTGAATTGAAAAATTGTAACTTTTAATTCTGTATAATCTAACTCCCATATTTGTTTGATGATGCCAAAGTATGACATATTCGCATAAATTGGATTTCTGTCCTTAGCACCGGAAACATGCATCACTTCATCCACAAGTGTAACCCCACTATTCTGCATAGTACTGTCTTCATCATGTTCATTAGTATAAAATGTATAACCGTTAACCACATAAGCATTGTAAGATAATACATACACACTTGGTCCTCCGGCTAGCCATCGAAGTCGGTCTGAAATTGACTCTGGATTTTCATCTGACTTCTTAAAAATGTGGTCCTAAAACCATCCTACAAACTGTCGATTATGTGTATCTAATATCCATTTTTCATCCCTAGATGGATTCAAATGCCTAAGAATTTCTTTGTGGGTTTCAACATATGGGTCAACGTCGAAACTGTTATGCAAAACATAAAGGTGGGCCTACTCTCGATCTGTAATATTGATTGTGACAACCTGTCTTCCAGAAATTCCTTCACCCTCAAGCCACCCAGTGTGATGAAATTTCAATAGGCCAATGCTTTCCACCCCAGATAGGTATTCGGTACTGAATTCAACGGCTTCCTCAACAATATATCGCTCTGTAATACAACCCTCTGGCCGACTTTGATTTTTGACACACCCTTTGAAAATATTCATATACTGTTCAATGGGGTACATCCATCTATAATGTACAGGACCACATAGTTGAATCTCTCTCACCAAGTGGACCATCAAATGAACCATCATATAAAAAAATGAAGGTGGGAAGAACATTTCTAATTCACATAATATGACAGAAATTTCTCTTTCCATAGTTGGAAATTTCGCCGGGTCTACAACTTTGCTGCATATAGCTTTGAAGAAGAAACACAGTTTCGTTAATGTATGGTGGAAATTCTTGGAAAAAATGCAATGTAGAGAAATAGGAATGAGATCTTGCATCAAAACATGGTATTCATGTGATTTCAAACCTTTTAACTTCAAACCGCTCATTGACACGAGCTTCCAGATATTTGACGAATGCCCCTCTGGAACCTTTACGTAATTCAAGATGTTGAAAAACTGATATCTCTCCTACCTGGAAAGAGTGTAAGCAGTAGGAGAAAGAAATGTTCGTTTTTCCACCTTCACTGGTGCCAAATATTCTTGTATTCTCATCTCAACCATGTCCAACCTAGACTTAATTCCATCTTTTGTTTTGCCAGGTGTATTTAACAACGTGCCGATGACACTATCAAATACATTTTTTTCTACATGCATAACATCAAGAAAATGTCTGACATACAGACATTTTGAGTATGGTAATTCAAAAAAAAACTGATCTCTTTTTCCAATAGATTTTTGTAAGGTTTTTCAAAGCCGGTTTACCAAAACTAGTGTCCACATTTTTAACTTTCTTAAATAATTGATCTCCTGTTGGAGATGGTGCTGTACATTCTTCTGAACTTCCATCAAATGATGTCATCCAAGATCGGTACTTATGTATTCAGGGTAGAAATCTGCGATGTCCTATAAACATGGTTTTCGATGAATGTTTCAACCTAATTGATTGTGTACCTTGTTCGCAAATGGGACGCCCTTGAGTTCCTTTAATGCTATATCCTGAAAAATTTCCATAAGCAGGGAATTCATTTATCGTCCTGTACAACATGGCTCTCAAAGTGAAATCTTCCTTTTTGTAAGCATCATACAATGTAACACCTGAATCCCACAATAATTTCAAATCTTCGATCAATGGAGCTAAATAAACATCAATATAATTACCCAGTTGTTTTGGTCCTGATATAAGCATAGATAACATGATGTATTTTTGTTTCATACATAACCACGGTGGTAAGTTATAATTTACCAACATAACCAGCCATGTACTATGAAAGTTTCTTTGAAAACCAAAAGGATTCACTCCATCTATAGATAACGCAAGACGAAGGTTTCTCGACTCATTTCCAAATCCAGGATACTCATGATCAATTCTCTTCCACTGAGGAGAGTCTATCGGGTGATGTAGTATCCCATATTTAATTCTTGTATTTGCATGCCATGTCAATTGTCCTGCAGTCTCCTCACTTCCATATAGGCACCTAAACCTTGGAATGATTGTAAAGTACCATACAACTTTAGTAGGACTGGATTCATCTTTCTTGTATCGAGAATCACCACACTTTGGGCATTTTTTAAGTGATTTGTGGTCCTTGCGAAACAATATACAATCATTCAGGTAGGCGTGTATTCTTTTAGAGATCATACCCATCGAACGTAGCATTTTTTTGGCATCGTATGTTTGGATCGGAAGCTCATTATCTTCTGGGAGATTGTCATTCAGGAGAGAAAGTAGTTCTGTAAAACTGGCGTCACTCCACCCATTGTCTGCTTTCAAATTATACAGCTTCAGTACGGCTGACAGTGCTGTATATTTAGTGTAACGAGTATACAATGGCGTCTTCGCACAAATTTTTAACTTCTCAAACAATTTTGGGCAATTAATAAGTTCATCTTCAACGGTCCTTGTCATTTCCTCAATATGGTCTTCATCATCATTCACATTTGTAATCACATCCTCCATACGGTCATCTTCATTGTTCATACTTGTAATCATATCAGATGATCTATAAAACGTAGTGTTATCCCAGTCAATACCTACATTCATTGTTTCTTTGTATTTATTCCGACATGTATAACTCTGATCTATTCCATGACAGATCAAGTGTTCTTCCAACTCCTCTGGACTAATTTTTTTTGAATAACAACAGCGTAAACACGGACAAAGGATCTGAGAAGGGTCATGTGCATGATCTTTTGCAAACTTGGTAAACTCTTTCACGCCTTCTTCAAACTCTTTTGTCAACCGATTGGAAGTTGTCCATTATTTATTTATATTAATCCTATTTGAAATCCAAAGTATGGGTATATAGGTTAGGGGAGAAGGAATATTAGTATAATTTAGATAAAAAACTAGATACTTCAAAAATGGTGGGGGTGTGCTCATTAAGGAATGCACCATGTTTTGTGTGGTTTAGGTGGTGTTATGTTTCCCAGTGAGTTTTTAATATATTATTCATAATTATATTAAGGTGAATAATTAATTATAAGTTTCAATAATTAATTATTTGGGAATTATTCCTTGATTTCGGGTGTCAATCATTGGTACAAGATTAGATAAGGCATGTATAGTCTTGGTTGAGGATGAGTTGATCTTGGTGAGGGGGTTACTCCATTTTTTGAGGTAGGTGGACCCTATAATAAAAAACCATGTTCCAATTTATCCATGATTGTGAATTCATGCATCAGTATATGTGTTCCAGTGAAAGGGATAGAAATTAAGAGCAACCTAGGTAAATAAATAGGGTGTTTTTGATCCACCAAACGATTGAGTGAGGGTTCTATTGAATGTTTGTGATTTTATGATCATCCAGAGATTATTTCTCCATAGAGGTGAGGTTTATAGTTGTGTTTATGAGAGGATCAGGTTTGGTATGCGATTTATATAGCCTAGTGAGGTTTTCTAAGGCTATTTGAGTAGGTATTAGAGTCTTAGGCCAAAAGATGATGGATAATATAGTTTTATATATCACGTATGACGGGGAACACCCTCTTAAGGATATATAAGAGTCATGGTGTGTGTGATGAGTAGGATATTCCATATAGGTATTGGTGAAGCATGACATAGAGGATTTACTCCTTATAATTGGATTAAGAGATCTCCAAGGGGAGATATGATATAAGTGAGGGTCATGGTAATAGTCTAGATGACTTAGCATAGGGTATCCAAGGCCCACCTAGGCATTTTATACATAATACCATCAAACTAATCTTGTATGATCACTTATAATATGTGGTAAGAATCATTAATCTTATATAAGGTCCATACATACACTAATGATCTTGTGTATGTTGAATGATAAAATATTAGTAGGACACCAATAATGGGGAACCTAATATAAATCATAATATAATAGGTTTATCTATATGAATGCAACTAAATAAACAACACACATTATGAAAGAAATAAAGTAATATTGTTCTATGGTAACTAATAAAAAAACAAATAACACTATATTCAGTGAGAATCAATACATTACACAATGGGTTCAAAAAAACAATATTATCTCCTAATAAAACCATACCACATACATCACAGATATTTTCTGAAACCCAAACATAACCAAACCTTGGGAACTATGCATCTCATATATTCCATCTCCACTATAAAACAAACAAACAAACTAGTTAAACTGAAATGGTCAGAAATATCATCACATTAATGGGAATGAATTCCACATTCTTCCCTAGAAAATCTATTGGGTTTTTACTTGTGTAAGTCCACCCATATCCATCATCTATTTTATAATCTCATATCCCATAAGCTTTACCTGATTCACTCTCAATACAACAATTCAAATTCCACCTTCTAAATACTATCACTTTTATTATGGCCATTATACCTTATGAATATTTCATAGAAAAATCATGAACAAGTCATAATGGTGAACACATCATAATTCCAACCACCCAACTACAACTAGCAAGAATAGTTACCCACGCATACAAGCGAAAAAACTAGGCGAGAGTATAAAACTACTTAAAGGTGGGGGTGCGTCAATGGTTAAGAAAAACTCATAATCTAAATGCATTTTCGAATACTGATTAGTGAAAAAAGGATCTTGATAGTGATGGTAAAATGAATATAGTAATTCAATGAAATAACTCACATGGATTTCCCCTTCATCGACCACAAGTGCCTATAGAATTTGGATTATGTGTGCACCCCTTTAAACAATGATACACCAATTACTAATGAAAAATATACTATAGTATGAAATAACACTATTATAGCATGATGCTTTTCATTACATACTGATACCATTGGACCCCCAAACTAGTGCAACATTTATTTTCATGAGCTAGGTATCCCAATGAAATTATCTCTTCATATTCCCCTAGAGACATCCATTATAGTTAAATTTTCCATATTACAATATGTATCTCCTACATCTCAAACCATTCATAGTTACACCATCCCTACTATGGTGTGATATCTTACACTAGAGTGAAAATCGTCATTTGGAACACTCCCATAAAAGTGTAATCACGTCCTCCTTGTTGTAGGACACTTGTTATCTACAAAAAACATAAATTTTTCATATTTTATCACCTTTAATGATCCGCTAACTCATATATGATAATGTTTTCAATAAATATATTGGTAAAATACATCTAAAACCCATGACTAAATTTCCTTTTGAAGCTAGTAATAATATGTTTCCAATTTTTATTTACTCACCATACCAAATTGTAGAATGGTTAGTGGGAATACTCTTACTCTTAGTGTAATAAAAATTATACTATGATCATGACTTTACTAAGATCAAATTGCATATCACCCTTTTCAATTCACTTATTGAGGGGCTTCTTCAAACCAAAAAACTCATTAATTAACTCAAACCATCAAGGGCACTTAAATACCCCAATGGACCCTCAACTGAACTATATAAGTCAATCACTTATGTCCTATCCCTTTTGGATCATAGGATGTACCTCTAAATGGATCCTCTATCTCTGGAACCATATACTTTTACTCATCCATTAATCAAACCCATGAGGCAGAACTATCTTCTATCATTAACCAACCAAATCGTTCAAGTGGACCTCTTGTAGAATTTATAATAATATATGGAGGATATACACCACTCGATGTAATATGAAACCTTCCAATCATCATTTAAATTTTTTTTCTCAAGAACATTCAAGAAAAACTCAAACATATCATCAATTATTGAATTTAAAAATCATTTGAGAAACCTTATAATTTCTTAGTAGAATAAATATTTTGATAATCATAGTTTATTCTAGGAATAAGTACTTATTTGAGTTTTGAAACACCTATTTATTTACCACAACCCTTGATGAAATATTCACCATAGGATAATAAAAGTAACAAATATAGAGAAGAATATATATTCATGTTATATTTGACTCTACCCAATCATGTTAAAAATTTATAATCCCATAATCCACAAGTTACCCAGTGGTCCACTAGTATCTTAATCATTTTATGTTAGCCATATGCTGCACAACATGAGATTTAAAAACTCTACCAACACCCTTGGAACCCAATAATCCACCACTAGGTACATGAGGGTATCTATATTTTTCAAAATTCAAATTACCACCAGGTACATTTTCTAATTTGTCACTTAAAACTAATAATATTACTTACATGACATTATAAAAACACCTAGATATGTTATTTTAGGTTGTAGTAATCAAATCCATATATAAAATATAAATACACCCCTTACTACAAGGTTATCAATGGTTAAAAACATACCAATTGCAACACCTTGTAATGACATGATCCATTAAAAACATTATACCACATAGTATGTCATCCTCTATAAGATTCCATAAATATTTCCTCACATTTGTTATATCCAAGGAATCTAATTACACTACTCATTCAGGATTCTATAAAGCTAATAGTCATATGGTTTACACCCCAAATCCTTATGAACTGTCACACACACAAGAATCACACATAAGAATCACGCCAAATCATAATTAATCTCAATTTTGAAAATAAATGAAAACATAATTCATTCATGAAAATTCAATTTTACTCACCTTAAGGAGGAGGACCCGGGTGACGGAGGAGGAGGAGGCGTCGACAACAGAGGAAACGAAGGCAGCGGAGGCACCGGAGTAGATGGAGGAGGAGGAGGAGGAGGAGGAGGAGGAGTCGGTGGAGGAGGAGGAGGAGGCTGTCGTGGAGGAGGAGAAGGAGGATCCGCAGTGGAGGAGGAGCTACGCTGGAGGAGGAGGAGGAGGGGGAGGAGACACGACATGGAAGGAGGAGGAGATGTAGGCTCCGAAAGAGGAGGAGAAGGCGATGGCCACGGCAGAGGAGGAGGAGAAGGAGGAATCAGCCGCAGCAGAGAGGAGGCAACAACGGAGAGGAGGAAGCAGCGCAAGGTAGGGCTTCCACGAAAGCTTGACAGGGTGCGAGGAGGAGGAGGAGGACCTGATGGATTTTATTAATCCCGCGTGGACCTTTATCAGCTCTAGTAAAAAGCGTTGATAAAGGTTGGACTTTATCAGCGCTTTCGTAGCACTGATAAAGGGTGAATTTATCAGCGCTTTTCATTTTAGCACTGATAAAGACCCTCTTTATCAGTGCTTTTGTAGTGCTGATAAAGACATACTTTATCAATGCTAATAAAAGAACTGATAAATGTATAAATTTAATAATTTATAACATGTGTTTTTATTCAATGCATACAATAAAAATTATCAGTGCTAAGAAAAGCGCTGATAAATGTATCCTTTCATCACTAAGAAAAGAGATGATAAAGGGGTATTTAAAGCGTTGATAAATGTGCCATTTATCAACGCTTGTTTTAGCACTGATAAAGGGAACATTTATCAGTGCTTTTTTTAGTGCGATTAAAGCCCTACCCCTTTATCAGCGCTTTTCTATTAGCATTGATAAAGGCCGGAACCTTCCTTTCCCAGTTTTGTAGTAGTGTAAGATATATGGATCATGCAGTTCACGATCACCAACATCCATCAAGCGAGATATGTTCACAGAAGTAAATTGTAAGGAATATCTTTTAACACCTCTGATAATATTGACCCATTTGAATTGGAATAAAACAACAGAAAAATGTACTTGGTGGTTTAATTCAATAATATCATGAAACTTTCCATAGTATCCCACTTCAGAAAATGTAAATATAGCACTATTCTGTGTTTTCAAACCCACTTCTCGATCGACTGTACAAAATCTAAAGCAATTCACATTATAAGCGTCAAACTTTCTAACTGGTTTTATAGGACCTCTAGCAAGAAACATCAAATATTCTGACAAGTATGCTCGTGTATCAGTATTCATGATCTGAAAAAAGAAATATAATTTAATAGATTTACAAAATGTATGTGTCAAAATAATATTCGTACTTATTGAAATATTTATGAACTTACACGTCGTGCAAACCATTATACAAGCTCTTTATTCACAGATTTCGTTATATCATTCTCATTTCATGTTTGGCCTCTCATTCATCTCTTTGTTTTTATCCTAAACTCTTCAATAAATGGATCTGCAATTTCACTATTCAGCAACACATATCTATGTGCCTGTAATAATTCAAATTCTGTTAGTGTCACATTTGAGGTCCTTCCAACTGATTGGCCAATAGCAGGAAATATTTTTGATTTCTGATGCATTTGAGATTGATTTGATGTGTCATAAACACATCCAACTCGATTAAATATTGTCTCTATATCATCCAAATATCTGGAACAAAAGTTAAGACACTCCTCAGCCAAATAGCCTTCAGCAATAGAGCCTTCTGGTTGAGATTTATTTCTCACATATGCTTTCAAATTCCCAAGATATCTGTGAAATAAAATTATAAAATTATGAATTTATTTAAACGCCAAAAATTGTTTACATAAATGAAACACATATAAATAAAATACCTCTCAATTGGATACATCCATCGATAATGAATGGGGCCTCCTAATTTAGCTTCCTCAACCAAATGAAAAGTTAAATTCATCATGACAGTAAAAAACGATGGAGGAAAGATCATCTCCATTGCACAAAGGGTCAATACAAACCACTCCTGGAGGTTGTCAAGCTGAAATTGATGTACAGATTTCTCACATAATTTCCTGAAAAATGTGCAGAATTAGAGTACAACAATAGTAACTTTTTCAGGTAATAATGTACACAATGTCAATGGTAGTTACTGTTGTAACAAAATATGTGAATCGTGACTTTTCAATCCATGTAACTTACGATTATTCAATTGAACACACCTCGAGATGTTACTCGAATACCCATCAGATACCTTCACATTATTTAAAATTCAAAGGAATATATCTTTATCCCTATTCTTCATTGCAAAAATGGCCGGAGCATACTTTTCATTCTCATCTGGCCAGAGATCACGTTTTATGTTCATTACTTGTAAGTCTTTGCGAGCATTGAGACGATCCGTCGACTTTCCATGCCCATTAAGTAATGTGAAAATCAAATTATCACAGAAATTCTTCTCAACATGAATCACATCAAGATTGTGCTGCAACAAATTAAATTCCCAATATGAGAGTTTGAAGAATATACTTTTTTTCTTCCATTATTGCGTTCTAATTTCACCTGACGATGCACTTTGGACCCCTTTTCCGCTATCATTCAAATGATGAACCTTCCCAAATTATGTTTCAACATTTTCAAGTTGTGTCAATATTTCAAAACTAGTTAACAACATTGGAGGTGGTCTACGATCAATGGAACCATTAAATTTTGATCTGTTCAACTGAAATCTATGAGATGCAACAAGAAATCTTCGATGGCACAAGAGACACCATTTTCTACTGTGTAGCAGCTGTTTGGGCTCAAAATCAAAGTTACAAATGGGACAAGCCAAACCCATGTAAGTGTTCCAACAAGATAAATTCCCAAGCCCAGGGAAGTCACTAATGGTCCACATTAAAGCAGCATGCATTTTGAACATTGTTTTAGAAGAAGCATCAAATGTCTCAACACCGTTGCATCATAACTCCTGAAATTCGGCAATCAAAGGCTAAAAGTATACATCAATATCATTTCCAGACATTTTTTCCAGGAATAATCATCGAAATGATAAAATATGTTTGTTGCATACACATCCACGGAGGCAGATTATAAGGGATCAAAACAACTGGCCAGATGCTATAACTTGTACTCAAAGTCCCAAATGGGTTGAATCCATCGGCAACCAATCCCAATCGAACATTCCTAGGATCAGCTTAGAAATCTAGATGTAATGAATCAAATGTCTTCCACGATTGGGAATCTCGTGGATGTCTCATTAACCCATCATTGTTTTTATCTAAAGAATGCCACTTCATGTGTTCAGAGGTTTTCGATGACATGAATAGTCTTTGAAATCGAGGATTCAAGGGAAAGTAACACAAAACCTTTACAGGTGTGTTCCTTTTCTTCTTCTCCATGAAATTATGTTCATTCAGACTTCCAACATCACCCTTTGACTGCCATCTAGAAGAAGAACATTTCTTGCAATTCTGTCTACTTAAATCCTCTCCCCAATAAAGCATACAATCATTGGGACACGCACTACGGAAAAAAAAGGCATTTAGCGGCGGTTTGATTTTACGTTTCGCGGCGGTTTAAACGGCCGCTAAATTGATTGGCAGCGGTTTTGAAAAACCCCCGCGAAATCGTGCGTCGGGAAACTATTCACGACGGTTTTCAAAACCGTCGCAGAACGTTTCGCGACGGTTTTTTAGCGGCGGTTTAAACCGCCTCTAAATGATTTAGCAGAAGATTTTTTTTATTATTTTATTTATTTATTTTATATATTTATTTATTTATTTATTTTATTTATTTATTTTATTTCATATTTATTTTATTTATTTATTTTATTTCGTATTTATTTTATTTATTTATTTTATTTCGTATTTATTTAATTTATTTATTTAATTTCGTATTTATTTTATTTATTTCGTATTACTTTATTTACTTTATTTATCCATGCATACACATCCCATGCACATGCAAATGCACATGCCCATGCAATATAAAGAAATACTGCGTTTGGTGAGATTAGAACCCCTAACCTCTTGCATATTTTCCAAAGACTTTACCACTCCAGCAAGCTCGCCATGTGGTTAATAAACAGAATTTAATACACTTATATATATTAATTGAAAAAACAAATAATACAAAACTAATAGATATAATAAATAATAATAATAATAAATAATAATAAATAATAATAAACAAATAATAATAAATAATAATAAATAATAATAAATAATAATAATAATAAATAATAATAAACAAATAATAAATAATAAATAATAAAAAAATAAAAAAAATAAAAAATGAAAAATAAAAAATAAAAAATAAAAAATAAAAAATAAAAAATAATAAATGATAAATGATAAATAATAATAAATAAGAAATAATAAAAAATAAAAATTAATAAATAATAAATACTAAATAATAATAAAGAATAAATAATAATAATAAATAATAATAAATAATAAATAATAAATAATAATAAGTATTAAATAATAATAAACAATAAATAATAATAAACAAATAATAAATAATAATAAACAAATAATAAATAATAATAAAAAAATAATAATAAATAATAATAAAATAATAAATAATAATAAACAAATAATAAATAATAATAAACATATAATAAATAATAAATAATAAATAATAAATAATAAATAATAAATAATAAATAATAAATAATAAATAATAAATAATAAATAATAAATAATAATAAATAATAAATACGAAATAAAAAAATATTTAATAAAAAATATTAAATAATAAATAACACATAATAAATAAAATATTATTATTAATAAATAATAAATAATAAATAATAAATAATAAATAATAAATAATAAATAATAAATAATAAATAAGAAATAAAAAATAAAAAATAAAAAATAAAAAATAAAAAATAAAAAATAAAAAATAAAAAATAAAAAATAAAAAATAAAAAATAAAAAATAATAAATAATAAACAATAAATAAGAAACAAGAAATAAGAAATAAGAAATAAGAAATAAGAAATAAGAAATAAGAAATAAGAAATAAGAAATAAGAAATAAGAAATAATAAATAAATAATAATAAATAATAAATAATAAATAATAAATAATAAATAATAATAAAGAATAAAGAATAAAGAATAAAAATATTTAATAATAAATATTAAATAATAAATAACACATAATAAATAAAATATTATTATTAATAAATAATAAATAATAAATAATAAATAATAAATAACAATAAAGAATAAATAATAAAAATAAATAATAATAAATAATAAACAATAAATAATAATAAATAAATAATAAATAATAATAAACAAATAATAAATATAAATAATAAATAATAAATAATAAATAATAAATAATAAATAATAAATAATAAATAATAAGTAATAAATAATAAATAAATAATAAATAATAAATAATAAATAATAAATAATCAGAAACAAATATTATTATTAATAATAATATTTTATTATTATTAATAATAAATAATAAATAATAAATAATAAATAATAAATAAATATAAATAATAAATAATAAATGAATATCAATAATAAATAATAAATAACCAGTAACAAATAATAGATAATAAATAAATTAAATTAAATTATAAATAATAAATAATAAATAATAAATAATAAATAATAAATGAAACACATGAAAAAGTATGAAAAGACGTGATAAGGGATGAAAAATCATGAAAACGCATGAAAACGGATGGAGAAGCATGAAGAATGAGGCATTAGAAAGAATGAGAAAGCATGAAAACTCATGACAACTCTGGAAAACCCCTTAAGAATTCAACAGAATCATCATAATAACCCACAAAGAACCATTGATAAAGATAAAAAGTCATGAAAACCAAAATAAACAGTAATAAATGGAGCAACCGTTAAAACCCGTCAAAACGGTCATAAAGTGACAAAAATATTGGACTCACATTAACAGAGATAACGTATGATCTGAGAGTCCGTTCCAGATCCGAGACCAGTCAAATCAAAGATCCTAAAACGATCTTCGAGCTGATAGGTGAAAGAGACCGAATGGACCGATGGATCGGAAGTTACGACTGTTTAAAAAAAAATCTAACAGGGAACGGGTGCTAGAAACGAGGCATCGAAAAACATAACAAACCCAATACCCACTAAAAAGGCCATAACTTATGATCCAGGAGTCCATGTGGGCACTGCGACCAGTCAAACCAAAGCTTATGGAATGACCTACGATCTGGCAAGCAGAGGAGTCCGAACTGACATGCGGATCTAAAGTTAAGTCCGTTTGAAGAAAAGTTCGACGGGTCACCGGTGACGAAAACAGGGTTTCAGAGGCCTTCAGTGGGGTTTTTGGGGTTGAAAAACATGACAGAAGTTCACTTCTATCAATTTAGTGCGTAACTCTCTTCGCTGGCTTCGATTTGATATGTGGTAGATCCCAAACGGACACCCAGAGCGAAAGTTATGGCCGTTTGAAGTTGAAGAACTTTTTTCAAATTTTTTACAACTCTCATATCTTCTGCACCTTAGACCGTCTAATGGTTTTGATTATACGTGCTTCTAGATCTCTTCATGAGATTTGATTTGACTGGTCGTGGTGCTCCAACGGACGCCCAGATCAAAAGTTATGGTCGTTTTAGTGATTTCACGGTTTCTCATGTTTATTTTTATTTTTTTCATTTCATTTCGCGGTGGTTTTACCCAAACCGCCGCTATTTCGCAGCTGTTTTTTAAAAAGCTGCCGCTAATCCTCGAAAAAATAAAAAAAAATTAAAAAAAAATTAAAAAAAAATTAAATTTTTTTTTACACATTTCGTGGCGGTTTTAAAAACCGCCGCGAAATACCGGCCCAAAAGCTATTTCATAGCGGTTTTTAAAACCGCCGCGAAAAAACCGTCGCGAAACACCTGTTTTCTTGTAGTGATGCATGTATTTTTGTATAATTCAGACCAAGCTTGTTCTGATATGTTTTGATGATGATAGTGGTGTCTTTAAGTGCCGAATGCATCATTTATGAGGTTTTGCATTTCATTTTCCATTTTCGACGAACTTGGGAGCTCATTCTATGGATTAACATCAGTGCTCGATCTTTCTATAAAGTTTGATTCTCCATGCCAACTCCAACAAAAATATTGACCAGGGAATTTCTTTAGTATTAAATATTCATAAACTTCATCTCTATTCAACCATGTTCTAATTTTACATTTAGGACATGGACATCTTATTCTCCCTTCAACGGATTGATTAGAAATTGAAAAATCTAAAAATTCATTCAAACCCTTAACATACTGAGGTGTGTTCCTCTGTAATGTGATCCAGCTTTTATCCATGTATATCACAATGTGCCTACACAATAATAAAAAAAATTAAAACACATAGTTACTACTAAATAGAGAAAGAGATTCATATATACGATAGTGTAAGATTATAGAAACATAATATAATAAAGATGATCCCCTGAGTTAGATATGAACCCTCTAGTGTTTGGGATAAGAGAAGTTTCTTTGGTAGAGAGAAACAATGTGCTCACAATACCATATTACTCAATTACCACATGGTCAATACTAAAATTTATGCTATGTAGTATTCCTATCATGTTTCTCCCAAATATCCAAATTTTAAACCCTTGACTTTTGAAATCCTTTATAGAATCAAAATATAATATTAGATAACAAAAAGTAACATAAGCATAACTTGGTTGGAAATACAGTTCATGAGGAAAAAAATAATGTTTCCAATCTTGATGAAGAAGAATAGAAATAACAGGATGTAACCCTTAATTGGTCCTGATTGTGTGACTCTAAATCACAAATCAAATGGTAGGGATAAGAGCATATAAGTTCCATTAATTGAACCCAATTGTGCCCAATCCATAAAAGAGTTGGAGAAGAAACTCCACTTTATCAATATTCTCCTCTATCCCCATGATGATAGAAAAAAATTGGCACCAAACACATTTTATCACAGCTTAGTTTTTTACAGTGATGTTGGGATCCAAATACTATTTACTTGATTCTGTAAGTAGGAAGATAACGATACTATAGAAGCCTCCCTGTTTTATCCTCCCATAAAGCCACTATAACCAAAAGATAGAGAAACTAAGAATGTAGATGCTCTAGGACAACAAGTAAACTAGGATATTGTTTGTGAAAGTTATTAAGTGACCTATAAATGTGGAACTTCATTAGGTAAATCATTTAATAGAACTTCTAAAATAGAATCCACTAACATTTTAACGGGATTTTAGACCCAATAAATCATATTAGTTTTCGTATAGGAGGTCCAGTTTTTTTAACATTTATGGGAAACCAGATGAGATAAACGTTAAAGTTGGAATGAATATTCTTGAGTACCCAATGCTAGAATGATTAGACATACTTGTTTTGGATATGTTGTTTAAATACCTCACTTGGAAAGGATTTGTATACTGGTAATATAAAATAATTATTCTTGAAAACCACTGGGGTAATAAATGTAGAATAATTTGTTAAATTTGAACATGTATGTGCATAAGAGATTAAATATACTTCACAATTCACTCACCTTGTTCACTGTTCATGAGAGGCAACACCTAGAAAAGGAATTAATGAATAGATCATTATTTAAGGTATCCAAACTAAGGATCTATCAATATTTTTAATGTTCTATATTACGTGCCACCTAGAAATAGATAATAAGGAGTTGGTTGGAGGAAGAGACTTTGGATGGAATATTAGTGTAGGAGACACCATTGTTCAGCTATGTGAAACTAGGGGAATCAACATGGGATTTAAACACAATATGTATAGTCAGTCCTATGATAGTAATGTAAGAGAAAATCAATCAATGGGATGAGTTTCATATAATCCATATCACATCAATTGACCAGGTTTTTTATAGTTCATCTTGAATTTACACATGAATAATTAATTCATATCACCACTATAGAATTTACACCATTGTTCCATGAATGGGAATATTAAAAAATATTTTCATAAAATTATATGACCAGTTGGTGCAACAAGATCAAATCTACCTCTGGTTTTGTATGCTTAGATGGAATAGTCCCATTAGAGTAGTTCTTAACAAAAGACTTAGTAAAACTAAGAGGCATATAAGAACAATTAATTTTATTAGGATGGGCCTCATTAGAGAAGTAATAACTATCTTGTGACATTTGAGAAGTAGTTTTATACTTAAGTGAAGGATATCAGGAACAAGAAACATAATTTCTATATGGTTTGGGGTACCATTTGTCTAAATATAGAAATTATGGATATCATATATGATATTTTTGTATTGGATACATCCATCATTCTTCTATTGTTAATCAACATGTGGAAACTATTCCTCATTCCATCAGTGTCAACACACCTCATAGATAGTGGTAGTGTGGAGGATTGAAATGGATATAATTCTACACGACTATTATTGCAGTATAATTTATCTAGTTTATTTAGATCATATACATGTATTTCATTGATTTAATCTTTTGTATGAACTACATGGTGGGATTTAAAGCTGTTATAGTCCACCAAGATTATTAGGAAGTGTTCACATCTCTATACAGAGATATTCATGAATTCACTTGGGATTTAGTTCTAAATATAGTTAAAATTAAGGATAAACTAATTGTGGTTGGAAAAATCAAGGACTAGTTAGTGTTAAAAAATTTGATTGCTTCTAATGAAATATGAAATGTAAATCTTCCTATCATAGTGGATTGACACACCAACATATTTCTAAATGATTTCTCTAGGTTACCATCCAAGAATGAAATAATATATTATATCAATCTACTTTAATGATCATTCCCATAAGTGACTATTTATATCCCATTTATAATGAATAAACCATTAACATATATTCCATTTATAATCACAACTCATTTATCACATATATCAATTCCATAACTTAACCCATTTAACACAATAACAACATACCAAATTCCCCCTTATGTTATGTCATCAACAAAACACATTTATCACTTATTTTAAATAATAAAACAAGTTAACATGCCCACCTAATTGTCGGGGGTTTTATCTCACTAACCAATATATCATTTAAATGAATATGTTCTCAACATATCTTTAAAATCAAATCGTGGAATAAAACACAATTCAAGATACTCAATTGAAATAATCTTGAATCCACCCTTCAAAAAATGAGCCTTCCTATTTTAAAAACTCAACATGTCCCAAGAATTTCATTTGTACTTACAACCATAAAAGGGGATTTTAAATCATTTTAAAAAAAGGGGAACCACACCCTCATTTCTAATCACCATTTGAAATCTATTAAGATAACCCCTTTTTTCCTATAACATTGAGGTCAACACCTCCTTTTCAAAAAAATACCCACTTTCAAATTTTTTTTGTCCTTCATGGAAAACCATAACCAAATCGAAGTGAAAAATGCTTATTTTAATCCATTTTAGAATCCAACTAGGCATTTCAAAAAAATACCAATTCCATATTTCAAATATCCCATTAACCTTGACTACATACCGACATACAATTATCTACCCATTCACTTTCATAATTATATTATTACAACATTTTAAAAAATATTCTACCAACCTTAAGGGGTTTTCATAACCCAAGGGTAGACCTAGGTACGATCTCAAACATCAATGGACCCAACATAGTCCTTAGAGGGTTTCATACATTAATTTGAGTCCTAATCTCACTTTTCATACCCAGGAACACAAAACATAGTAAATAATTAAATTGGAACTACCACATACACATATAATACATAAAGTTTATGAGAAAAATCTTCAATACCACCTGGGGTCGTGGGGGGCTGGGGTCATCGGGGTCGTAGGGTCGCGGGGTCATGGGGTCGCCGGAGTTGCAGGGTCGGCGGGGTCATGGGGTCGCCGGAGTTGCGAGGTCGGCGGGGTCACGGGGTCGGCGGGGTCGCGGGGTTGCCAGCGTCGCGAGGTCGCAGGGGTCTCGGGGTCGCGGGGGAAGCGGGGAGAAGTAGGTTCAGGGTGGGGAGAGGGTCGGCATGGTTAAAAAAATGTTTCGCGGCGGTTTATAATAAACCACAACGAACCCATTTTTAAAAAACATTTAGCGACGGTTACCAAAACCACCACTAAAAAACCTCCGCTAAAACCAATTTCTGTTGTAGTGTGTAATATTGTTTTCTTACTGTAAATCTAGGTTACGTATTGTTTTTTAATTCTCTTCCTATCCCATTTCATCATGTTCCATATCCATCACCATTATTCTTCACTCCATTTCCTTGTTTCACAGGTATCCCACTCACTTTATTTTCATCATTTTATTATAAACATTATATTTAGTACAACAACATTGCAATTTTTTGAATGATATAGAACCATATGATTTAAAAGAAAATTCAAATGTCTCATGCATTTGTACGGGAGGATTATTAGTTAAGAAAAGAGGTGGGGGCACTGATCCTTCACCTATATCTTCCATACTCTGAGATGTACATGTAAATGTTAATTTTGAAACTCCCTCATCACCACTCCTCACAATGTGACTCGAATCAACATTCATCCCTAAATGATGTGATTCCCTTCTTCAAAAAAATCCATCGGGTTGAACTCCGAAGGATATCTGGTCACACAAGACCTCATAGATTATTTCTCCTAGCTAAGAATCTCTCACACACTCAAGAAGTGAAGGATTCAACACCATTGATTGAATAAATATTCTACCCTCCTTCTCCACCAGGGTTAGTTGTAGGGAAGCTAACAACTTTTAAGCTTTCAACACTAAGCGAGACTAGGACTTCCTACTAAGGAAATATGCTACACTATTTCCCTTCCTTGGATTATGAACTATCTTGAAGTCATAGTTCTGTAGGAAGTTCAACCAGAATCACCTCCTCAGGTTAAAGTCTCTCTAGGTGAAGACATACCTATAACTTTGGTGGTCTGAGTAAACCACAAAGGATTCTCCTAGAAGGTTGCATCTCCACATCCTTAGGGTGAAGACTATTACTGAAAACACTAGGTAGTGAGTCACACAGTTCTGTTCATGGGGTCTCCATCACCTCGACCTATACTTGATAACAATTATATAAAGGTTGAATTTGAGCACATAAAGGTACCAATGAATAGGGTAGGGTAGTAAACTCATCCAACTGCAAGAAGCTAGACATGGAAATCATGTGGCATACCCTATGTGTATTCTCCTCTCTTGGAAGGATAGTAACCCCAAATCAGACACTATATTTCACCCAATAGTGGAATCCTAATAGAAATGAGTTCAAGAAGAAAAAATCCACTGGAAATATCAGGACCTTCTTCGACACTCCACTGCATAATAATTTTGGAAATATCCCATTTAAGTGGGTTTTTAGGGAAAATGGTAGATAATATTTAAAGAGGGTAAGGGAATAATAATTTCCAAAACCTATGAAATGAACTAAAAAAGGGTTTTCCCATGATAAATGAGAAATTATAGAAACTGTGGAAGTATTAAAACACATTATGTTTTGTTAATTTAAATAGGCTAAGAAACAAAGAGATTCCCTTTAATTGGGTTTTCTAAATGAATTAAATTGAGAGGGAATCCTTAAAAACATGTATTTTCCCAACAAAGAAAGGTCGTTATATATATATATATATGTGTGTGTGTGTGTGTGATAGGTACATATATATGGAATATTAAAAAATATATGAGAATAATAGTGCAATGAAGTAAGTTTTAGAGGGAAAAGGAATGTCTCAAATAAAAGAGGGTGGATCAAAAGTTCCCTTACCTTAAGTTCTAGAATCCTTATGCACTTGCACACAACATCCAGAATAATAAAATATAATTCATTAATTACTTACTTAATTAAATTTCCTAAGTATATTATACTCAATATAATTATATTATATTTATTTACAGTTATTTCAATAAGTTATAATGTTTAATTTTGATGTTCGTAGGGTGTTTGTTTCATGGTACCCAGGTTGGATAACTTGTGGACAATTATTAAATTTCTTTTAAAATGAAACTAAAACTCTATAAGTGGAATTGAGTGATTTTTATATCCTTATAGAAATTTAAATGGTCTCAAATAACCACTTTTTATGACAGAATAATGAATCATTTATTATAAGCACTGTAGTTATACATATAATTCATTTAGTTGGTTTTATCGACCACTATGAACTATATTAATTTTATTTAATTCTATGATTTTTAATATATCCTATAATATGAAATAATTTAAAATATACTTATAATAATCATATTTAAAGATAAAATGATTAATATAACCAACCATAAACATAGTGGAGAAGAACTATTTATGTTGTTCATGGAGGTGGTTAACCAACCATAGTGTGAACAACATTCTCATTTTAGAATAAATTGAAGGGAGGGTATGTACTGAACCAACTTGGTTTGATTTGAATCGTCACATGAGTTGGAATTCTTTAAGGCCTGAAAATCCTTCACAATTTCCATGGGATAGAGAAATGTATTGGGGAATAATAAACAACCTCTTTGGAATTGTTTCAACCATGCTAAAATATAATGACCCATCTATGAAGTAAGATGACCACCGAATCATAATCAGAGTCAATGTAAAAAAAGAACACATCCAGAGTAATGTAGAGTGACTAAAAATGGATACCATACACAATATCATGCCATCATACATAAGACGTTAAAAAATATACATATACATGGTATCTCATATTAAAATCTCAAAAAACCAAAATAGGAATCAAAAAATAATAATCCAATACATACATCCCAAAATTACAAAAAACCAAAATATCTCCTCTTGAGTTAACCCTATGAGACCATTCATCCTCTATCAAAAGTCCTTAGATATTGGTAGTTAATAAAATCCACCCAAATACATGGTTCCCTTGATTTTTCGTATTTCCTCCGAAAAGTTAGGCATATGCCTAAAAGAATATCTAGGGTGTGAGGAATATGAACAGTAGGATAAAACCATAAATCCAAAAAAATATTTTTAACCAAGAAAACAAATAAAGTAGTTTGGAAACTAATTTTCCAAAAATAATCCACTTTTAAAACATTTCACTTCAAATCATTCCTTTGAAATCCCTTTGGTTTTTATTTTAAAGAAAAGATGTTTCTGAAACTTAATCAAAATGGCTCAAGTAAAGAAATAAAATCCACTAGAAATAAACATACTCAACCAAACCAAATAAGGCATAAAAATGTTTAAAAATTAACATCATCATATAATAAAATATTTGGTAATAGGATTAATTCATGGTATCACAATCAAACAAGGCATTGACATAATGCATTAAAGTTTAACAGTAATCTTGCAATAAGTAATGTTCACAAAGACCTCTAACAATAAGATTTTAATGTGATATATTTTAAATACATTGTGTTATCCATCTAAACAAATTGGAATCTCTCACAGTCTTCCCTTGGATCTACTCCCAAGATCACTCTCAGTCTCTTATTCAATAAAGTGGAAGACCTCTCAAACTTCCTCCCAAAGGTTCTCTTAATCCCTTTGAAAATACACCCTCTCACCCTAGGTATCCCATGTTCTAATCAGTTCAAAATATTTAAACATCATAATTTCCATTTATAAAATTCATTCCAAAATAAAAAAAAACAAATAACCATTACTATTTTAATTAAACACATTTCCTCAAGGTAAAAAAATTTATAAATGTCTTTATAAATCCATTTAAAACCATAAAATGTATTTGATAAATTTTATCAAACATGTGGGGTGCATTAAATCCAACACTCTATGGAAACTCCACTTTAAACATACAATTTCTAGTTCAAACCATAAATTACAAAATAAATGGAATAAATAGTAATTATAAAACTATTTAATGGAAATTAAATATTTAAAAACCAAAGGAGATAAATAATTCAAATGTTATCCCTGGAAAACACCCTTAAAACAGAAATATACCAAAAAATCAGCTTCAAACTCATTAACTTCAGCAAAAAACTTCTTATTTATGAAGAAGAATACCTTACACACATGGACCATAGAAGATAAAACCAAACCCCCATTAAACATACTAGGTTCACCCAAACTATCATATAGTTTTTTTCACATTCCATGAGAATTGAATAACATGGAAAAGAACAAGGAAGGGTGAAGAAATCATGAATAAGGGGGAATAAATCAAGTCAAAATGCCAAGGAATCAAAAACCATCCACAAAACTTTATAAGGGAGAAGCTCTAAGGCTTGGTGAAGAAGTTGTGCATGCAAAGGGGGGAATTATGTTCTGAAGAGATAAATCTATCAAGGGTAAATTTGGTAAAACCCAAATTTTTAATGACATGGACACCCAATATTTTTTGGTCTCATGGTTAGACAAATTATACACCAACCGCATGGTTTCCACTTTCATTCCAACCCTTAACCTACATAGTTACCCATGAGCCTTGCATGGTTTGAAAATTCATGCTCAAACAGTATAGATACACATTTTCCCCAAAAACTCACCATCACACGGTTATAAAAATCATGAACCAACCATGCGCAAGGGTTTGTTTTCCCAAAAAACAATGTTTCAACCTATGAATCTAGGAAACTCTACAAAATACTAATAAAACCCCAAAATAGACATGATAATGACCCAGTGGGTTCCAAAAACCTCTAAAAAATTTAAATTTCTACCCCTTGAAAGTCCTTATGCATCCTCAGAAGAAAAAAAATAATGTCACTAATCCCTCACCCAAGATTCTTATTCCCATGTCTTATAGATATTTCCACCATGTTTCAATATCAAAAGGACCAACTGGATCAATTTTCCATGGAAAACCCTATTCTAATATTCCATGATATGGACAGGATACTCCACAATGATGATGTTAGGTTCCACATACAAATATTCCCACTATATCACATGAGATGGGTTTGGATGGTATCTTTTCATTTGGGAAACATGAAATATGTCATGAATCGATCTTATACTTGGTGAAAACTCTAAGAGATGGGTTTCATTCTGAAGAAATTCCATAACTCAAAATGGTATTGCATAATATGGTTCCAAATTCACCTGCTTTCCCAAAAAAATAGCGTCCCAGCTAAACTAATGCCATAATAAATACATAATCACTAAGCTCAAACCCTAGTGGGAAAAAATATCAATCAACTTAGGATTTATAATGACTCTGATATGTTCCCATCCATTTCTAAATTAGTTATGAGTTCTTTATCATATTCTAGATGAGAATCAGTCCCAATAAGGAACACTCACCCAACATTTCCCAACAAAACAGAGACTAGAATAACCACACATATAACACCTAAAATCGGTTAATACTAATTAAGGTCTGATAACTGTTATTATATTAAAATTCGACCAACAATTATTGTCTTTTTGAAAAACTCTTGAATTCATACAGACACACATGAAGCATATCACTGAGAGTCTGAATGATTCACTAAAACTGCACATTTTTATAGCGATGATACAAGGTGCTTAACCTCATCTTGGTTACAAAATCATTTTAGAGTCCCTTATAAAACTGAGAAGTGAAACAAGAATCCTGGTTAGAAAATATCTCTCAAGTAACTTGATGAAGCCTAACAAACTCTCTGATATACAAGTGTTTGAGCCCCTCTTCCATCATCAATTCTCAGATCCGAAGGAAATGGGATGATTTTTTAAAATGTTGAAAATACCCACATAGTTTCTTTCCAAATAAAATTATTAGGTAAAATAATCAGTAAATTTATAGAGATTTCATCCCACATAAACAATAGAATGTGAATAGGTTTTAATTACATGACTGTTTTGTGATGATCAGTTTTGATTCTCTGGTAGGTCAAATATCATGAAATGAAATCCTGAACTGGTTGCCTAATCTCCAGACACCAATATATAATCATCAAGGTAAACAACATCCTCATAGCCCAGGGGTACATATACTAACTAGAATTACTTACCTTCTGCATCACCTCCTTCCACACGAATAAAAGAAAAACTAGCCACTTATGGAAGAAAATGGAACCATAGGGAAAATGAGGCCAATCACCCAGCATCTTCCCACTATTTAAAACACTTCTAAAATACTATCACCCATGTTCAGATAAATACTTACTCCTAACATGATTAACAAGAGTGTGTGTGACCTACACACTGGTCATGATCACCTACTCTCCAACCTCTTAAACCTCCAAACTTTGGTCAGTAGACAAACTCATCAAGTCCCACACCCCCATTAATTCTCAAATGACATAGATTGAAAACTTTCTACTCAAGGAATCAAAAAAATGTTCCCATGCCTAGGTGTATAATAAATATTGAAATCAAAACTCTGAAGGTACTCTACCTAATATCATAACTTTGGTTTCATGTTCCTCTGGGTAAAAAAATACTTTAGGATTCTATGATATAAATCAATTATAAAAAATTCGTTGAATATGTAATGGTTCCACATCATAAATTCATTAATAATAGCTACCAACTTCATAGTCTACCACATGGTCATCATGCATCAATATTAATCTCAATCCCACACCGAACAAATCACAATATTCTGAATAATCTTTCATGTGCTTGGTGAGAATCAAAACTCTCCCAAAAGTCAAATATACCTACAAATTCTCAAAAGAAAACTAGAAATTATCACTCCACTCAAAATTCACTCATTTCTAGGTCAAAGTTATCAAGGGAGAAGCTATCTTCAAGAAGTCTCAAACAAAGAATATATAGTACCTATCTAATCTCAAAAATATTCTAATCCCAAACAAAATCTTGGGATAATACCAAGACCTTACTTCATGAACTTTATTGGGATCTATTTAAACTTCTCTCTCACATATCACAAGAACTTTACCTCCAAAATACAAAACTAACATTTGGAAAACTTGGAATATAGATTATTCTCTCTAAATATTCCAAAAATATCCTCTAGGTGGTCATAATGTTTATACTTTATCTTGGAATAAAATAATGTGTTATTGATAATAATGATAATGAAGGAGTTAAAGAATGGGTGGAACATCCAATTCATCACGGAAATAAAGACTAGAGGATAATTACTAAGGCTTACTAGAATAAACAAATTATAAAAGTTTACATAATAAATTTTAAAGGCACTCTTAGGGACATCCTCCTCTCAGAACCTAAATTAGTGGTACCTTTATCTCAAGTCTGTCTTTGAAAACCCCTAAGCTCCTATGAGCTGATCAAAAATATTATAATTTCTGGGAAATGGGTATTTATTATTTACATTCACCTAATTATGCTTTTTATAATCTATGTAATGTCAAATTTTCCAATCCACCTTCATTTTAAATAGAAATGGTGATGCCTATGGTGAAATATCTTAGAAAAATAAATTCGTTTCTCTCATGGGAATCCAGTTGAGTTTCAACTCTCTCATCTGCTCCAAATCCATTTGGTAATATGGAAGGTAAATGGAACTTGTCCTAGGGGGACAATTTATAGTGAACTTGATATTTTGTTAGGGAGAAAACCCTAAAAATACTATGGAAAACATCATGTTATATGTCTATGACCACTGGAAGGAAACCATATCAACTATATTATGAGGAATTGAAGAAAAACCTAGACAACTAGAATGAAATCAATCCTATCATTGAATAAAAAGTTCTTTCCCTCCCAAGACATGGATTCCACTCACCTTGGGAGATGTGAGTTCTCCAATTAGGCGATAGATATTAGACCATATTGTGGTAGAAATAAATATGATATTTCAAGATAATAAACCATTCTATGATGAATATGAGGTCAAATACATCCAAATCCAACATGAGGAAATCCCAAATGAATTCCACATCGATGATCAAAACTTGACACTCCGAGAACTTAAAGTCATTCTCTTTCTTCCTACCCAGTAGGGTATATAAATCTATTACAAATGGAATAAACTATACTCATATACCTAAACCATACAGATACCTTAGTGAGATAAATTAATAGAAATAACAGATATTAGGTAAAATATATTTCATTGAAGAATCAATGAACATCGATCCTATCAATGCGGTCATCCCAGATTTAGGGTGTTCTGGTACCACATATCTACATTAAGACATCATAAATTATCTCTAACCTGATCCCACTTCACCCGGTGAGAATTAACGTTTCCCAAAGAGTGAGATACTCTATCCTTGGAAGAATCATATTACACCTGATAACACTTATATAATGTAGAACCAACTCCATTCCCATGTGTTGAGGCATGAATAAAATGTAAAAAATGACCCAAAAACCCAAACTATTGGAATTTACTTAGAGCCTTTAGGAAAATAGGCTTGTTATGACCATCCTTCCCACATTGATAACATACTGTCAATTTATACCCAAAATAAACCACTGTAAATATGCCTGATAATTATTGATCACCCTTTCTAGTGCCATAATGGGGTTCATCCATCTTCCTCCACTGACCAAATTAAGAGCACTGGATACCAACCAGTGAAGTAATGCCACTGAGACCTATCTTACCCTCCAAGTATGACTTATATATAGTTGCCTCATCAACCACCTCAGTACGGATTATTAATAAAATAAAAATAATCTTGGACATATTCTCATCCTTTAAGTCTATATCAAAATGTAGAGCCTTGAGTTAATCATTATTGAGGATTTTGGGAGACACATGAACCAACTCAATAAACTGAGAAGAATACTTCAACACTAAATGTTTATCTCTCTAATTTTACAAATTAATTGGCCTTTGATTAACTCAATTTTTTTGGGTGAAACTAAAAATTGAAAGCTATGTTAAAATTATTCCATGTTAGATCCTCATGTCACTTTGCTAGAACCACTGATTCCCACCATTTCAGACCTAGTCCTTTAACTATATAGGTGGAGAATACTAACATTAAGGTCTCATGGTTCTTTAAAAATCGAAATATTTTATTGATACATTCCATCCACTCCTAAGGATCCCAGGATCCCATTTCTCTATAAAAGGCCATTGGGTTTAGCTTTGTAAACTCTTGAGCATGGTCTACCATCTGTGTTACCTATCAACCACCCTAATGTCCCTAGGTTTAAATCAAATGGATCACCTAATCCACCAAAGATGAATCAATTGGAGGAATTTTATATGGTACATAATCCACAATACCCTCTATAAGACTAGATATAGCCCTTCTAGGAATAATTGTCTATAAAACAAAAGAATAAAGGTCAATCAATACAAAATGGAATCACAAGAAACATAAAATAATAAAAAATAAACCCTTAAAAAGATTCTAAAAAAACAACACTTTCAAAAAAAATAAGGTCAGAAAATTTAAAAAAGTTAAACATTTCCTCACTGTACAGGATTTGGTTTTATGTTTTGGAAAACGGTGCACCAACATTGTAAGTGGAATTGGAAGATGAAGTACAAGTATACATAGTTTCCACATGTTTATTAGTAAATATGCTTCTAATACATGGAAATATTGTGAACTTCTCCATTTCACCATGAAACTCAAAACTCATGGTATCAAACCATAACTCATAATCTGTAAGGAAATACATCAAACTATTAATAAAACAACCCTTAATTGAGCTTAAAACATAACAAATACAAAAATCCCATGTAAACTCAAGGTTTGACATTAATAATAGATGTCTAGTAACTCACCCACTCCTAACACTCAATAATTGGTGGTCCTATCATTTATATACCATTAAACCACAAATAAAGGGGCTTTGATACCACTTTATAGTGAACTTAACTCAGTTTCTATAAATTTTCACCAGATTCAGAATTCCACATAGCTCAAAGAATGTTCATGATTGACACGTGATGTTTACAAGAATCATATTATAATAAAAAACATCTTGGGAATATTTTCACCCATGGTAAATGGGTACGACCCATCAATGAATTCAGACGACCACTATATAATAATAAAAGCCAATAAAAAAATAAGTCAATAAGGGTAATGTATAATGATGAAAAATGGATATTATAAACGACATCACATCATTATACATAACATTTTATAAAAGATACATATACATGGTATCTCAAGTAAAAATCTAAAAAAAACCAAAATAGGGATCAAATACCTAAATAGCCAATACATACAACCTAATGGTAAAAAACCAAATTAAGACCTAATGTGCTAACCCCATGAAACCACATCTCATCTATCAAAATCCCTCAAATAGAGATAATTTAGAAGAGACACCCAAATAAATGGTTCCTTTACTTTTAACTATAACATGAAAATTAAATTATATGTACACCGAAAGGAATATATAGGGTGTGAGGCTGAAATACAAATGGGATACCACTATGAATTTATTTAATTATTTGAATCCATGAAAACTAATAAACTAATTTGAAAACTCATTTTCCAAAACTAATCCACTTAAAAAAAGTTTCAAAAAAAAACAATTCCTTTGAAATTCCTTTGGTTTTTATTTTAAACAAAACATGTTTCCAAAATATAATCAAGATTTCTCTAGTAAAGAAATAAAATCCAATAGGCTTAAACATGGTCAACCAACCCAAACAAGAAATAACATATCTTTAAGAATAAAGATCAAAATTTTATCAAATAAGTGTTAATGGACTTAAGTCATGATATCACAATAAAAAAGGAATAAATATAATTCATGGAAACCTGAAAATAAAACAAGAATAAGTAATGTTAAGCATGGTATCTAACCATATAGTTCTAATGTTAGAAGTATAAACACATTGTTCTAGTCATCCAAACAAAGTGGAAGATCTCTTAGTCATCCCTGGGACAAACTCCCAAGATCTCTTTTTCTCTATTGGTCAACAAATTAGAATCTCTTATGATCTTCCTCCAAAATTCTTTCCCAATCCATTTGAAAATACACCCTATGAATCCCATGTACTACTCAATTCCAAATATATAAACATCACAAATCTCATTCACAAAATCCTTTCCAAAATCCAATTTAATAAATAACCATTCCAATTTTAATTAAACACCTTTCTCCATGGTAAAATCATTTCTAAAAACACTTTATAAATATATTTAAAACCATAAAACGTCTTTCATCCATTTTATCAAACTATATAGTGCATTAAATCCATACCCCTTTGAAATAATTCATTAAATATCCAATTGGTAATTCAAACTGTGAATCATAACAAACATGTAATAAACATGAATCAAAAATCAATTAAATTGAAATTTAATATGTAAAAACCAAAGGTGAAAAATAATTCAAAGGTTAATAACAGATAATTCCCTTAAATAGCGACACTAACCACATAATCAGTTCCAAACTTTTCACCTTCTATTACAACCACCCTATTTCAAAAGTATAAGGATCCTCACTCTTAAACCATATGAAATAAAACAAAAACCCCCAATTAAACACCCCTGTTTTGGAAAAACTACCATAAATAGTTTTAACCTTCCATGGGAATGGAAGAATAAGGTAAAAAAGGGATAAGGATGAATAAATCATGAATAAATGGGCTTAACATAATAAAAAACACCATGTAATCAAGAAGAATCCACTAAAATGTTAAGGGTATAAGTTTAATGTCTTGGTGAAGAATATGTGCATGTGTGGTCTGATAAATGTGGGTTAGGGGAGTTAAATCTTTCAAGGGGGTATTTTGGTAAAAAAAAACTTTTTGTGATATAGAAAGACTACATGGTTTTTTCTAATGATTATACAAACCATGTGGGAGTGAATATCTCCCTAGTACTGAACCAACATAGTTACCCCTAATCCCTGCACAATTTGAAATATCATTCTCAAAACATGGAAAAGTAAATTTTACAAAAAAAAACTCACACTTGACTGGTTAGCTACAAGTAAGAAAAACTGTGTACCAACAATCCACCAGGGTTTGTTTTCCCAAAAACAATTCCCACCCCCACCTCCAGGAAACTTAAAAAATGAAAAAAAGATAAATAAAAACTGAAAATAGACATACCAATAGCCCTATGAGTGTCACAGGGTAGAAGATAGATATTCCACCACAATAATAACATATCAATATATTTATGATACTGATATTACAATGACTTGGTGGATGGAAACATATAAGGGTGGTAGAAGAAGAAAAAATTGAAAGTGGTTTAGTTGAGAATTTACCTCTTCTTTTGGTTGTCTCCTCTTAGGATTCCCCATAAGGATTCATCTACTAGATTTTTGATAATATCAAGGCTTATAAGTAAGTTTATGTAATATTAGGGTTAATTTGGTAACATTTTGGGTAATCTCCATGGCTTAGAAGGTGTAAAAATAAGTGGTGGTATTTATAAGGGGGAGAAGAGTTTTTTAATATAATTTTCATTAGATTATTATTTGGGTGCAAGAATACTAGTATTGATGAATATTGTGACAATATATAATAATAACAATATGTTAGGCTGAGAAAATGGTCACTTAAATTATCCATGACTTATTTCTATGTGTATTTTTATTATAATGAAAATTATTTTATTTTGTCATATTTTACTATTCACCAAAAATTATACTATTTTTGAAATGTACCAAAAATTCACCCTCACACTTTTTAAAAAATTCTATTCAAAAAAAATCTATCTTGTGAAAATAATTTTATAAATATTGGAAATTTAATTTTTAATTAAAAAATTTATTTATTTTAAAAATACAAATTTTAATATTATTATCAATTTTCTGACCCTTGGAATTTTTTTTATGATATGGTAACATTATATTATTATATTAATAAAACATAATATTAATTTATGTATGCATTTTATGCAAATAAACTTTTAAATTATTATATTTTTTATAAAAATGAAAATAAAACATTTATGTTTTACAAAAATATAAACACTTATTTTATCATTTTTAAAACATTTATTTATTTGTACCAAGATATAAATATGTAATATTGTAATTTTATAAGAAATATAAATATTATTTTACAATTAAATATGTGAGAATATTATTCTAATGGTTAATTTATAATTCTTAACTTTCATATTACTATTCCAACATTTATATTACTATACCAATGGTCTGATTACCAATCCATCATTCATATTTGTAATAGTTATATGGGTTCTATTATTTCTATAAAAATATTACATTTCATTTAACCTTCATTCACTTCTATTTTCTCTCAATTTTATATATTTTTGTTTTTAAAATGAATATTTTATTATTAATATTCTTCTTTATTTCTAGAGTGTTTTTTGTGAGTGCAATTATTCTAAGGGATCGAGTAGAAAGAAATTTTCTTATTATAGTTATCTTTTTTTCTATTTTATATTTAATATTAATATTTTCTATTCTTATGGAAATTTTATTCTCTAAATATAATATTCAAATTAATATTATTGAATTTTGTTAGTTTTATCATGGGGTGCATGTGCTCTATAGAATACTACACTACTAATTATGAAACAATTATATAATCAGATGGGAAATTCCATTGATAAAATTTTTAGTTTTTACATTCTTCCCCATTAAGAAATTTATTCCTCATGTTTTATTTTTATATAGTAGGATGAAAATATGTGAGGGTAATTTTTCTTCACTACTTCCTCTGGTTCCCATGTTTCCTCCTCATACATATGGTTCCACAATAGTAATTTGACAAGGTGAGTATTATTTTTTATATAACTTTGTCCCTATGGTCTATGATTTTCACTGGTTTATCCTTATAAGAGAGAAAATTTTCCACGTATACAACCTCTAAATTTAGTACATATGATGTATATGGTATTTACTTCCTTAATATGGATACATGGATCCCTTCATTTACTTGTGATAAGGTTAGTGGGAGTGTAAGTTAATAGGTCATAGCTCTGATGCGATCAAGAATCTAAAAGGGGACAATGTAGTTAGGAACTAAATTTCCCATCTTTCCAAATCTCATGACTCACATCCATGGAGATATATGGGTGAATAGTTTATCTTTAACCTCTAACTCCTTGCCTAATTGAAAATTTTTAGTATAGTTATTCTTATAATTTGAGCATCCCAAATGTGTTTCTAAATGGTATTGATCTTTTCTACCATTTCAAGTTCAAGAATCTTGTTTTCACCAACTTCACTCTAGAACACAGGTGTTCTAAATATCTTACTATAAATGGATTCATATACATCTATTTGTATGATTGATTAGAAACTATTATTGTATGATAACTCGACCAGTGGAAGATATCGATATCATCATCCTTGGAAGATCATCAAAAAGGCTATCAACATGTCCTTATATTTCAAGAGAGTCTTCTCAATTTAGAAGACTTTTTAGGGATGATAAGATATAATTAATTTTAAAAAATATTAGATAATATTGGAGAGTTTTATAGAAATTTAATTTAAATCTAAAATCTTAGTCGGATATAATCAATAGTGGTGTTCTATGTAGCCTCATCACTTCCTTGATGTATATCCTCATATTCTTTTCATGTAATAATTCACATAAAATAATAATGAATTGAAAATTATTTGTAATATTATCTAGTATAACCCATATGGAATTATTTCCTTTGGATTTCTTTGGAAGACCTATGAAAAAATCCTCAGTGATATTCTTCCATATCCATGTGGATATGGGTAATGGTTTCATCATCACCTTGGACCTTTTCCTTTCATTCTTAAATTTTTAATATACCAGGCTCTTTTATATGTAATCTATGATATCCTTCTTTATATTTTCCCACTAATAATGCTCTCATAGATCAAGTTACATCTTCATGATCTCTAGGTGGATGGAGAAGGTCAAGCTATGTGTATCATTCAAGTTATCCTTCTTTATCATAGGATATAATGGTACACATTTTTTTGAACCCAGTCATACAACTCCTTCTTTATCAATTTTCAAGTTAGATGATTTCCATTTTCTTATAGCATCCAATTTCTTTTTTATTTTCATATAATCTCTTTTATAATCCTTTATCTTCTCTAGAATGGATGTTTGGGTAATAATT
This sequence comes from Viscum album, assembly GCA_963277665.1. Taxonomy (NCBI): domain Eukaryota; kingdom Viridiplantae; phylum Streptophyta; class Magnoliopsida; order Santalales; family Viscaceae; genus Viscum; species Viscum album. The sequence goes on along the minus strand of CAUJRU010000137.1, from coordinate 1,311,356 downwards.
TATGAAATTAATAATTATGTTCCTTCCTTTATGAATTCCTTGTCCATCCTTTAAAAGTATAGGATTATTGGATCCTTCCAAATTCTCATCATGGATAAGGTTAAAGGTCCTTTACAATTAGAGTATCTACCAAATTATTTTCCTACCCAAGATAGTAATGGATTAAGTTGTCATAATCCTTGAAAATCTTTAACCATCTTCATTGGTTTATATTAATGTACTTATGTGTGATTATATATACTTTAGGATATTATAATACATATATATTTGACACTTCTACCCATATAGATAATTCCACCAAATATTTAATGAAAATATCACTATAGTCAACTCCATGTCATGCATTGGGTTGTTATACTCAGTAACTTTCAACTACCTTGAGGCATTAGTTATCAATTTATCATTTTCTATCATTATATATCCAAGGCCATTCTTTTAAGCATCACTATATACCGTGAAATGTTCCTTAATTTAATGCAGTGTAAGTACTGGTATAGTAATAGGCCTCTTTTAAAATTCATTAATCTATCATCAAATTCATTCATCTAAAAAATATCAATCCGTTTTGAGTTTTCTTGGTATGTTGTTTTGACAATCATAAAAAATTTCTCACAAATCATCAGTAATATCCAGCTAGTCTAAGAAAATTATGGATATCCATTATAGATGATGGTCTAGGCCATTCCTCAATCACATTTATCTTAAAAGTGTATAAATGTATCCATTTACTAGTGATAACATAACCTAAGAATGATACATCCTCCATCAAAAACATACATTTATTATACATTTCATACAGCTTCTCCTTCCAAAAATTCTATAGAATAGTATTATAATGTTACTCATATTCTACTTTTATTTTGGAGTATACCAAAATATCATCTATAAAGACCACCAAAAAAAATTTATGTAATATATAAAGATTTTTTTCCTTAATTCCTTAAATATTGTAATATAATTAGTAGTTTTTAATGGCATCACTATGAATTCAGTGTGTATATACCTTTTTCTAAATGAAGTCTTGGGAATATCCTGCTTCCTTAAATTTATGTGATGATTACCTGATTGAATGTCCACCATAGAGAAATATTGTGACCCATATTTGTTATCAAACAATTAATCAATCCATGGAAGTAAATACATTATAATTTTTTTTATTTTGTTTAATTCATGATAATCAATGAAATGACACATTGACCCACACTACTTTTTGATGAAGAGGACCAGTTGTCCCCATGATGAAGCACTCAAGTGTATAAAAACCATTTCCATATTCTGTTGTAACCACTTATTTAGTTCATACAATCAATGTTGGCCATCATTTAGGGATTCTTATATATAGATAGATATTTAATTATAAGTTCAATTGAGAACTCAACCTCTTGGTTTGGAGGAAGACTAAGAAACTCTTCAGGGAATTCATCAAAATAGTCCCTCACAATGGGAATTAATTCAAGCATGATGCTCTAATTTTTATTGATCATTTTAGATAGATATTCTTTCTAATAAGGCAGTAATATCCATTCATGAGAATAATATTCAAAATGAGATTCATCCCCCTCTTTGTACTTGTATAGAAACATAGTTTGACATGGGATATGAAGAGTGATATCCCTTACCCAAAAGTTAATTTTGGATTTATATAAGGATAGCCAATACATTCCAAATATAGTATTGAATTATACTAAAGAACGTATGAAAATATTTTCTATGTGATTCAATCCACAAATATTAACCGGGGGGAGATATATAATTGATATTAAATAATGTCATCATCAACTATTCTAACAGATAGATCAACCCCTATGTTTGGAGGTGGAATTTGAATAGTTCTACAAAACTTCAATGATATAAAAGAATATGTAGAACTAGAATCAAATAATAATTTCACTATTATTTCATGAATAACCAACATATATGTACCCACATCATTTTGAGGAGCCACCGTGATAATAGTGATAACATATTCCATTCTTTTCTCTCTAGGACTATAAGGTTGTTTTAATTGATTATATCTGAAAACCCTTGTCTTAGGGAATTGTATTACATAATTAATTTATTCCTTTCAGTTGAAACACTATAGTACATGTTAACTATTGATTGGGATCTTCTTTTCTTCTATCACATTAGTGGTATTATTTATCCCCCCTTGACATTGATTTGTTTGATACCCATTTTCACACACTTGAAACATCTCCCTATTCCCTTGAGAGAGTTTTTTGGGATTCTTCTTCCCACACTTTTGACATATGGGTCATTGACTTTTCTTTCCTCCATGATATTTATCCACTAATCCTCCTAATTTAAAATCCATTTCTGACTTTTTATCTCTAGGACCTATGAGACCACTGAGAGTCCCCAATATCCATCTAACCCTAAGGGAATAACTAAAAATATCTTAATATATTAAAAAGACTCAAATCAAAAAATATTTCCAAATAAATTGGTTTAATACACTAAATAATTGGTCCACCTCACATTTTTTGTTAATGAAAACTATGGAGGCATATTGTGAAAGCATTTTAAAGTTTTCCTTATATAAGATAATATACATATCTTCATATTACCTTAGTTATAGTAACTCCACCTATATTTTAATATAGATTACTTAGGTAAAATATTTTTTGAAAAATATTTTATTGAATCCTTTCCCATTATATGTAATATATTTTCTCCTTAGGCTTCATGTTGTTGATCAATCTCCATAAATGAACAGATTCCTCTTAAATATGACAAACAGAAAATATTAATTTATCTTGTTCTGAGAATTGGAGGATATAACATATCTTCCAAATGGTTTTAATCCATTGTTCTAAAATAATGGGATTATAAGATCCACTAATGTTAGGTATCTTTTGACTACGAAATGACTCAACCATAAATTTCACTTTATTAATTGAAGGAGGGTGTTCAACTAGATTCAAGTTATTATTCATAACTTGATCTCGTTGGTCTAGTAAATCCATGAATTTCTTATCTCACACTCTCATTAGGTTATGCATCTCATTATGGAAATCATCAGAATTATTATCACATTAGTTTTTGGCACAGTTCCTCTTATTTCCAACCATTAAATAAAAAAATTACGTTTGAGAATACACGATCTAAAAATAATATAATATGAATACTATAAATATATAAAGAATAAAATATAAATGAAATTTATACCATAAATTATGAATATCTAGGTTTAAATCTAGTTTATCTATGGTAATTTTTCTATAAAGTTCTATAACCTAACAATCTATTCAATTTATTCATAATGGTTTATAAAGAGTTCTATAATTTGAAAAAGTATATCCCCTAGGAGTGTCAGACTTGGTTAACAGGAAGGCCTCTGTTATACACCATGTATAGGTCTAGTTAATACGTAATGTGCCCTTTTGGGGTCATTAATCCCAATTATATCTTCCCTAGATCCATATCCACTTATATTATCAATACTGGGATTTAAATTTTTGGAAACCACTTTCATTACACTTCACTAAAATTTCATGATATTTTCCTATACATAGACTTATCCCTAGGGTTCTCACTAAATTATTCTGTGCCTAATCGCAAAAAATAACTTTACCATTACTTAGAAACCAAATATAGTAACCCAATTCATTTACTAATATTATTAAATAATATTTAAAATAAATATCCATTAAATAAAATGAAAGGATTGAGAATCTAGGGCCTTTAGTAAACTAGGTACATAAATCATTGAATTTGAAATAAATTATAACATACTTATTTAAATATTCATAATGTTCTCATAGATCCCTTTAAGCATTTAAAATTTTATATCATAACCTAGGGAATATATAAATGATAGGGACGAGCTATAAATCCTAGTAAGGGAATAAACATGATAATAAATCATATGAGTTAAAAATAATTTCATGATATCATAAAAGAAAAGGTTCGTGAATAATCATATGGGATCATGAAATAAGAAAAATCAAATGAATATATCATGGAAACATAGGAATGTAGAAATAACATCAAATATGGAATAATCATATGTCTAGGCTAACTACCAAGACAACACCACATGGTGGATAGATTCCCATCATAGATTATGTTTACTCTAGGACCCCATAAGTATCATCTCATGAGACATAAAACATACCTAATATATTCGAGTGATATCTGGTCACACCCATCATAACAAGTTCATGCATATATGGTTCAAGTAAGGAAACCATTCATAAATAAAAATCATCAGGAAAACCCATGGAAAAGAAATAGGTTATATAATCATGTCTTATAACATAATCAAATGGAATGTCATAATGAACTCCATGAAATAAGGGATTAAATCATAATTCTATATTTTTATCTTGATAAAGAAACACAGTCCATGAAAATTATGTCTAAGTTAATTGAATACAAAAAAATTAGTGGAGAAATAATTTTTTTAAAATATTCATTTTATGTTGGGTTTTAGGAAAAATGGTAGAAAATCATTAAAGATGGAGAGGGTTTAATAATTTCCATAAAACCAATAATGAACTAAAAATGGGTTTCACTATTAAAATGGAAAAATTTAGAAACCATTGATTATTTAAAACACTTTATGGAGTGGTAATTTAAATGGGGTAAGAAACAGGTAGGCCCCTTTCATCAGGTTTTCTTAGAAAATAAAACTAATTGGTAAACCTTAAAAAATGTATATACCCATAAAAGAAAGGCCATGTTAACTATATATATATATATAAGAGGAATATATAAGTATAATGAAAATTAAATTGATAAAAAATCTAGTTTGTTACAAGAACATGTATTGCATCGTGTGATAATAGTGTTTTCCAAGAAGATGTAGAGTCATTGACTTCTTGGAGAGTGGTTTTTTATCTGTGTAGATCAAAATATTATAATTTATATCTTCTCATAGAGTCATCTCAACCTATGTTATAGGCAATAGATATAGTTTCTATAGGATAATGACTATGAGATAGTATATACTGTGTGAAGGGAAATCATGGTGTTTAATACTGTTATTATAAAATACCATAATCAAATGATAGTGGATGATTCTGAAAATTTATCCACTATGTAGTTGGTTTTTAGGGAAAAATTAGTTGTTTCTAATCTCTAATCCATGGTAGTGGAAACCATTCTTCTTCTCTAAGAATAGGAGTATTAGTGAGGATACATTGTTTATGTGACATTATGGGAATATATATAATTAGAAGATCTACCTGATGGATTTTCTAAAGGTGGAGAGTATATCTTCCTCTTCCACAAGTGAATAGTTTTCACATCCCAGTATGAGGTTTGTTTTATTTTTTATCCTTGGGATGGTTCATTCTCTATTCAGGATGTTTTGATGAGTTCTCGGGGTTTATTAAACGATTTTTGTAATTTATTAGTGAAAAAATAGCTATATTATGTTGTGTTATATGTTTTTTTCCTCTATAGTAGTGCTTTAACACCATGTTTAAAGGCAATATGCCCAACACGGGGCGTGGTCCCATTCTTGGCATGTTAGAAGCCTCCCTATGCACCATGAAAAAAATGAATCACTATGGCTTGGTGTAGGTCGTGGCCGATCACAAATGGCCAATGTTTCAGGGATATTATGTGTTTAGTGAGAATATAAGGATTTATTGTGTAGTGTGATCAAAACAACAATGGACATGGTGAATAACCACCATTCCATGGTTTCATCTATTTTAGGAATAAAATAGAGTGATTTGGAAAACTTTTTTAAGTGTTATCCCTATTTATGGAAATGTGGAGGATTAATATAAGGATGTTTTTAATAAATCTTTGACTTGGGTTTCTCCTCTATTAATCATTCCTTATTCATTCCCATTCTATATTTTTGAATTATAATATTTTATTAATAGATATGAACATCTTTTTTACATTCGGGTGGATGAGTTTGGTTATTTGGTTCATATTTCCATTGATAATCCATCCTCTTTAAATTTTTTCCTTTTGTTATTTTTGTTTAATCAGTCTAAGATCCCTTTTCCTTGTTTGGTTGGATGTGGGTCTTGTGTTCTACAAGTAATGTGATCTCTTATATTCTCCACCAGTATTATGCATATGTAAATTTGAAGTTTGAGGTGGGTATTTTTATCTCTAGTCATTTTTTGGTCTACTGTACATGCTCTGGTTTTCTAAAAAAATCCACATAAAGGTTGGAATGAACCAAGATATTCATGATACGAGTGTGTAAATGGATTTTATAAAAGAGGGTTTTTCTACTATTTTGGAAAAATAAATTTATTTTCAAATAACTATAGACTAGTTTACAGAATTGGTTTTTCAAATCATGTTTTTATGGAAAATTGTTGTTTGAAAACTATTTTATGAAATTCTATATGTCTTTTGAAATTTTTTGACACAAACATCACATGGGGGCCTCAGGTACAAAGGATGGGGTTTTATTATTGGTCCATGTTTCTATAGTGGGTTCACTCATGGGGTGTTCCTCTATTTCCTAGTCTATCTTTCCCTAGGGACTTATTTAGTGTCAATAATGTATTAACTTGATTATTAATGTACGAGAGACCTAGTTGGACAAACCTATGCGATCCTAGGGGTAAAAATACATTTTTCATTTCTTTGTTATATATTTTTTGTTATGGTTTTGATATTAAAATTTATGTATGATTTGATAAATAGGTTATTTGTAAAATGTGATTTGACCTATATTATATGGAATTTGTTTTATAACTATGATAATGGTAAATTTGTTTACCATTGTTTTTATATAAATTTGAAAATTGTTTTATCATTCCATGGTTTTCATATATTGAGAATGTTGTTATTATTTGACATAAATATGTTCTGAAACACATGTGTGGGATATTACTAGTCTTGTTTTTCTCACACCCTACACACTCCCTTAATTGTGTAAATTTATTGTTTTGTATGATGTAAGAAAGGGAAAGGTTTCATTATAAGGATTTGTGGTTTCATGTTAGTTGGACATAGGTAGGTAGCGGGGATATGTTGGACAATTCCCATGTATCACACATAGCAGTTGTCCATGGTTTGGGTTTTACACTGGTTTTGTTCTTATATATGTACCTTGGTTTTGGATTTTTTCCTTAGTTGTATCGTCAGATTTTTGGTTTAGGGTTATAAAATATTTTCTTTCTTATTATCTTCTATTTATATATTCCATATTATTTGTTTTAGGTTGGGAAAATCATTCCCTATGGTTATTATTGGATTATTATATTCTAGTCTCCAGATCATGGGGATCAGTAATGCCATTTAGGTCTTATCAAAGTTTGGTTAGAAGCCTAGTTATATGGGTTTCCAAGTCGAGATAAGAAAAGTTGGTATTAGAGAAGATATATCATTAAATGTTCTTGTTTATGAATGTTTAGTAAGTAGGAGATAATATTTTCATGACATAAGGGGTGAGTTACGAGTGAGTGTATGGATAGATATTATTGAAATGATCTTTAAGTCACCACAAGATATTTCATTTGAAACTAGATATCAGTTTATGAATATATTATTTTAGTGTAAAATGAGATTGTTTCCTTATCTTTTAGTCTCCTTATATTTTTTATATAAAATCATTACACTAAGAAATATTCTACTAAATCCTTGGGAGGTTGTAGTGGGAAATTCTCCCCAAGGCAATCCTACTATTGATCAAAATATCATTGAGGATGTTGTGTGGGTATTTCATATCATGGATCAAAATGTGATTCCTATTTAGAACCAAGCTAATAATGTGAAACCAGGATTTATTTGAGATGAGGATCAAGTGTAAGAGTTCCTACACTAGAAGACCCTATATTTTAAGAGTATTAAACATTCTCCGAAGGTAGAGGAATAGATATAAAAGTCAGTCAAGTATTTGACATCCTGGAGGAACCTAAATTTGTAAAGGTGAAGTGAATGAAATTTCAGCTAGTGGGTCCCTGAAATAGTAGATGGGACACTATGGTTTAGGAAAATTGGCACATGGGATTATAGTGGAAATAATTCATGATCATAGTCTTTAGGTATCCCTACCTATAATATTTGATGATTAATAAGTATAAAGAGTTATATTTCTTTCATATAGGAGATCGTTTCGTAACAGATTACACCAGTGGTTTTGTAGATTTGGGCACATGAGCCTCAGCCCGGTTGGTGAGGTATCCTTAAGTGAATCCATGATAACCAAGTTCAAAACCAGGTGGAGGAATATTTCTGGGTTACTGTAGTAGGTACTATAGTAGTTAATGTAGCAGGTACTATTCGGTACAGTAGCAGCCGGAACTATTCACCTTGGACCACTAGTTTGGGCTTGGTGTCCTTAAGGACTTCGAGCAACCCAGGACTTCAGGTCAGTAGGGATTTTGGGCCACCTTTAAGAACTTCAGGCCACCTCAAGGCCTCCGAGCCACATGCAGTTTCCCCAGACATACTCTACAAAAAGGAGCTTCCCTTGAGAAGGATTCAGAGCAAGCGCACTCACCAAAGCAGAACGAATGGATTTGGAAGAATGAGAGGGTATGGCTATACCATTAGGACCTGCCTGTGTTTGCACATGAATCTTAGCCAAATGGCCATCCAAAGGTGGAGAGATACCATCATGATGCAGATGCTGGAGAGGGGAAATTCCTTGTAGTTATAGTCTAGTTGAAATCCCTAAGACCTTCGGGTCATGTAATGTCTCTTAGACCTATGAGTTATGTAATCACTAAGCCTATGTGCCTTGTAAGTGTTTCCCCTCATCCCCTAAAAGGGGTATTATCAAAAATCCATAAAAATGAAGACCTTTGGGCCATTTGGGTTTTGCAGAGTTGGTTCATTTTTCTCTTGAAGTTGGGATGAATGATATTATAATGTCTTGTAAATAACTATATTTTTTTAGACATAATATCCGATAATGAGTGTATATGATGAATCTTACAACCTATGCTAAATTTTTTGACATAGATATTATGGAATATATTTATTTATCAGAAATGTTGGGCTTTTTTGGGTTTCCCTTCCACCCAGTGGAACATTTAATGTCTCACTTGGGAAGAAGAGGAACTCACACAATAATCATAGAGGTTGTGGAATAAATCTTAATAGTGGGATCTTTATACTCTATTAGAAATGGATAGTAGTGAACCATTGACTTGTTACCATTTTAGAATGACTGGGAACACTTGAAAATATTTCTCCCACACCTCAAAAGACTTCTAGTGCTTGTGGTTACTAATTTCATCTTCTCAGATTCTACGAGGATCTATCTTCAGAGTGATGCATTTAGGGATCCTTAGACCTAATTATATCTACATAAAAGTTATAATCTTCAAGGTTTATAAGGCTCTTACCATAGGTATTAATAGTAAATTAGTTTTCTCCATATGAGGATCTACCATGAAAAGTTAATGTTGGTAAAAAAATAGTGAAAGGTACCATTTTTTAGAATCTTCAATAGAAAATTCTTTATTTGATATCAGTGCCTCATAATATTTTATATATGTCTATTTTATGGATTCTTTGATACTTCTGATAGAGATCATGTCCGATGTTATGGAGATGGAAATGACTCTTAGAAAGAGGAAGGGGTAAGGGTTTTGTTGTCTTTGTGTTCTATTTTGATAATCAATCTTCAGTTTGTCTTGGAATTTTTATTTCTTGATCTAGAAATTTTTGATGATATCATAAATATTAATTGTATGTTTTTCTCACCAATATGAGATCAATTGTTATCATCAGTATGTTTTTTTATTGTTTATGGGAACTTTCAGGTGTTTCAGAGAGAGTGGGATATGAGGTCTATTCATAAAGTACCATCTTGTATAGAGCTTAGGAATATGTTTTATATTTATTCATTTGATCCTAAGGATGTATCTTTCCATGATGATTATCCCTTGGATATTTGGGATTTTCCAAATGTGTTTTAGATGACTTCTTTTGAATTTATCTATAAATGGAGGTAGAGTTCTCCATTGATCTGTTTCCTAGTACACATCTTATTTCTATACCATCTTATTATATTAATCCTACTTATTTGAAAGATTTTATGATCCAATTGGATGACCTATTATAGTATGTCTTTATTCATCCCAGTGTTTTTAATAGGAATCCCCAAAATTCTTTCCAAGAAGTTTTATAGTTCGATTCATCTCTACATAGATTATCATAAGCTAAATCAGGTAATAATTAATAATGTATATAATTTTACCTGTGTGGATGACTTATTCGATCAATTAAAATGGGAAAAGTTCTTTTTGAAAATTTACCTTCGATTGAGTTATCATCACCTTAGAGTTAAGAAGTTGAATATCATAATGACTAATTTCAAGAGAAGTTATGTCCACTATAAATATCTCATGATGTTTTTTTCACTAGTTAATGAGCCTATAATTTTCATGGATATTATAAACAAAATATTCCACCAGTACCTCAATACCATTATTGTGGTATTTGTGGAAGATATCTTGGTTAATTAAAGAACTGAGAAAGTGATTGAGTACTATATGAAATACATTTTTGGAAAATTGAAGAGCTTATACCTTCATAAAAATCTATATAAACGAAATTTATAGATTTGAGAGATGAATTTATTTGGGAGTGTGATTTTAGAACATGGCCTCTTATATGATATTAAAAAGGTGAAGGTTATATTTTCATGGGAGGAACCATGTAATTTATTTGAGATACAAAGCTTCCTAAGCCTATATGGGTATTATCATAAGTTTATAAAATACTTCTCTAAGATGGAATCACTGTTAACTTATATTACTAAGAAAGGTGTGAAATTATCATGTGATTCTATGTGTTTGGACTCTTTTGATATGTTGAATAGGTGTGTGACATCGACTCCTACTATGATATTTCAAAAACTTGATAAGATCTATACAGTTTATTTTAGTGCTTTTGGTGTTGTTATGGGAAGTGTTATTATATAAGATGATCATGTAGTGGTGTTTGGTTCTATTCATCTTCAACCACATGATAATAATTATAACACCCATGGCCTATACCTCAACATCGTTATGAAAGCTCTCAAGTGTTAGAGAAACTATTTTAAAGGGATATGTTTATAGAATATTCTGATCAAAATAGTTTGAGTTATATATTCCATCCAAAGGACCAGAACCTTAAGAAGAATTGATGGGTAGAGTATATAAAAAAGTTTCACTCTGACATTACATACACTGTTAAAATGAGGAATGTTACTGCTGACTCTCTCTTTAGTAAATTTCCTTTCCATGCCACCATCAAATAAAAAGAGGAGTGGAGTATTATGGGGATTTTTTCTCACTTGCATCTAGATCCCATAGAGGATGATTCAAATATGGTTTTGACAAGTGTTTATTTTTTATCTTCTCTCCATGAATAAATTTTGTAGGAAAAACATTAGGATAACATGTTCATAAGAATTAGAGAATCCTTATATGGTGTGGATACTACTCCTAGATGGCTCTCCCCTCTGATAGAATTACTCACTTCATGAGTAAGTTCATTGTCCCTCTATCTATTATAAATTCATTTATGCATGATTGTGATAGTTATTCATGGGTTGTTCATCCTATATCTATGAATATGTATTATGATATTAAATAGAGTTTCTGGTGTTGAGATATAAAGTAAAACATTGTTTATTATATGTATTGTTGTTACACTAGCAAGAGGATTAATGTAGAGAACCTAAAGCCGATGGTTTACATTAACCTATTATATTAATATCATGAAAATGATATGAGGTGATCATGAAATTTATAGTTGGATTACCATGGACTTTTTGAGGAAATTATTTTATCTAGGTGGTGGTTAATTTTCTGAAATAATAAAAAAAATCATTTTGATTGAGGACACCACCAAGATTGAAGATCTAGGTTAATTGTACATATATGAACTTGTGAGTTTTCCTTGGATTAACTCTATAATTATCTCTATAGTGGATCTTATGTTCACTTTTCATATATATAAAGCTCTCTAAGCGGTAATGGAAACTCAGGTTAGGTTGATTAAATCTTATCATCAATAGATATATGGCCAGATGAAGTGTCAATTAAAATTTTGTATGATATGATTTTTGTTTGTGTCTTTAATTTCATAGGATCATAGGATATCCATCTAAAACTGGTTAAGTTCACTAATACTAATAGTTACTGGTCATCTATGAAAATTACCCAATTTTTGGCTCTGTATGGTCACCCGTGTAGGTCAACTCCTTTTTTCTCAGAAGTGGGTGAGACCTATCTTGTCAAAATATGTATTGTTTAGGAGGCATTAGTGAGGATTCATGATATATGTCAATGATTAGTTATAGATTAGAGTAAGCATTAATACTTTTCAGACCATTGAAATTGGAATTTGGAGTTTTTTTATTAGTGACCGGTTCTTCTTGAAAGTTTCCTCTTAGTGTGGTAACAACCATCTAGGTAAGAAGGGGATGTTGTCTTTGAGATTTGTTAGAGCATTTGAGATCACTAAGAAAATTTTATAGGTGGCATAACTTTTGGTGTTACTATATCATTTGATGGGTATAATGTATTTTTTAACATATATTAGCACAATAAGTATCATTGAAATCCTTTCAATGTTATTAATTGAGATCAAGTAGAGTTGAATCTAGAAATATTTGTTTCAAATCATCAAGTACATATCATTTACTCCTATATGAAATTATCTCTGGGAATTCTGTTCTGTTATTCTATGTTTTATAGCAAAATGAATCAGATTATCACAGGACAGGGGAGAAAGAATCATTCATGAGGGAGAAGTTACCACATCTCTTATTGGGTCTTCCTTATTGAATGTGACTTTCTAGGTATATAAAATACTTATAGTGTGAAGGTTGTCACATACTATCTTTAGTTATATTTTATGTTTGAACTTTGGGATGGTTCCTTCTGGGTTTTGGATGCTTTGGTTAGTGTTTGTGGTTTATTAAAGGGTGTATATAATTTCTAAATGAAAAATATTCTAGACAATACCATGGTCTAATATTTTTTTCTCTTGGGTAGTGCTTGTACACCATGTGCAGAGACACCACACCCAATGCAAGGCATGAAACATTAATGGTTTCCCTATACACCACACCCAATAAGGCCTCACCACTATATGGTGGTGGTTATAGATAGTCCCAAATTTCTAATATTTTTGGTCTATGTAATTTTTGTTGATAATTTCAGGTTTTATAGTGTGGTGTGATCAAGGACACCGTGGGAGTGGTGAATGGCCACAGTGTCATGGTGTCTTCTGTTTCTGTAATTAAAACATCTGATTTTCCCACATATTTTTTAGAAATGCATTAATCTTATTTATTAAAATGGTGTGGTCTTTATGATAATGGTCTGAATGAATCTTTGAATTAGTTTTATCCTTTGTTAGGCCTTCCCTTTTAATTACTATTCAAGTATTTTGATTCAGGTGATATTTGTAAGAGATTTGGGTGTTTGTCCAATATTAGAGTGTCTGCCATAGTTTATTTGGTTCCTCTTACCTTTTAAGACCATAATCTTTTTATATTTACCTATTTTACTTATTTTTTGATCATTATAATATCCCTCTGTCATGTTTAGTTGGGTGTGAGTCCCATGTTCCTTAAGGTATGTGATCTCCTGTATTCTCCATCATCCTTGATCTTATAGAAAGTCATTTTTATGATGTAAGAATCAATTTATAGGTCCTCCTATTGATTTAATGCATGTTTACTTTCCTTATTATTAATTTATACCATTTTTTCCATGTGAAAACATGTTTGAGGAAGGTGGTTCCACCTTAAGTTTTTGTTTTGTGAATTTCACATGCTCTAGTCTTCTAATAGGTTTTTAAACTAATTATTGGAATGATCATTTCTATTGATGATATGTGTGAATAAATGGTTTTCGAAAAAATATAGTTTTCCCATTGTTTTGGAAAGAGAAATTTTTTCAAAGAACCAATGAATGGTTTACAGAATTGGTTTTTCAAAGAATGATTCTTTATCAAAAGAGGGTTATTTGGAAACTATTTTCTAAAATGTTATGATCTCTTTAAATGATTGGACATTTAAATCAAATAAGATATTTGGGAATATAATATGGGGTTTTAGTGTTGGGTCTTTTACATTTTTAATAGGGGGTTCACTCATGAGGTGTTATTCTATTCCCTAGGCCCTATTTTTGTAGGGACTATATTCTATGACATTATATGGGGTTTATCTGTGGGGTGTTCCCCTATTCCCTAAGACCTATTGTTCCAGGGACTCTTTTAGTGTTCACCAAGTCTTAAATTGATTAACAAGGTATAAAATACCAATATAACATTAACCTATGTTATCTTAGGGGTGATCTCCATTATTATTTTATTTATTGGATTTTATTTGTTTTGTGGACTTTATATTAAAAGTGATGTATGCTTTGATAAATAGTTTATTTAGAAAATTAGTTTTGACTTATGTTATATGGAATATATTTAATAACTATGAAAATGGGAAATTTTTTTACCAAAATTTTTATATAAATGTGAAAACTATTTTATCATTCCAATTTTTTCATATATTGAGAATGTTGTGATTATTTGACTTAGACTTGTTATGAAACACTTTGGTGAGATCCTATTGGGTTAGTTTTTCTCACACATGCATGCTTCCTTAGAGTATTGTAGTCCTTGTTTTATCTAATGAAAAAATGGTTAAGGAACTATAATGTTTCATTTGGGTTTCATGCCAGATGGTTATGGGTAGCTAGTGGTGAGATGGGGGGATGTTTCCCATATGTCACACAAAGAAGTACTCGATAGTTGGGGGTTTTCATTGGTTGTTTCTTGAACATGCATGTACCTTAGTCTTTTGATTGTCAGCTTAGAAGTATCTAGGCCCCTGTTTATTTATGGTTATGTCACATTTCTATTATTTTTATATTCTCTACATATAGTCCATGTTATTTTTTTGGTTGGGAAATCATCCCTCTAGAAATTGTTGGAAAACTAGGTGCCAGTTTCTAACCCATGGGGATCAGGATTACCCTTATGGTATGTTTTCTATCTATTTAGGATCCTAGTTTGTTTTTTTGTATAGTATTGGCCATGAAAATAATGGTTTTTGTGATTTTATAAGATAAGGTGTTGGGGGAGTTTCAAATTTCCTCTTTAGTGGTGCATCTTAGTGTGACAAAGATGTTCCATGATCTTAGGTTCTAGTTTTGATTCCCTGATGTCAATTGATCCTGAATCCAATTACTATTTTTTTATTTTATGTTTATTCAAGGATTATCAGAACTTATTCTATGATTTAAACTTTATTCAATTGTGTGATTACTTAAATCCTTGGTTCACATCCTCCTTGTGGAACACGTTTTCAAATAAACATTCATGTAGTTATATTTTCTACAGCCACCACTATTCAATTTTTTCTCATTCCACTTCTTGAAAAATTATCACCATTAGCTTTCAAAACACTCAGCGGATCAATGTTGAAATCCTAGGATGATGGAATGGTTTGATATATGGTGATTTAGGCACCATTATTGGGGATATAGTTGTTTATAGGTTTATTAGTTGGTTTCATTGATTAGAGGATAGTGTGAGGATTTGGTTGGCGGCCTAGTTCTATGTGAATGGTGGTGAAAATGGATATAGTAGCATCTATGGATAGAGGTAATAGAAGTGGGAATAAGGGATGTGGTAGGAAATTTTTCTAATAGTGGAAGAAATGATAAATAAAATCATAGATTCCTATGTTTTTCATGTCTATAGTTTATGATTAATATACATGTGATTTAGGAACACATGATGTGTGTAATTTCCCTTCTTGGGTGCCACACATCGATGCCATGATTTGGTCAGTCACATAACCTTAGGTTCGCCTCCCCATACACCAAAGGCTGCCGAATAGCAGTGAAGGTCCAATATTTCTTTGGGGAGACTATACCATCTTTATCTAAGTAGCACAATTTTAACACCCCAATATTCCATGGTACACTTCCTTTTTAAATATTTCAATAATGTACGATGTACGCAACACCGAGTTCAAGCACACCACGACCTGTCAAACTAGCCGCTTAAAAGTAGTTATGAATAGTATTAACCAAATTTTGAATTTTATATATTACATATAATTTTAACATTAATCTTATGTGTTTCTTAGACATAATATAAGGACAAATTTAGTTTTTCAGATAAAAGAAGTATTTTTCAAAAAAAAAAACAATTTTTCTGCCTTTTAATGGTGAACCCTTATTAAATCCAATATTTGACACTTTTATAAAATAAATCTGATTAAATGAAATTATTATTTATAATAGGGACATAAAAATTTAGTTTGGATTAATTTTTTTTACTTTTTTGATAACATTCATATTTTGATGAATAATGAAAAATACTAAATTATAATTGAAAACAAAAATTTTAATCGAAATACGTTATAGTGTTAAATTATACATTTTAGTGGTTTTAAATTATAATTAGATTATATTTTTATCATTTAATATAATTTAGATTATTGTTTTGAATTTTATATTTAAATTGGAGATAAACACATGTCAATATTTTGATAGTTTTTACTTCTTAAAAACTTTCTTTTTTATTTTGACAACTCAAATTAATTTCAAATTAATTTCGGTCAATTCTATGTTTTGAATTAGGAAAAATGGATTCCATATTTGGAATCATAAGGTCCAAATTATGAAAATAGTTACCTTTTATTTTTTGACATTATGAATAGTAACTTCAGTAATTATTTTTATTTATCATGATTAAAGGGTAAATTAGGTAAATAGGGGTAAAAAATAATATTATAATAATATAAAACTACTATAACACATATTATAATCCTATTGGATGATATCTGTCCTATGATGGGAATCCTTGGGTAAATTTTGGGACCCCATAGAGGCACTTGGGTGTGATAATGACATGTTATAAGGATTAATTTAAAGTATTGAGAAATATAACATAAACATGTGAATTTTAATAAAAAAACATTAATGTAGTGTTATATAACTAATATATTTTACTATAAATATGAATTATAAATCTAAAAATATTTCCTACATCATGGTATTTTAATTATAATTTTTAATTATTAAATAAATACATTTATTTATGGCAAAATGATGTTGCATTGATTTCTTTATTAATGAAAGATTCAAACAAATGATATTATAAATATTAAAATAAATTTTATTTTGAATATTTTTAGTCCATCCAGAATTTTAGGGATTATATTTATATATTATCTTTGATTTAATACCTTTTTTCTAAAGAATAAATTAGTTATGAATTTAAAAAAATCAATTACTAAATGGTGTCAAAATTGACATAAACAAGTTTTTAAAACAAATACAATTTTATTAAATTATATAATAGTCCTAAAAATATAATATTTGGTAAAATGATTTATATAATGTTAAAAATTGAATTAATTATCCAATTG
Source organism: Viscum album (assembly GCA_963277665.1). Lineage (NCBI taxonomy): Eukaryota > Viridiplantae > Streptophyta > Magnoliopsida > Santalales > Viscaceae > Viscum > Viscum album. Next base: position 1,294,042 of record CAUJRU010000137.1, on the reverse strand, counting down.
GGTTTCTTTTCGAATTTTATGGTAACTATATTAACCCTATAGTGTCAAAATATAAGAAGACATGGTAAGAGTTAAACAATTTAACTAAGGGTTAAATATAAAATATAAGGTTTAGTTTATGACCTAAACATGTCTAAAACCTATTGTTTGAGAGTATTTAGACCCATAATAATCTTATACACTAAATAAATCAATATTTATCTATAAAAACCAAATATAATTTTATAATAAATTAATATTTCAAGATTTTTATTAAAGTTCCCCTCACCTATCTTATAAAAGGGAACCTCCCTTTATTTTTAATTCACACCTTCAAATACCTTTGGCTAATCCAACCCTTATCAATTTATCCTCCCAACCACCCTAAATTCATTATATAGGCTAAAATTTTGGAAAAAATCCTTCCAAAGAGTCCTTTTGTGCCCCTCAGCTCTCTTAAATATTATAGGATATTATAATAAGTATGGGACATCAATATTCCTCCTTTCACCCATCCTACAAAAAACAATATCACCATGCTTGTGTACGTAAGAATTACCGTCTCCACGCTGTGGTGTAATTTTTTTTTCATGTACACTTTATTTCTATGGGTATAATGATGAATATAATGGATGTAAATAATAAATATAACATGATATTGTTTCTGTAAAATTAACATTCCATACAATTTCATACCATGTAACCATTAATGAAATGATACAGTCGCTCAGGCGTACGTACAGATTACTGTCACCACGACACGATGAGACTCGTCTTCCATGTTCACCATCCAAGAATGATTACAAAAAATATATATTATTCATAATTATGAAATATTGGACTAAATAAGTCTACTGGAATGATATATATATATATATATGTGTGTGTGTCTGTGTGTGTACATATATTTCATTCACTTACTTCTATTCAATACGATAAGAAAAGGGAAACAACGTTCATGTGTAAGTACGTCATACAGTCTCCATGAACTGTGTATTCCATTTCATATATCTATATATTATATATAATTATATTATGAATATATATGATATAAAAATAATATTATAATTTTTTTATGTAATTAAATCATGAGCTAAGTAATATGATCAAGAATAACAAGTCAAACCACGTACGATAAACAAAGAAATTATTAACTGAAACGTTGAATTAACTTGGAATTGTTAATAAACTAGTAATATAAAGTCATAAAAGAATCATATATGATATCATAAGTATTATTATAATTATGATATATGTTAATAATTTTTTTAAAAACATTATACAGGAGTTTTGGACACATATGGAGAGTATCAGACCTAAGGTAAGGGTTAATTTCGCAATTTCATTATTATCCAAGATAGTTTATGCGTAAGTATTTACTAGGACATATTTATCATCCATGTCCATAATTATTAAAAAAATAAAAATTAATCTTTTTATAGTTTTATATTGGAGGATCTTAATAAATCATCATTTTAAATGTTTTAAAGATTTATTCTTCTAAATCTTCCTAATTAATGCCCATGTTTTCAGAATTATTTTAAGGATTTATTTGTAAGGAAATGATTTTTTTTAAAATGTTAAATCCTTTCAATAGTTTAAAATTAGTATCGGACACTTTGATTCCAAAATCTATTTTTAATTGTATTTTATAAGTTCACGGCTATTGAATAAATGATCTCAAAGAAGAAAAGGGATTTCTCTCTCAAAGAGTTTTAATAAATTTATTAGAGTATTTTTATCTATGTCAATATCCTTTGTTGGATTTTATGATTGATTTAGGTTGATTTATTATGATAAAATCTTTTATATTGTATTGAATATTTTATGATATGTTTGACTATGTATTTACTATTTCTATACCATTCATGGTTTATGGTTAAAGTATTAACATTTTGTATTCTAGTTTTATATATGAATGTTTATATTATGTTTTAACCTTTTTCGTATGAGGAATGAATAGGACTTAGTAAGTTTCGAGTGTGGCCCAATATAGCCCCTAGATGTATCGGTAAGTCTCATGGGAAAAAATAGTGTCTTGGCACAAGACCTTGATAGAATATTTGTGAATGGTCTTGGCACAAGGCCTTGATGTAGTGGTTATGATGTCCAGAATTTTGCATTCCCTCATTATGAGATTAGTTATTGATTTTACATGTTATTATTCGACTAGTTGAATATCCATGTTCTTGTTTATATGGTAATGTTTGATTTATTCTTTCCATATTATGCTGAATATAATGTTTTAAAAGCCTTGTGTTATAATTTTGTACCTTGCCTTAAATGTTTATGATTATTTATGATAGCTTCCACTATATTGTTTACCCTTACTGAGCATCTAACCTCACCCCTTTCATATGTTTTATTTTCCTAGTATTCCAAAAGGTGTTTTATGATTGATATACATAGGTAATATAGGGGAATAATCGCATTCTTGAAGGATTATTTATGATGTGTTTTATGTTTTAAATTTTAATTCAAAGTTCATGTATGTAATCTATTTTCCAAGACTGATAAACTGATCAATCTTTTGGGAAATGATTCCTTATATCATGCCAATGTATTAAAATATTGCACTGACTCTAGGATTATGGGTTTGGGGTGTTAGAACAATAACATAAAAATAGGATTACCCAAAATATATAACCAGTAACCAAACCAAACTAGTATCACATGATGAAAAAAATAAGAAATACAATATCCAAAACTAAAAAGTAGATATTTCATTCCAAATACGTGTCAAATTTCAAAATAAAAACCCCAAAGTAAGAACATAGAAAACTACCCCAAGTGGGTCTTGACACTAAATCTAGTTCCCCCATCTATGATTCGTCCTGACTCAGCCATCTATATAGGGCCCTTGACCTTATCTTGTCCAGTAAACATGAATTCTATTTGGGTACTGATCAAACATCCCTAGTAGGTTATGAGTAAAACTCAGTAGGCCACCCAAAATATCATCTAAAACAATATTCAGTCAACAATAGTGTATGTAGTTTTATAAAGAATAAAGTATACTACATAAGTAAATAGTTATCACATTTTCAATTATTCTTTAATTAACCACATAAACCCCCATGTCCTTGAGGACACCTGCACCATCAATACCTTCTTTGGACCATACTGGAGTCTGAACTATTCCCAGTAGATATTGAATATTACAATACCATGGTTCTCAATTATCATTTCATTTCAATTCATAACAAGGCCAACTGGAACTAGAGTCCAATGCCAAAATCATGGGTGTAGAAAATCATGTCTATCACCATGTGGGTATTTGGAGCCTCAGTCCATGTCCCATACCTCAATGTCACATTGGTATTTGGAGCATTAGTCTATTTCCCACACTCTCTATATCATATGGGTATTTGGAGCCTCAATCTCTATCCCACACCTCAATGTCACATGGGTATTTGGAGCATTAGTCGATGTCCCACACTCTCTATCTCATATGGGTATTTGGAGCCTTAGTCCATATCCCACACAAATTTATCACACAGAGGGGTATTTGGAACCTCAATCCCTATCCTACACAAATTTATCACGCATATTGGTATTTGGAGTCTCAGTCCCAATCCCACACACATTAATCCAACATATGGGTATTTGGAGCCTCAATCCCTCCCCCCCACACATTTATCACACATATCACAATATCATATCAATCAAGGTTAATCAACATTAACCCTATTATCATAATTCACTTCATAATATACCATTCCAACTATAAAAAAAATCATGATTCAATACTTTAATCACATGGAATAAAATGTGTAATTCACCATTAAACTATTTTGAATCATTTAAACCATAAAACCCATTACCCCATTAAATAATTCATCAATTAATTAATAAAATCCCAAAATCCCATTAATTAATTCACCAATTAATTAATCAACTTCCACGATCCAAATATCCCATTAATTAATTCACAAATTAATTAATCAAATTCAAAAATTCCAATATAACATTAATTGATTAGAAAATTAGTTAATCAAATTACACAATCTCAATATCCCATAAATTATGCAATCATACAATCATACGGTCCATTAATTAATTCACCAGCTAATTAATATAATTCAATTAATTGCATAACCACAACATTCCATTAATTAATTCACAATTTAATTAATTCAATACCTTGTTTTCATAATCAAGGTACTATTTATGAACATTCCAATTGAAATCTAAAAAATTATATATAAAATTGGAATAAAAAAAATGGGAATGGAATTGAGACCACAAACCTCAAGATCATTGACAAACAATCACCAATAGAAATCCCCCAGTTTAAGCTAAACACTTGAGATCACGATGAAGAAAAAGATCTCGATTTGAAACCTAGAACCAATATCAAAATGATATGATCTATCAAAATTTATATCCAGATCTATCATTAATGGCGGAAAACTATCCCCTATTTCTATGGAAAAATGGATATGAGATAAATTAAACCACATGAGATGAGAATCTCTTACCAAGAGAGGTTTATATCTTCCATCTGGGCCATGAATCATCAAGAATAGAGGTCGGGGGACCTAGGAGTCATTACTATAACCTCTAAAAACAATAGAAATCATTTAGGTCCTAGTTGGGTTGAATTTTGGGGGTTTGGTAATTTATAACCAATTTTTAGATTAATTAAACCTGCATGCATGGTTTCTTGGGAAGGGGTGCACAGTTTTCCAAAACATGTGCCACTTTTAAGGGGTAAAAATTTAATCCTAAGAGGGTTCAGGGTTTTAAAAACCATTTTGTACCCATGTAATCTCTCTATCTACAGTCACAAGGTTATCTATGACATGGTGCATGATTTAGGAAAATCATGAGCCAACCATGCACTACCCAAAATACCTCAAAAAACATCCAAATTTCACCCAAATGATCCCAAGATAAAATCCAAACAACATATACTAACAACATGGGAAAATATTACCTATGAAAAAGCTTGATACTTCTTTAGAAAAGGCCAGGATCTTATAAACTCCCCACATTATAACAACTCATCCTCAAGTTGTACTCCCCAACATCTCTATGATTTCAAATTAAAAATATCAGGACACTGAGCTCAAAAATCCTTTTCTCTCTCCCATGTTTCCTCCTGAACACATCCATGTTTCCACAATATGTGTACTATTATCATGGTATTTCCCTATAACACTATTTCATTGCAATCCAATAGACGTATCAGATGCTCCTCAAAAGACACATCGGCCTCAAGCTCATCATCATCCACATTGATCACATGGGAAGGGTTAGGGTGATACCGATAAAACTGCGACACATGAAAAAAATAATGAATATCATTGTAACTCTTTCTAAGGTCCAATCTATATGCCACTGGTCTGACTCTCTCCGCATCCTCAAATGATCCAACAAACATGGGCATCATCTTTCCCTACCTCTATATCCTATGGTGACCTAATCTTGGTGACACTAGAAAGAATAAACAATCACCCATAAAAAAATCTAGAAATCTTCAAAAATCAATTAAAATAAAACTTATACCTACTCCAATCCATAGTTATATGCTTTTGAATTAGTTGAACATGATCTCAAGTCCCATGCATGAGACTCATTCCCAACAACTCTGACTCACCTACCTCTGTCCAATATAGAGGTGATCTTCATGACTTACCACAAAGAGAATCATAAGGTTACATATTTATATTTTCCAAATAACTATCATTATAGGATAAATCCACCAAATCTAGGTGATTCTCACAAGACCCATCGAAGTCTAGAAACCATTCTCGCAATATATCCTCAATAACCTTAATAGTATGCTTTGACTTCCCCTCTATCTGTGGGTGGAATTTCGTACACAGTAAAACCTATGTTGAAATAAATTTCTCCAATCCCTACCAAAATTTTTAATTAAAAAATGACTCATGGTCTAAAATTATTCTTTTTGGAACCCCTTTCTGGAAGACTATCTCCAAAGCATACAAATCTCCCAACTGATCCACTGATAAGGTCTATCGTATAGGCAAGAAATGTGCTGCCTTTGTTAGTCGGCTCACAAACACCCAAATAGAATCATTCTTCTGAGTCATCCTTGGTATACCCACCAAAAAGTACATATAAAATCCATCCCAATTCCATTCTATAATTGTAAATAGATATAGTACACCACCATGGCATTGATGCTCAACCTTCACCTGTTAAAAATTGTTGCATTGTGTCATGAACCCTGCAATCTCATTTTTAATGCCCGACCACGAATACTATCATCAAAGGTCATGGTACATTTTGTTCAAAATTATATTCACCACCAACTTCAAGGTATGAAATTCATGCATCATCTCCTATTTCAAACCTGTAGGCAAAACAAAAAAATTTCTAACATAGATGATATCATCCTCATATGTGGTCCAATATGAAGGTGTCTCCCCACCTTCAAGGCTTTCCCTCATGGATAAACATTTCACATCCTCATAAATTATATCAACGATATAACTCAAAAGAGTAGGTTCTACCGAAATCAATATGAGGGCCATCTTCTCATGGATCTCCTGATCCACAACATGCATCTTGAATAGTGAAGTCATCATTTTTCACTTAGTGATAGACTCTTGAACTGATTGAGTCTTATTTTTCCTACTCAACGCATCAGCAACAATGTTTCCTTTTATATTTGTATATGCTATATTAAAATAAAATGACTTCATATATTTTACCTATCTCTACTGCTGGAGATTAAAATATAACTGGGAAAATATGTACTTTAATCCCTTATGATCAGTATAAATAGAAAACATCTCCCCCAAAAGATAATTCCACCAATACTTAAAATCATAAACTACTACTTCCAACTCAAGTTTAGGCATAGGGTTGTTCCATTCATGTGGGCTCAACTATTGAGACCCATACACCACAAATTGTTCTCCCTACATCAACACTGCTCCAATCACTATACCAGAAGAATCAAAAACACCATATACTTCACTGCTTGCTTAGGCAGGATCAGGATTGGTATCGTTATCAACTGCTTCATTAGCTCACAAAAATCATTCTCACATGTTTTTGACTATTCAATCATTATACCCTTTCTGGTCAATCCTAAATGTGGTGCTTCCAAATTGAATAATTCCCAAATAAATATCCAATAATATCCTATTATTCTTATAAATATACTACTATAAAAGATATACTTATGTTGATCTTGTGATGCAACTACCTGGACCTTCTCTTGGTCCACTGACACACCTTCCTCCAAGATTGTGTGACCCAAGAAGGGTACCTAATCAATCCAAAAATGGCACTTAGATAGCTTGACAAATATTAAATTCTATATTAGTGTACTCAAGATGATATAAATATGTTTTTCATGATCATCATGAGTCTTGGAGTACACCAAGATGTTATCCACAAACAAAACAACAAATTGATCAAGGTACGTGTGGAAGATTCCTATCATCATAGAAATAAATTTTTTTGGTGCATTCATTAACCCAAACGTCATCATGACAAACTTGTAAAGGCTATACCTACTTCTGAATATAGTACTCAGTATATCATAAGGAATAACTCTCATTTAATGATACCCTGATCTGAAGTCGATCTTGGATAAAACACAATCTCCTCTCAACTTCTCAAATGGATCATCTATATGAGTAAGAGTATACCGGTTCTTCACAATCATCCATTTCAATTTCTGATAATCAGCATATAAGAGTAAAGCCACATCATCATTCTATGAAAAATTATAGAACCCCAAGGAAATGTACTCAGACAGATAAACACATTATCCATAAACTCTTCTAGTTGAGTCTTAATCTCATGAAGATCTGTTTGTTCCATTTTTCATGGTGGAATAGAAACTTCCTCACCCCCATCATGAGCTCAATTGTAAACTCTACATCTCTCTCAGGTATAATATTTTAGAATTATCTAGGAAAAACATCATGTAATATGTTCACTATGGGTGGAAATACATCCATCTTTACACCTCTATCATCTAAAAAAATACTAGCAACCATGGTGATGAGCTCCCCCAGTTGCTGAGGAACTAGCCCTACTCAGTTTTCCTTAATATCACAATCTCCATGATGTACATAAATGTCACCCTCAAGAGATGTAAAATTCAATCTTCTATGGTAACAATCAATGGGGGATCTGTATTCCACTAACTATTCCATACCCTCAGTTAGGTTAAATCCTGACATGTCAAGGATGTAAATAATACCAACTAAAGAGATACTCCCCAACCTCGAGAGAACACCCCTTACACAAACAAATGTCTTTCAATCATAATCCCAAAGGTATGTCTATTCTTTAAAACCCTAATACCAATCTCCAACTCTAGGGTCAAACCACTAACAATTTTTGTAGATATAAAAAAATTATAGGAACCATTATCAAATAAGGAACTAGAAAGAGTAGAAGCTACAAGAATAGTACCTCTAACTATTAAATGCCTAGCCTTGCTATACACCAGTGTAGGATGAATGACATGTTACTGTCCAACCCCTATTCTCTATGGGGAAGTTTGATTCCCCTTATATGAACCACTCTACTGATATGGGATCTCTTTCCTAAAAGCAGCATGTCCACTTCCTCTATTTCCACGACTAGTAGAACTTCAGCTATCAATCTGGTATGGTGTGGATGATCTCCATCACTCACTCTAGTTCTACCTAATTTCTCTATCACCACCCATCTATCATGGGTTACTGCATATAGAAATTACAGGTAGGTTTACTACATATGACTAGATATCAGTATTACATGATTGACTACTTCCTACGGATCACACATTGTGGCTAGATAGAATTCATGTTGTAACAATGTACCTTTTAGTGTTTGTTGTATCTTCTCTCACTTGTGTCATATTTAGACAAGTGAGTAGTCCATGATAATAATTTTTCTATATAATATGTGATGGTGTGTACCTTTTTATAATTAGATATTTTTTCTAATAAATTCTATGAAATTGGTATTATTTGGATTCATAGATTTGAGATGATGTGTGGGTGAGACATTTAGATAAGAAACAAGGTTTATAATCAAATAATGACATCTTGATGTTAGGGTGTGTGTCCACTACATACTCGTTAGGTTATATACTCTCATAATTCCCACAAGTTTTATCTCCCCATGTGACATATACAATTGGTATTTTGTTACGACATGTGGTGAGGTTCCTCTATCTATAAAATTAGTACTTCGTTGATTGATATTATTTCCCATTATGAAGTGTAGGTCCTCTATAGGGACTAATACTCCCTAAAATATCATGTGAACCTCAATATGGGTCATTACTCCCTATAATATAATATAAACATCAATTTGATGAAAGTACCCTACTATGATTTCTGAATGGTGAAGTGGAAGCTTGGTGGTTTGGGGACTATATGTTTTATGCTATTTTGTGTATTCCATGTTCCCCTTCAGTATTTAGTCTATGGAGTTAAGTTATGAAATTTAAGTTTCTTCTTACCCTTAGTTATGTTTATTATTTAAAGCATATCTATTGTTTCTACTATTCTAAGCTAATTTATGTTTCATTATTCTATAGTGTTTTAGGGGTGTCATTCTAGGTATGTTAATACTCACCCCTATATGGGATTCATTCCCACACATGTTTCATTATTTCTAAATATTTTTAGTTTAGAGGTGGATTATGTGGGAATGGGGTAGGTGGATCTAGGGATTAGGGGAACTCAATGGGGATGATTACCTATTGTGTTCATGTTATGAGTTTTTTGGGCCATAGAGAACTCCTCATTCAATAGTCAAGATCAGTTATTATTTTTGGATGTTGGGCCCTTGTATTTTTTTACTACTCATTGGTGATGGAAACATCATATGATATGAATTATTAGCAATTATCTTATTCATTTTATATCATAGTTGATGGTTATCATTAGTATCGTATTATTATATTAGTTTTTGAAGATATCTAATGGTGTCTATGTCTTTCTGGACTAAGGCATCCCTTGTCTATGATTTGTATTCTTAGTGTTAGTTACCCACTCAAGGCTTATTAGAGGAAGTCCTAGTGTAGCATACTTAGCCTACTACCAACCTAAAAAGTCACTCAGGGGGTGATTTCATGTCCAAAGTGATATAAAATATAATTTTTACCTAGGTTATATTCCTATTCTTAGAGGAGTTAAAGACTTTTGTAAATACATTTTTAATCATTTTATATAATATTTTCCTTTTAAGGTGTTTTATTTGAAGTATATAGAGTTGGGAAAGTGAAAATTATGGGTTGATAGGTTTGATGGAAAATGTTTTTGTTTCTAGAATATTAAAATATAGAATTATTAATATCAAATAGATTTAAAATGTTAATTAACTAGTATAAAGTTATAGATGATAGAGTCTATGAATGAGAGAATCTTGAATAAAGGGAACTTGGAGTCATATAGATGATGTTATCATGGAATATTTATTTCAACATATTAGAGATGAATACCATTACTAGGATGATTTTTATACTTATAAATATGTATGAGATGCCAACCACAATAATAAAGGCATCCTAGATGAAGATACACTTTAGTTTTAAGATGATAGAAGGAATGTTAGTTGTTAAATAGATGAATAAATTCAATAAAAACATATTCTTGTTAGAATATTTGTACATGATATTTTGAAATAGAGTGTAATCATTGATATTATTATCATTTACATAATGATTGGATGTGATGGTTACCACTTTAAGAATTTCAAGTGGTAAGAGTTAAATAGTAATTCAGGATAACAATAATATTATTCTAAATAATAAGATTAGATAAAAGTGAATCCATATTATTATTGAAAAAATATATAGTGCAGATAGTAGAGTAAGACATATTAAATAGAGATGTTATAAAGAGATAACTTGATTGAGAGAAATTATTTAGGTAGAATCAATAGGTATGGGTCCTCCAAAATGGTATTATGGACACAGATTAAAATAAAATAATTATTTAAATAACTTGAGAATAAATTTTAAAAGATCATCCAAAGTTATTATAGCTATAAAAGGTAACAATTATTTATTATTGATTGTCAATATTTTATTCCTATTATGGATCCATGAATCAAGAAAATTATTTCTCTCTACATTAGAGAGATTATTCAATGAAAATTATTTATCTATAATGTTTAGTAAATTTTATATTCCCAATGATGAAGCACTTTATATTTTGGGAGAAGGTGATGTGGATGTTTGGATAAAGAAAACATAATTATAGAAAATAAAGTGTTAAAAACTTATTAATATATTATTAAATTTTGATTTTAGTAATCTAGAAAAAATGATGTGGGTTTTTGTACTACACCGATGGATGGGTATGGAAAATCACAATGGATTCTATATTGGTGGATAAAGGTATATGTAAATCCTCAAGTTTTAAATAAATGAGTTATTTATTTTATTAAGATGTTTCTATTTCAATGTTAATAATTATAATAAAACAAGATTTGTAAATAAGTATTAAATTATTTACTAAATAAGTTTTGATTAAATACTACTTTTCAAAAAATGGTATTAGTTTTTAAATATAAAGTTATTATTAGTAAATATATATATACATGTTATAGTCAAAAAATAAAAATATGTATTAATAAAATAGTTTATGAAATGATTTTTAAACACTGTATATAAATTGACACAAAAACTTGTTAAAGAATCTAATTTTAAGAATTACTATTTTTAATTTTATATAATTAAAACATTAATGTAATTTTAATATTTTTTTGAGGATTATAAAATAAAATATTCGTATTTAATAATAATAAGACATGGTAATAAATTAATATTTTATAAATGATGATTTTATAAAAAAAGTAATTTGATTAAAATAATACTTTAATTGAATTATTTGGATTATTAATGTGATTTAATATAATAAGTCTTTTTGAAATTTAAAATGATTAATGTTAATAATATTTCTTAAATAATTTTCTTTTGTTAATGAAAATATTATTATGTTCGATATATATGTTTATATGAATATTCTAATTAACTTTTTAAAATATAAATTTTCTATATATAATTTTATGAATATTTATATAATTATAATATTATTATTTTAATTTTTTGGTTTAAATAGAATAAAAAATTAAAAAACTGAAAAAGATAAGGTGATTCAGGTTTCAGAAGAGAGACTGATGTATGACGAGGGTCGTCTTTGCGAGTCGAGGCTGATGTAGATTATGAGTGGTGGTTTGTCTTTAGATTTAAGGTTGGTTCCGAGTGTGATGGTGAGTGTATTTGACTACCGGTCAAATTCCGAGCATAGATCTTGGTCAAACAAACGCTATAAGAGGTTCTATTTGAAGCCACAAAGTTGTTCGAACACCATATCTGAATCAAAATGGGGGTTCAAGTGAGGTATTCTTCTTGAATATCCTTCCTATAAGTTTTTCACTGACTAGTATATTTCCAATTATCTTTGAATCTATAAATTATTCTTACTAATGCATGTTCTTTGTTGATTCTTAAATGTTTGTATTTAACTTAATACCAGTGGTTATATTATTTATATTTTTTTTTCAAATTATTTTTCCTTTCATCATTGGTTTCCCTTATAATAGATTTTTATTCAACTAATATCACTGATTTTAATGTAGAATTAGTCTTTTTTTAATGATCTATGTTTGGATAATTTTGGGTTGTTGTAAATGAATGCTTCATAAATAATCATAAACTAGTCTGAATCAAAAATTTAAATAAATTGAACCACTATTATGTTGCTTGTCATTTAATTCCAATTTCTTCACTAATTGACAATAGGTAGTCACCATTCCTGACATTTATTCTTAAAATTTATCTAACACTTTTCTCCCCCTCCTTAGAATTCCACAAAATCATTGAGTTGTATGTTTTTATACGATTTACATAATTGTGGAAGAATTAAAAACCTCAACAACCACTCTGAATTTTTCAAACATGAAGATGTTAAAAATTAGTATAATATTGTAAATAAACTGTAATGTTGGGTATAAATGAGTATCTCGGTTAGGATATATACGAAGATCTACATTTTCATTTTTATGTTATTTTATTGTTTTGTGTGAGATGAGTCAGGTATGGCGAGGAAAGTCTTATATTCTCCATTTCATTTACTTCGTAAGTTGGTTTTTGAGTGTTCTGGAAAGATGGCGGGAAGGAAATTTCTAGAAATAAAATTAGTAAGGGATATACTTTATTTTTTTAAACATATGATCTCGAATTTTTAGTTTTTCATAAGGGAAATTTATTTTTACCATATTTTGTTCACTGAAATCAAAATAAAACATGATTTGTAATTTTTGAAAATTTTGACAAGTTTTTAGTAAGCTGATGTTCTAAATTTTTTAGATAGTCTATTTAATTATTTTAAAAATTATGATTTTATAATTCAACATATTTCAGAAGAATCATCTTATTACTTGTGAGTGGTATATATATATATATATATATTTATTTATCAATGTTTATGTTTTAATTTGATTTCAAGATAATTCTACCAATGGATATTTGTATTTATCAGTGTTTTCTTTAAATAAGAATTCATTATTTTATTATGAGGTATATATATACACACTTGTATAACTTTCAAGTATATAACTATTTTAAATAAATTTTGATTAACCAAGTATTATTATAAGTATGAATTTATAAAATTAATAGCATCCTAATTTTATCATATACAAATATTTATTATCGTCATACACAGATGATTTTGTTTTCAAAACATGTATACTTGTATATATATATATATATATATGTGTGTGTGTGTGTGTACACATATGCATGGGAAATAAATTAACATTACAAAAAATTAATTTTTATGGGATTAAGAAGGAAATTTTAAGTATGTGGATGATTCCAAGTAATTATGCAAAGTCTATGTATCAAGAGATTTGGAAATTCCAAGTCTAACATGTAATTCACAATCAATATTAGTCTTTATATATTTATATAAGTAAAAGTGAGAATATTCATTTCATGTATGATTATATTTTAAAGAGAAAACCCAGTGAAAAATGTATCTGTATGTAAAGTAATGTTAAAATGTTTTTATAAAATCCTGTGCTTGAACGTTGTAAATATGGTAGAGAAATGGGGAGTAAACCCAATACCTTAACATGTGGGTAGGCCCTAGAGAGCCTTTGAAATCTCACATTTCCAAATTGTTTTTGTTTTCAAGGCATGCATAATGTTTTCTAATAATCACTGGATTATATTTAAAACATTTTGACACGTAATTAATTTCATAAGTGGTGTATTATTTTAAACATATGTAATTTCAATTAAGTTTTCAAAGGGTATTTTAAAAAGTATTTTTATGTTATTATCAAAATAATTTTCGAAATAATCTCTCAAATTTATTCCCAATGAAGTATTTTCTACAAAGTATTTCAATGATTTCAAATCCCCTTAATGGGAAATTTAATTCTCACCCTTTATTTTAAAATGATTTTTCATAGGCATATTAGAAGTTCTATTTCAAATAGCTTCACTTTTGGAGTTATCATGTATAATCATAGGAGGAATCTATTTAATTATTGTTCAACTCTGATAAATTTAAGTAGTTGTCTAATCCCCCAGAACCTAGATAGGTAAAAGTTCCTCATTTTTGTAATATACTGTGTAATTATTCAGTTTCTTTTTATAAAAAAATACACCTCATTTTTAAGAATAGAGTCTAAAATCGTGAGCTCAGGTCATTATAATTGGGATTATAGGAATGTATTAGACAACTTTTGAGATTATATGTTGTCTTTTGAGGAGAAAAAAAATATTTCATTAGAATTTTCTATAGATAGTTAAGTCCCCTAATAAATTATTTAATTCTAAATATAGAAATTCATAATTTTTTTAATTCTAATGAATGAATTTTGAGGATTCATTTCATTTAAGGGGGGAGAATGTAACACCACGATTTTTAAATAAACATGTTATTTATTTTATTAAGATGTTTCTAATATGATGTCAGTAATTATAATAAAACAAAATTTGTAAATAAATATCAAATTATTTACTAAATAAGTTTCAATTAAATAATACTTTACTAAATGTTGTATTAGTTTTCAAATATGAATTTAATATTAATAAATATATATAAATACATGTTATAATTAAAAAAATATAAATATATTTTAATAAAATCATTTATGAAATTATTTTTGAGCACTATATAAAAATTGACACGTAAATATGTTAATAAAACATGATTTTAAGTAGTACAATTTTCATTTTAAGATAATTAAAACATTAATGTAGTTTTAATTCTGTTTTGAGGATTAGAACATACAATATTTGGTATGTAATAATAATAATATTTAGTAGTAAATTAATATTTTATAAATAATTCTTTTGTAAACAAAGTTTTATTTTGTTTAAAATAATATTTTAATGGAATTCTTTGGAATATTAATGTGATTTAATATAATAACTCTTGTTGAAATTTAAAATTATTAAAGTTAATAATATTTATTGAAGATGTTTTTTATTAAGAAAATTATTATTATGTTTAATATATATATTTGTATAAATTTTTTTATTACTTTTTTAAAATATAATTACTTTTATATATAATCTTATGAATATTGATGTAATTATAAGATTATTATTTTAATTTTTGGTTTAAATATAATAAAAAATGAAAAAAATGAAAAAGGGAAGGGAATTTAAGTTTCATAAGAGAGTCTGGTGTAGGGTGAGGTTCATCTTCGCGAGTCAAGTCCCATGAAGATCATGAGTAGTGGATTGTATTTGGATGAAAGGTTAAGAAAGAGTTTGATATTGAGTGGTTTCGACTACTGATTGTAGTCCAAGAATAGATCTAGGTTAAATGAACACTCAAAGTGGTTTGATTTGAAGCTGCAAAGATGTTTGAACAATAGATCTGAATCGTGATGGGGATCAAGTGAGATATTCTTCTCTAATGTTTTTCCTATGAGTTACTCATTGACTGGTAGATGTCTAATTCTCTCTGAATCTATCAATTTTTTTTATTAATGAAAGTTCGTTTTTGATTCCTAAATGATCGTATAGAATTGAATACTAACGGTCCTATTGTTTAGTTTTTTTTATTATTATCCCTTTCATCATTTATTATCATTATAAATAATTTTTATTCAACTGATATCTCTAATTTTAATGTCGAATTCATAATTTTTGTAATGATCTACATTTGGATGATTTTTTTGGTTGAAAATCAATGCATCACGAATAATCATAAACCAATATGAATAAAAAATTTAAATAAAATGAACCACTATTCTGTCTCTTGTCACCTACTTCCAATTTCTTCACCAACCAACAATGGTCAGTATCCATTCCTCAATTTTGTTCTTCAACTTTATGTATCATTTGTATTCCTCCCCCTTAAATTGAACTAGAATCTTGGGGATATATTTTTTTATATGATTTCCATCGTTTTAGAGGAATTAAAAACCCTAAAAACCACTCTAAATTTTCTAAAATGCAAGATGTTAAAAATTAGTATAATATTCTAAATACACAGTAATGATGAGTATAAATAAGTATCTCGGTTGGGTTAAATATTAAGCTATAAATTTTCATTTTTATGCTATTTTGTTCTTGTGTGTGATATGAGTCGGGCATGGTGAGGAAGGGGACATATTCTCCATTTATTTTACTTAATGAGCCGGTGTTTTAGTGTTCGGCCAAGACGGATAGAAGGAAATCTCTACAAACAAAACTAGTAAGGGATATAATTTCTTTTTTTTTCTAAATTATGATCTATAATTTCTGGTTTTATGTAAGGGAAAATTAATTCTCCAAAAATTTGTTCACTAAAATAAAAATCAAACATGTTTTTTAATTTTGAAAATTTTGATAAGTTTTTAGTAAGATGTTGTTTTTAATTTTTTAGATATTCTATTTAATTAATTTAAAAATTGTGATTTTATAATTCAACATATTTCGGAAGGATCATCTTATCACATGTGAGTGGTGTATATATATATATTTATGAAAGTTTTTGTTTTAATTTGATTTCAATATAATTCCGCCAATGGATAAATCTATTTATTAAAGTTTTATTCAAAAATAAATTTATTCCGTTTTTATGTGATATATATATATATATATATACTTGTATAATTTTAAAGTATATAACTATTTTAAATAAATTATTATTAACCAAGTATTATTCTAAGTATGAATTTATAAAATTAAGAATATCATAATTTTATCAAATAAAAATCTTGACTATGTCCATTGATCGATGATTTTATTTTCATGGAACATATACATAATTATATGCATACATGTATATATATATATACTCACACATACACACGGTTAATAAATTAAATTTACGAAAAATTAATTTTTATGGGATTAATAATGAAATTTTATGTACATGGATGATTCTATGTAATTATGAAATGTTTTTGTATCATGATATTTGGTCATTCCGATTCAAACACATAACTCCTAATGAAGATTAGTATTTATATATTTGTATATGTAAATGTGAGAATGTGTATTTAATGTATGATAATATTTTAAAGCGAAAACCTAGTGAAAAATGTATATGTACATAAATAAATATTAAAATGTTTTTATAAAAACTAGTGCTTGAGAATTTTAAATATGTTTGAGAATTGGGGGGGGGGGGTGAACCCAATCCCTCAACAAGTGGGAAATCCCAAGAGAACCTTCGATATCTCAAGTTTCCATAATTTTTTTTTGTTTTCAAAGCTTTTGTAATGGTTTCTAATAATCACTAGATTATTTTTATAACATTTTTACACTTATGTAATTTCAAAAGTGGTGTATTATTTTAAACATAAGTAACTTTAATTAAAATTTCAAAGGGTATTTCAAAAAGTGTGTTTATGTTATTATATAAAGGATTTTCAAAATCATTTCTCAAATTTATTTTCAAATAAATATTTTCTGCAATGTATTTAAAGGATTTCAAAACCCCTTAATCAGCAAACCCTTTACTTTAAAATGATTTTTCAAGGGTATCTTAGAAGTTCTATTTCAGACACCTTCGCTTTTAGAGTTAGTGCATAGAAGCGTAGTAGGAACCTGTTTAATCTTGGTTCAACTATGATAAATGTAAGGTGTTGTCTAATACTCCAGAACATAGATCAGTACAAGGTCCTCATTTTTTGTAATCCTTTTTGTAATTATTTATTTTCCTTTTATAAAAATAAAATTACGCATCATTTTTAAGGACGGGCTCTAGAAGTATGGGATCGGGTCGTTATAGTATAGATGATAGATTATTATATCTTATGGTAATAGAAGATAAAATAATGGTTATTGGTTCATCTATTTAATATTCCTAGTTGTGGTGTCACTTTATTGGTCACAAGAGTAAGAAGGATATGAGAGACATGGTTGTAAAATAAATAATTAACTCAAGCATGTGGTGTAAGAAACTTTTGAAAAATGTATCCTTAAGAATTAAAATATATTTTCCTTCATTATCCAAGGATGTGAAAAAGAAATCTTAGAATTGAAATCTACATATGAATAAATAGGGACTAACTACCATATATTCATATTATGATCCATTTTATTATATTTATTTTATTTATAATGTTACATGGAATTCATAGTTTTATTTTATAAATAAAAATTCAAAAATATTCATAATGATCATTAAATATAAATCCATGGTTGAAAATGATACCTATTTAATGGTAAAATTATTTAATTATAATAATAATAGTGTGTACCAAATAAAATAAATCAAGTAATTATTTTAGAAGAAGGAAAACATGTTTTAAAATATATTATCTAGGACAACATGGTATAATGGTGTAGTAGAATAGATGTATAGAACCATTAATGAGTAAGCCAAGCTCATGTGAATACATATTGGGTTTAAACGTATTTCTAAGAAGAATTAGTAAAAATTATTTCTTATTTGATTAACATGATTCCATTTGAACTAATAGGGAATTATCTTCATAAGGAACTTGTTATTATTAATATTTTGGATGTATCATTACTGAGAGTATTTGAATGTTTCACCTCTATAAATTTTATTTTAGTGAAATTGATAATCTAGAATCTAGGTCTATGAATTTTTTCAATATGGAATTTGATAAAGAAGAAATTGGATTGTGGTTTTGGGATAATAATAAATTAAAGTTAATTATATATTCAAATATCTTCTAAAATTAAGGGATCCAATAAAGGTATCATAAATTTATAGAATACGTAGTTTAAAACAATGTATAAAAAGAGAATATTCAAGTTTAATTAAATGAAATTATATATATATATTGATTTAAAAATTGAGTAATTATAGTCAATAGATACTATAAAATATATAAAAACTAGAAGGAGGTGAGGTTCTGGATGTACCTAGAAGACCATATGTACTATATTTTTCAAATAATACTAAAGAAAAAAATTATTTTTTTAGATTGGTTTGTTGATTCATAGGTTTAATTACAGAGGTCGGTTTAAACCATGGTTTTCAATTCTAATGGTTTATCAAATATAAGTCGTACATGGGAGATTCTGAATTATAGAAGATGTGATATCATATATAGTAAATATTTTGGGTATGTTGTGTTTATTTTTAATCCACTTTATGATTACCCATACTAGTTAATAAATTATTTTAAATTCAAATGTATATGGTTTGTGAATGTCTTTGCTGTGATCAGACTTTCCAGGAGACTATAATTGATATGCATAATCTGAAAGTTACAATCAGATCTTGTGTGAATATTAATTTATTATGGATGAAAATATTATAAAATTACTTGTAATTGTTTATAAAAGGGTGAAATTTAGAAGAAAAAAATGAATCAATGCTGAATCTGTAAAAAAAAATATAAAATAGAGAATTTACTCAAATTATTTAAGTGGTAGTTTGTCCACAAAATTATTTCATGAATCCAAAAATGATTAAAGTTAAAGGTGGGATCATTATTAATGATAATATAGTCGTTGTTTTAGAACCATGAAATGTGGATTTTATGTGAAGGCTACAAAGGATTTCATCTGTGTAAGGTAGACGTATCTTTCATACTGAAAAACCATCATCATTTTCAAAATATAGGTGATGATCATAATTTTCCCTGAAGGTAGAATCCTATAAAAAGTGGTTTTATACTATGGGAAAAGTGTAATATTATCTAAATAAGTTTCTTGAGATACTTTTATAATAAATAACACACTAATTCCCTCTTTTAGAATAGATAATTAATTAAAAACACGATCAGTGGTAATTAAGCACTTTTTTTGTGATTATCATAATTATTCATGGAAAGATGAATTGATTGATAAGGAGAATCATTTAAGTGTATGGTATATAGAGAATTCATGTTGAAAAATTAATTCAATAGAAGAATTTCCCTTAGATTAAATAGTGAAGGTATTGTTCAAAGAGAAATCCATTAAGGAGTTTCATAAAGAGCAGAACATAAAGGAGTTTCATGAATGGAAATCCGAAGAGTATTTATAAAAAATATAGATTTGTAAAAAGTGATAAAACAAGATTTTTATTCTATTAGAGCATCATATTTTATCTTTTATGATAAAAATAAATGATCAAATTTCTTTTGGAATGGAAATTACATTTATTTTGATAAATTGAGAAGACATATATCTGAAGTGGTGAGAAAAGAAAGAGTCAGTGCGATTTTCCCAAGTATTGAAGGGTGATAATACCTATAAAAATTGTAATGGAAATGAGCATGGTACATAGTAACCATGAATAACAAATCCTCTTTATTAATCTAGTGAAGATTAGTTGATTTTTTCACATTGATACATCGTCAGTGTATTCTCCTTGGATATATCCCTTAGTGGTGAACCAAGTAAAATTGTTTTACATTGTTTTAATTTAAAAATTTCTGATTATGGTGAAGGTGATATTAGTTTATAAGGGTTTAATTAGATCTTTATAATGTGGGAACTTGATAAAATGTAATGTGAAAGAAAATTCACACCTTAATTTACCCCTCACGTCTTAGGGAATATTTGAACTTATTGGTTAAAACATGTGGTATTAGCACCTTAGGTTACTTGTATTGAATCTATCATCTAAATATTATCATTATGTATGCTTCAATAAAAGAAAATTGTGTACCACTATTTAAAGGTTTAAATTGGTAGATCTCTAAGAATAGAAAGACATCACATTTAAAGTCTCTTTGGCTTGAAGTTGTATTTTCTTCAATGTGTGGGATACATGTTAGTGATTTTTTAGAACTAGACTTAACTATGTAATAGAGAAAGATTCTCAAAATTTATTCCAAAGATAAAAATTCTTTATCTGGATATTTTTCAAAACCAATTTACAAGAATTTAATGAGTTTTACTTGTTCCAAGGCCATGTAGGATAAATTGAACAACTTATATGAGGGTGATATAAAGGTCCGGGAGGATAATATTTGATTTCAATATAATAAGTTCAAAGATTTTTAAATATACCCCAAAGAAAATATTAAAGGATTCTTTAAGTGAATCATTAGGATTTCTAGATAAATTTGTGGACTTTTTAAAGAGAAAAAATATTTTGATATTCTAAAAAATATAATACAAACATTTAAACCTATTTATAATCCATTAGAATCAAATATTGACGAGATGAATTAGTAAAACATTCATAGGATGATATTTAAAGTAATTTAGTTCCATATGAAATGAATGTAAAGACATAAGGAACTTTAAATCACTCACATAAAGAGATAACAATTTAGGATATATAGAAACTCAACATCACTGATGGTGGTGTTGAGAAAGAATGTTTAAGTGATGAATTTTTTATTTTCGGTTGAAATGAAATACAAGAGAGGAAAGGGTGGGTTTAAAGGGAATATTAAGTTTACATATTTATGATGTGGTAAAATTAGGAACATTGAATCAATGAATCCAAGGTGATTTAATGATGGTAGAGGTGAAGAAGAAATCATATAGAAGAATAATAGGATATTCCATTCTAAAATAAAATTCAAACTATGAAATTCATTTAGAAATGTTTTTTAGAAAAATTAATTGGTGAGAAAAGAATAAGTTGAAAATGAAAATTATTTAAATGAAGTGAAAATAGAATTTGATTTATATATAGAATATGTTATGATGATTAATATTGAAAATGGAGAATCTAAAAGGATGTATGATAATAAAGAAGACAAAGTAGTTGATCACAATGTAAAAATTGAGGTAGATCTTAAAGAGATTGATTCTTAAATAAAGAATAATATTAATATTTTTCAATTTAGTAAACAATATTATGAATTTTTGGATTATCTTGAAATTGAGATTGACCAACTTGAGAATTATTTATAAGATCACCCATTTAGTCAATTTAATTATGGATTTTTTAATATCAAAGGATGTGGAAATACATAAATAGATGGTGGTGAGATGAAGAATATGGAAGTGATCTATGTGAATGGATTATGTAAAAACATATTAAGTGTTAGTTAAGTCATTGACTTTATAATTGAAGTTACATTTAACTAAAGTGGCTATTAATCAAAGGAAAGTATATGAACTCCCCCATTGAAGGATTGAGGAAAATTTTTAATGCATACTAGGTTGATAGTATAGAAAACACTTTTATTATTGTAATGGGAGGGGATAAGGGCTTGTGGAACCAATAGATAGGCCACATTCACCAACAAATCATGAATAACTTATACAAGGTAACATTTATAGTGTACATTCAAAACCTAAAGTGAGAACATGAAAATACATGTGATGCATATATGTGGGCAGAGATGGTATTAAAACCTTATCAGTAAAAGAATAAGATTGAATCAATTGATCTAGTTTATATAGACATATGTGGTCTAATGAATTTACCTTACACATGTAGAGAGATGTATTTATACGTTTTTATGATTATATTAGAATGGTATGTATTATGTTCATACAAAGAAATAAAGGATACATGGATTGAATTAATAGGTATCAAAAGAGATATGAAAATGATATTGGATTCACAATCAAGATCCCGTGATTAGAAAATGGGATATAGTTCACATATATTGAAGTAAGAAAACTACCTATAGAAACCCAACATTACGAATGAGGTGTCTTTAGTGATAAATCCACAATAAAATGGAGTTATTAAATGAAAAAAACATTTAGTGAAAAATATGTCAAAGACATTACTCGCAAAGAGTAGCATCTCTCGCCACTTATTAGAAGGAAGAAATAAAAATTTCATTATATAGTCAAAACCATGTAGTGCTATGCTCTGGGGAGGATATAAAACCCAATAAAATGGGGCATGTAAGGAAACTATCACTAAAAAATTCTTGTGTGTTTGTAAGTTAACTAAATATTTATAATAAATATGGAAACCAAGGAAATTTTAGAAATGAAATAGATCAAGAGTATTTTTAATCTAATCAGCAAAGAGTAAGGACTATACATGCTTTAATAAAATATTGACTGATATTTTAGAGTGTAATTGTCACAACCCATCCTCAGGGCTCGTGCCGTGACTACCCTAAGACCGCCTTCCATAGGCCAGGGGCTGACGACTAGCACCAAAGGCGTAAATCCCAAAAGAAGGGAAGACATTGCCTTTATGAAGTAACATACACAACATAGTACACAAGTGAATTAAGCACTAAGTAAAAATGGGTACAAGGTAAGTGCTGAAAAGGTAATGGGCCAGTATACAAACCCAACTGAAAGTACAGTACAACTGAAAGGAATGTACAAAATCAGTAAGTAAAACAGCAACACCGAGTCGTCCTCCGGAAATCCCACCTGAAGGGTGGGTACAGATAGTCTCCTCAGCTCCTCGGGTCCAGCCGTCCACTCCGTGTTCGTCCCACAAAATGGTCCACCTACGAGTACTGTCCAGATCCACAAGCCTCCACCTCGATCAGTGATATCCGTCATCTGCATCGAACACAATGTAGTGTGGGCATAGCCCATGTAGGGGTGAGTATACAATACTCAGTAGGGACCCCGAGACCCCCAAAGGCATCTCAGAATCCATGAAGGATAAACCAAAAAGAAAAGATACAATCACGAAGTATAAATATAATCTACTTAGGTATATTCCCATACATATACCTAAGTCATCAGTTACAAAACGACTCCAACTCACGAGCCCAAGAACAACCCAGTCCACACAGGAAAACACAACCCAGTCCACACAGGAAATCAATTCAATCACATTGATGATAATGATTGAGAATCAAGACTCAGATCACACAGGTATACACTTCGTAAGGCGATGCAGATGATCAGATATAGCCACTGATTCATCTAAGCTATCATACCCACATAGGATACAAGACCAGCTAAGCTGTCAGACCCACATAGGATACAAGACCAGCTACTCTTCCAGACCCACTAAGGATACAAGTACAGAGGTCATACTGCCGGACCCACATAGAATACAAGAAGAGTAGTCATCGGCGTCAAAACCACAGAGGATCCCAGTACGGTCGTCGTCACTGCTGAACCGACGGAGGATCCAAGTACAGTCATCCTCGCTGCCGAACGCACGGAGGATCCAAGTGCAGTCGTCATCGTCGCAGTCGCAGCCAGCTCTGGGGTTCCCGCACACAGCATGCTCGATTCCAGGAGGGTCCTCTCCTCGAGAAAAAGAGTCGATACATCAACTGTCACAAAGTCTAGAGTTTATGTATCCCAAAGTTCTGTCTCGACAAAAGAAACCCAACGCGACAGATGGTGCGTCAATCAGACGCTCGGTCTGAGAGTTATTGACTTTTCTGTCCCAGGGACTCGGTTGGTTTTTTAGCTAAACCAACCTGAATGTACTCTAGCTGCATCCAAAACTCAAGCGTAGTAATCCAAATGTACCATCCCAACAAAAGGATTCCAACACAATTGACGACACGTCAATCGGATGTCCGGTCCGTAAGATATAAGCGTTTCTGCTCCAAGGGCCCGGTTGGTTTTGAGTTCGAACCAACCCTGCCATACCCAAACTTTACCGAAACCTCAAGTGTAATATACCTAAATGACCATCTTGATCCAAGTATTCCTACGCAACTGAAGGTCCATCGATCGGAGGTCCGTAACTCAAGTAATAGGCAAACGACCGAAACGGTCCGAAGTGGGGGGTCTGGGCCCGGTCCGACCCGAGTCTAGGTCCAGACAGGTAGGGCGCGGCCCGGCCCGGCTGGGCACGACCCGGCCCAGTCCTCACGCCCCACCCCGGCCTGGCCGCGGGGTGCGATGGTTCGGCCAGCGAGCCGAGCAGGGGGGGGGGGGGACGCGGTCCCCCCTTTGTGTTCCGCGTACACGGCACCCGACGCTGCGTTTCCCCTAGATCCCGCGCGGCCGCAGGATCCAATTCCTCACCGTCGGGGCTTCAGCCGTGGTGGGCTCCTACTGGCGGCACGCTGGGGAACCACCGCACAGGCGTCCCATGCCACCGTAGACTTCCTCTGGCCATCAGAGTCATTCTAGTGGTCCGATTTTGGTCTCGTCTGCGCCTACGGTCGCCTCGGGACCCGTACATCACTACGAAGGCCTCCAATCGCCATTTCGGTCCTGCTTCGTCATCGTCAATTATTCCGCACATCAAGAACAAAGCAGCGGTGGGTTCAGAATTGTTTGTTAGTCTGCACCCACTGCGTTAGTGGTTCTAAAGATCACCAAACAATTACAATCCATGCCAAGGGTATAAATAACATAATGAAATATATACAAATTCCCATATCTCAACAGTTGATGTCGGACATTGGCGTCGTTGTAGACGGCGTCACGGTGAAGAAGAGCATAGGCGTCGTCGGAGCACATCGAGGAGGAAGTGTCGTCCCCTCTCTAGTCGCGGAGAAGAGAAAGGGTGGCGCGTCATCGATCTTCGAGGAACCAGCGTTCTTCGTCATTCTTCGTCAGAGGCCAGTGTTCTTCCAAGACCTGAAGGGTTCTCCCGTTCTTCCTCGCACAACTAAGCTCTCCTCCTTAATAAAATAATAGGTTCCTCCTATTATTTTATTACACACGCAAAGTAACTCTCCCAAATTAAATCACCACATTAAATAAAACGTGATGACAATTAATATAAGAAGGGAGAGAGAAGGTTCCCCATTATTAAACGTGTTGGCAGTTAAATGGGAGTTTTTCCAATTAATGGGGGGTTCTAAATGAGATTAGAGGAAATTAAATGGTGGGACTTGTGTGGCCCTTACCGCTCTAACATCCACACTTGGTTAGTTAAGTGGCTGTGGGCCCCACCCTTAACTACCCATGGTAGGAAAAAACCTCCTTATGAAATAAAAAAAATTATTTCGACAATTTTTTTATTTACTTCTTAAATAAACCCCCAAAAATTAACTTCTCCTCCCTCGTGAATACAACTACAGTAAGGATTACATTAAGCAATTACCGGAATTACGAGTTCATCGGTGTCCTCAGATTTTAATTCCGAGCACCGGTTCAAAAGATAGAAAAACCTGGTCATTCGTTCATTGAACATACACGAGCTAAACTTCGGAAAATTGATTCCGGACACACCGGGCCTCTGAATCAAGTGCCTTCAGAAGCCACAGACTCGTAAAATTCTAAATTATTAAAAAAAAATTCCTTGAAATTTACAGGTCTTTACATTACTCCCACCTCAGGTATTTGCATCCCCGTAAAGCTACAACATAAACTAGGGAAACAAATAAGGGTACTAAGCACGCATCTGAGCCTCCTGCTCCCATGTGCTCTCCTGGAGGTTCCCGTGCTACCAACGAATGCGCATGAGAGGAATCAACCATCCACATAGGACTCGCTCCTGTCGATCCTTGATCTCCACCAGGACCTCCGTAAAAGTCGCCCCGTCATCGATGTCCAGCTCCCCATGGTTGATGATATGCGTCGGGTCGTGCACGTATCTCCTCAATTGAGATACGTGGAAGACGTCGTACACCCGGTGTAGCTGAGGTGGAAGGGCCAGGTGGTAAGCCACCTCGCCTACCCTGCTGAGGACCTGGAATGGTCTAATGAAGCTTGGAGATAACTTGTCGCCGCGGCCAAATCTCTGTAATCTGTATTGAGGTGAGACCCGTAAGAAAATGTGGTCGCCATCCTCGAACTCCAGTGGTCTCCACCTCCTATTAGCATAGGACTTCTGTCTGCTCTGTGTAGTCCTCATCCTCTCCTAGATGATCTGCAAATTCTTCGTCGTAGCCCTAACCATCTCTGGTCCTACGAGTGCTGACTCCCTGGGGTCAGTCCAACACATAGGTGATTTGCAAGGTCGGTTGTACAATGCCTCGTATAGTTCCATCCAGATGGTGGAGTGGTAGCTGTTTTTGTACGTAAACTCTACCAGGGGTAGGTGATCCTCCCAACTATGACCAAAATCTAGGACACATGCACGGAGCATGTCCTCAAGTGTTTGAATAGTCCTCTCTGTCTAGCCATCCGTCTGAGGGTGAAAGGTAGTGCTTAGGCATAGCTGCGTCCCAAAAGCCTCCTGTAACCCCTTCCAAAGCCAGGAAGTAAAATGAGTGTCTCTATCAGAGATGATAGATGATGGCACACCATGAAGTCATATAATCTCTGGGACGTAGAGGAGTCCCAAGCTCTCCACTGAGCCCTGCTCTCTAATAGGAAGGAAGTGGGCCGACTTGGCGAGTCGGTCTATGATCACCCAGATGGAGTTTTGTCCTCTGGAAGTACGTGGAAACCCCATCACGAAATCCATGGATATCCTATCCCACTTCCACTCCAGGACCTCTAAGGGATGTACCAAGCCTGCTGGTACTTGGTGCTCTGCCTTCACTTGCTGACAAGTGAGGCATTGGGAAACGAACTATGCTACAGCTTTCTTCATACCCAACCACCAGTACTGTCATCTGAGGTCCTATTAAATTTTCACTACCTCTGGATGTATCGCTAGAGGGGAAGTGTGGAACTCCCTCATAACCTCCTCCTATAGTGCAACTGGTACCGTGGTACGTCCCCTAAAGAGGATGGCGTGCTCCCCGCCTTCAGAAAATCCATCGGGTGCCATCCCTAAGGCTATCTGAGCACGTCGCGCCTCACAGTCAACATCCCCACATTGTGCCTCTCTGACCCGCTAAAGAAGTGGAGGAGTGACTGTGAGGGAAAGTATATAGGCTACCCCATCTCTATCCATGAAGGATATCTGCAAAGCGGCTAACTGCTCCGTCACCTCCCCAAGTAGCTGAATGCCCGATCTCCTGTTAAGAGCATCAGCCACAATGTTCCCCTTCCCAGGAGTATAGACAATCTCAATGTCATAATCTTGGAGGAACTCGAGCCATTTCCGCTGTATCAGGTTCAGGTCATTCTGTGTGAAAATTTACCTGAGACTCTAGTGGTCAGAGTAGACTATAAAGCGCTCTCCCATG
The DNA here is from genome assembly GCA_963277665.1 of Viscum album. Lineage (NCBI taxonomy): Eukaryota > Viridiplantae > Streptophyta > Magnoliopsida > Santalales > Viscaceae > Viscum > Viscum album. The sequence goes on along the minus strand of CAUJRU010000137.1, from coordinate 1,265,818 downwards.
AGATAGTGCCACCACATCTTCAGGGTGAAGACCACTAATGCTAACTCAAGGCCATTGGTAGCGTAGTTCTGCTCGTGCTACCTCAACTGCCGTGAACCATAAGAGATGACTGCTCGCTCCTGCATTAGGACACACCTGAGCCCAGTCCCAGATGCATCGCAGTAAACTACATACCCTACGCCCTCCTCTGGTAGCCTCAAGATGGGCGCACTAGTCAATCTCTGCCTCAGCTCTTGGAAGCTCTGCTGACATCTATCTGACCACAGGAAGGGTTTCCCCTTCTTCATCAAAGATGTAAGCGGTGCTGCAACTCTGGAGAGGTCTGGCACAAATCTCCAATAATACCCAGCCAGACCTAGGAAATCCTCACCTTCGTCACACTCCTAGGTGGCTCCCAAGCAAGTACTGCCTCGACCTTCGCGGGATCCACTGCAACTACCACCTCTAAGATGACGTGCCCCAAGAAGTAAACCTCTTGATTCCAGAACTAGCACTTAGAGAGCTTAACATAAAGCTGGTGCTCTTGGATTGTATCTAGTACAACCCGTAAGTGGTAGGCGTGCTCCTCCTCAGTGGTCGAGTAGATCAGTATGTCGTTAATGAAGACTACGACAAACCGATCGAGGTAGGGCTGGAAGATCCTATTCATGAGACACATGAAAACTTCTGGAGCATTGGTCACCCCAAAGGGCATGACCAAGAACTCATAGCGGCCATACCGACACTTGAAGGCCGTCTTCTGCACATCCCAATCCCAAAATCGGAGCTGATGATAGCCTGACCTGAGGTCTATCTTTGAGAACCAACGTGCTCTGTTGAGATGATCAAAGAGGTCATCAATCCTCGGAAGTGGATACTTGTTCCTCACGGTCACCTAGTTCATGTGACGGTAGTCGACACAGAGTTGCAAGCTCCCATATGCCTTCTTGGTGAACAAAATCAGATAAGCTTAGGGTGAAACACTGGGCCTAATGAAACCTTTCCCTTGTAAGTCCTCCAGCTGTACCCGCAGCTCAAGAAGCTCGGAGGGAGACATCCGATATGCTGGTGTTGATATCGGTGATGTCTCGAGGTACAGGTCTATATAGAAATCTACCTCCCTGCGAGGAGGTAGTCCTGGAACATAATCATGAAAAACGTCCGCATACCGATCCACCGCAACAGGAAATATTGGACTCCGCACGTCAACTTCTCTGAGGATGAGACTATCCAACTGATGTGTGATCGGTTTCCCTCACCTCTGCGTAAGTCCATCATGTGCTGCGAAGGTTCCCTTCCCACCAGTGAAGGTGAACCTGGTCCCATCCGTGCAGACACACCGCACCTTGTGCCTAATACAGTCGATTTGAGCATGGACTGTAGATAACCAGTCCATACCCAAGATGACGTCGTAAGGCCTCGACGCCGCTACAAGAAGATCCCAGCAGAAGATCTTGCCTCCTAGAGTAAGCGCACACTTCCGGCACCAGTGCCTAATCGTCGAGTCTACTCCCATTGGAGTCTCTCGCCGTAAGGATTGAGCCAATGGCTCCGTCAGAATCTCCGAGCTCCAAACAAGGGCAGCGGAAATAAAAGAATGGCTCGCACCTGTGTCTATAAAAACTGCGGAAAGGGTGGAGTAGAAACAGATAGTACCTATAATCATCTCGGGTGTGCCTTGGTCGTAAGCCTCTGCTGCCTAGAGCTGAGCCTACCTCCGGCTGCCAGCTCCCTGTGGTCGGGGTGGACCTCCTGGGGGTGGAAGTGGTAGAGCCTCGAAGCGTCGTCCACCACCCGCTGCTCAGCCAGCTCCTTTGCCTCGTCCGCCTGCTCCCTACAGACCACCACGGTCGAACCTCTGCCTCTGCCTAGGAGGTCCCTCCACTGTCTACTGCTCATATGCATGGCAGGTCAGGCAATCTCGAGCCATGTGTCCCTACCCGCTGCATGCATAGTGCTGTCTGCTCCTTATAAGGTTGGCTCTGCACCGTGTGCCCCGCACAGACGAACCCTTATCCTGAGGTCACGCACCTGTCAGACTGGTCCGCTTGGATCCTTGCATCATCTGTCGACTTCCAGCTGCAGAAGACTCCTCTCTGTGCCATCCTGTGGTGGGTCTCACTACTGATGGCTGCTCGGTGATAAAGCTCTCCACTAACAGGGCTCACTCCAGCACCCCTGCCTGCATCGGGATGCTGAGGGGAATCATCGAAGCTCTGATCTCATGCCTCAGTCCCTTCTCAAAGGTCTGGGCTCGAAAGAATGTGTCTCTTACCATGTATGTGGAGTAGCGCAAGAGGTCGCTAAATCTCACCGAGTACTGGGCTACTGACATACTACCCTGCCGCAGTTGTAGTAACTCCTAGATGCGCACCGCATAGAGGGTGGCTGGAACAAACTCTGAGCAGAAGATGCTCTCGAAGTCCGTCCATAGAAGAGATGCCTCATCATGCACCTGGAGCATCAGGATCCACCATCTACCTGCTGCTGCGTGCAGGAGACTCGTGGAAAGGACCACCATAAGATCTGCTGGTGTCCCTACCAGTCTGAAGGCTCTGACGATGGCCTCCAGCCAATCCTCGGCTGCCTAAGGATCCGTCTCTCTGCAGAACCTGGGCGACCTCTATCTCTGAAACTCGTGTAACGTGCTCAGGCGGCGTGGACTCTCTGCCGCTGGGGCGGGTAGCACCGGTGGCTCAGCGGGTAGAGGGACCGCTGGTGCCTCCGCTGTAATGGGGCCCCGCACTGAGGCCTCATCGCTCGGTGGGATGCCATCCCTCACATAACTAGGAAACCTAGCTATATTCCTTCGTGGGGCCATCCTGAAAAGAAATAGGTGCACCACAGTTAGTACAGTATACCTGGTGAGATGACACAAAGTAATCACAAAGAAAACTTTTGAAAGGAAAAACACACGCAATCAGTATTTTCATGCACTGAGTCGAAAATCAGAGGTCAGGGTCCTGGTGTATGGATACGTCGGCCACCGCACCAACACTGGACTTTCTTGACTGAAAAACACACTCAATACTCTTAAAACTATTGCTTCACAGAGAAGAAATTATCAGAGTCCTGAGTTCTGTGGTAGAACCGACTCCTTTGATACCAATTTGTCACGACCCGTCCTCGGGGCCCGTGCTGTGACTAACCCAAGCCCGCCTTCCATAGACCAGGGCTGGCGACTAGAACCAAAGGTGTAAATCCCAAAAGAAGGGAAGACATTTCCTTTATGAAGTAACATACACAACAGAGTACGCAAGTGAAGTAAGCACTAAGTAAAACCAGGTACAAGGTAAGTGCTGAAAAGTAAATGGGCCAGTATACAAACCCAACTAAAAGTACAGTACAACTGAAAGTAAAGTACAACAACAGTAATTAAAACAGCAACACCAAGTCATCCTCCAGAAATCCCACCTGAAGGGTGGGTACAGATAGTCTCCTCAGCTCCTCAGGTCCGATCGTCCACTCCGTGTACGTCCCGGCAAATGGTCCACCTCCGAGTACCATCCAGCTCTCCAAGCCTCCACCTCTATCAGTGTTGTCCGTCGTCTGCATCCAACACAACGTAGTGCAGGTATAGCCCATGTAGGGGTGAGTATACGATACTCAATAGGGACCCCGAGACCCCCAAAGGTCTCTCAGAATCCACGAAGGATAAACCACAAAGGAAAGATACAATCACGAAGTATCAATCGACTCTACTTAGGTATATGCCCATACATATACCTAAGTCATCGGTTACAAAACGGCTCCAACTCACGAGCCCAAGAACAACCCAGTCCACACAAGAAAACCCAACCTAGTCCACACAAGAAAGCAAGTCAATCACATTGATGATATTGATTGAGAATCAAGACTCATCTCACACATGTATACACTTACTAAGGAAATGGTGATGATCAAATGTAGCCAATGATTCATCTAAGCTGTTGGAACCATATAGGATACAAGACCAGCTAAGCCGTCGAACCCACAAAGGATACAAGACCAGCTACTCTGCCAGACCCACTCAGGATACAAGTACAGAGGTCATACTACCAGCCCCACATAAGATACAAGAATAGTAGTCATCACCGTTGAAACAACATAGGATCTCAGTATGGTCATCGTCATTGCCGAACCCATAGAGGATCCAAGTACAGTCGTCCTCACTGCCGAACCCACGGAGGATCCAAGTGCAGTCATCATCGTCGCAGTCGCAGCCAGCTCTAGGGTTCCCAAACACAGTATGCTCGATTCAGGGTGGGTCTGCTCCTCGATCAAAAGATTCGATACATCAAATATAACAAAGTCCATATTTTATTCATCTCAGAGTTCTGTCTTGACAAAAGAAACCCAACACGACAGACATTGCATCAATCAAACGCCCGGTCTGAGAGTTATTGGCTTTTCCGTCCTAGGGGCCTGGTTGGTTTTTAAGCTAAACCAACCCGACCATACTCCAGATGCATCCAAACCTCAAGAAGAGTAATCCAAATAGACCGTCCCAACAAAAGGATTCCAACACAATTGACGGCACGCCAATCGGATGTCCGTTCCGTAAGATATAAGCGTTTCCGCTCCAAGAGTCTGGTTGGTTTTGAGTTCGAACCAACCCGGCCGTACCAAAACTTTCTCGAAACCTCGAGTGTAATATACCGAAACGACCAACTCGATCCAAGGATTCCTACTCAACTGACGGTGCGTCGATTGGAGGTCCGTAGCTCATGTTATGGGAAAAAGACCAAAAACAGTCCGAAGTGGGGGGTCTAGGCCCGGTCCGACCTGACCCAACCCCCCTGGGTCGGCCCGAACTGGGGTGACCTGACTCGGGTCTGGGTCCGGCCCAGTAGGGAACAGACCAGTCCGGTTGGGTGTGGCCCGGCCCAGTCCGCACGACCCGCCCCGGCCCGGCCGGGGGGTGCCCTGGCTCGGCCAGCGAGCCGAGTAAGGGGGGGGGGGGACGCGGTCCCCCTTTGTGTTCCGCGGACGCGGCGCCCGACGCCGCGTCTCCCCTGGATACCGCATGGCTGCGTGATCCAATTCCTTGCTGCCGCAGCTTCATCCGCGGCGGGCTCCTGCGTGCGGCGCGCCGGGGCACCGCTGCCTCCGGCCGCTGGCGCCGCCGCGCCGGCGTCCCGTGCTGCCGGAGACTTCCGCCGGCCATCAGAGTCATTCCGATGGTCCGATTTTTCTCCCGTCTGTTCCTACAGTCACCTCGGGACCCGTACATCACTGTGAAGGCCTCCAATCGCCATTTCAGTTCTACTTCGTCATCTCCAATTATTCCACACATCAAGAATAAAGCATCGGTTGGTTCGGACTTGTTCGTTAGTCCGCACCCACCGCGTTAGTGGTTCTAAACATCACCAAACAATTACACGCCATGCCGAGGGTATAAATCACATAATGAAATATGTACAAATTCCCCCACCCCAATAGTTGATGTCGGATGTCGGCGTCGTGGTAGAGGGCGTCGCGGGGAATAGGAGTGTAGACGTCATCAGAGCGCGCCGAGGAGCAAGCGACATCCCCTCTCTAGTCGCAGAGAAGAGAAAGGGTGGCGTGTCGTTGATCTTCGAGGAACCAGCGTTCTTCGTTGTTCTTCGTCGGAGGCCGGCGTTCTTCCAAGACCTCAAGGGTTCTCCCGTTCTTCCTCGCACAATGAATCTCTCCTCCTTAATAAAATAATAGGTTCCTCCTATTATTTTATTACACACGCAAAGTAACTCTCCCAAATTAAATCACCACATTAAATAAAATGTGATGAAAATTAATTTAAGAAGGGAGAGAGAAGGTTCCCCATTATTAAACGCATTGGCAGTTAAATGGGGGTTTTTCCAATTAATGGGGGGTTCTAAATGAGATTAGTGGAAATTAAATAGTGGGACTCATGTGGGCCCCACCTCTCTAACATCCACACTTGGGTAGTTAAGTGGCTATGGGACCCACCCTTAACTACGCATGCGAGGGAAAAACCTCCTTATGAAATAAAAAAAATTGTTCGGACAATTGTTTTTATTTACTTCTTAAATAAACCCCCAAAAATTAACTTCTCCTCCTGCGCAAATGAAACTACGGTAAGGATCCCGTTAAGAAATTACCGGCATTGCGAGTTCATCAGTGCCATCAGATTTTAATTCTGAGTACCGGTTCAAAATATAGAAAAACCCTCTCGTTCGTTCAGTGAACGTACTTGAGCTAAACTTCAGAAAATTGATTCTGGGCACACCGGGCCTCAGAATCAAGTGCCGTCAGAAGCCATAGACTCGTAAAATTACAAAGTATTTAAAAAACGAATTCCTTGAAATTTCAAGGTATTTATAGTAGTTATTTAAAACTCATTGAGGATAATATGTAAATAACACTAAAAGATAAAGAATTAATGATTTATGTAAATAACATGATGTATTTGGAATACATTATTAATTCATAGAAGGTTACCCAAATAAAAAATGTTATGAGGATAAATCAATGTAGAAGAACATTACTAAAGAGAGTTAATCTACACATTAAAGGATAAATAGGATATTGGATATTTATTTATCAAATATAATTTGATATAGATCTTAACCAAGATATACATGAGGGGTGATGAATGTAGTGAATGCTACACTATTTTTGAGGATAGACCCAATATTATTTTAAAAAGTGAAAAAATGAGTCATGGGTTAGAGCCATGAAAGAGGAAAAATATCAAATTGATAATAATAAACCTTGGGAACTTCTAGAGAAGCATCAAAATCAAAATGTATTAAAAAAAGTGGAAATTTAGAAACAAATTCAATGATCGTGGAAATTTTATCCAAAATATATAACATCTGGTGTATAAATGATATACCCAAACTGAAGGTGTTCATATTGAAGAAACTTTTTCACCTGTGGATCAACATGAGTTGAGTAGGCTCTTCTAATCCATGGAAATTTGAAAAGTATTTAAGATTTATCAAGTGGATATAAAAAATGTTCTTGAATTATGTTCTCAAAGAGGAGTTTTATATTGGATAGTTATATGGCCAATTAATTTCTAATGACGAAACTAAAATTTATAGGTTAAAAATACCTCATACAGTCTAAAATAATCTCCATAATAATGATATGATCAACTAGACTAATAATTAAATAAACTAGAATTCAAAAGGGTTATTTTTTTATCATTATATCTATATAAATCCATCAATAAAATAATATATTACGGTGCTTGTTGATTTGGATGATATCATATTGTTTGGGAAGAGATGGAAATTTATGGTGGTGTTTTCTAATCTCATGAGATTAGAATTTGAGATGTCCTTGATTGGTAAACTCACATATTGTTTAGGGCAATGAGTTGTTCAAATAGTGAAATACATTATTATATCCATTAATATGTATGTGAGAAAGATGGTGAAGAAGTTTTATATATAATATTCTAATCCAATTTAAACTCTAATTATGGTTTGAAACAATCATGGGAAGTGTGATGATGGGAAATATATGAATCCTACCTTATATAAGATTATAATTAAAATATTTTTATATTTTATTTCAACTCAACCAGATACTATTTTTTTATACGTTACACACCCCACATACAAATTAATCCAAAGGAGGAAAATCATGTAGTAATGAAATAGACCATGAGGTATATCCAAGGTACTCACAATTTTTACTTATTATTTAACGCAAGAAAGGATCATGAATTGTCAAAATTTTCTAATATAGATAGGTATGGAATTATGGTGGAAACAAATTCCAAAAATGGTGATGAAGTCTTCATTAGAAGTAAATTTTTAATCCAATTGAGTTAAAAATAGGCGAGAACATCCCTAATAATGGAATAAGTGAGATATATATGAGTAATTGAGGAATTGACTAAGCTTCTATGAATGAAGTAGTAGTTAAAGGATATAACTACCCAAGACATTAAAATATTATTAAATTTAAATTAAAATAAATTTACTTTCTATAATTCTTATATACCACACCAATATAAGCTTACTCTACCCACAACACTAAGTTAGTTATGATAAACGAAAAACTGAGTTTTAGTTCCTTTTAATCATGTAACTATTTTAAAAATAAATTTTATAAATTTTATTTGTCAAATTAAACATAATATTTGGATTCATTATTTTTAAATTAGCATAGGGTGAATTTTTTATATTTTTCTGAGAAGTTTCATTTTTTTGATGAATAGTAAAAATACTTTGTTTTATTTAAAATATTTATTTTCGTTTAAATAATTATTAGTGTTAAATTATATTTTGAATTGGTTCATAAGGTCAAACTAGATCAATTTTAAATATATTAATAAAATTTATTTCACTGGAATCATTTTAATATTGAAATTTTATATAAACACTTATTAAAATTTTGAATGTTTTAACTTTAAAAACCATCTTTCTGGCCATGCCTAGAGGATTAGTGTTAAACTCAATTTTCCCACTTTAGTGATTTGAATTTTCAGAAAAGGAAACTCATAGTTGTAATTAGTATGATATTTTTGTTTCAATAAAATCAACTTAATTTTTGATAAAAAAAAATATCAGTGAAAGTGATTAAAATTAATTACTGTGATTATGGTATAATTAAGCTTAATAAGTGACTAAAACTTAATCTTGAGGACCAAAATGACATATAAAAATTTTCAAAGTCCATTTTATGTAAATAATTCTACCATATACCATATTGGTTCTAATTTTATTGGTTATGTGGATATTAGAAAATGGAAGTTCCCCATATAAAAGTTTAAGTAAGGAACATGACAAAAGGGGAACTTCTCTTACATTTAACATTTATAAAACATTGAGATATGTAAAAAACATAATATTTTTGGTTATACATATCATTTTTGAAAGATAAATTAGTTATATTTATCATAATTATTTATCAATAATTTTTATAGATGATTTAGTTACTTAAAGTTCTTAAGATATGCCAACATAATGATTATTTAATTAGTAATTAACTAAAATAAATGATACTATAAATATTAAAAATGAAGTAAATTTATTTAATTAATGTATTTAATTATTTTTTATAAGAATATATAATGTTACACATATTTAAACTTAATATATTTTAATTAAAATATTGTTTTGTCAATTTAAAATTAAAAATAAATAAATAATATCAAAATTGACATTATAGTTATTTTACAGAAAATGATATTTTATTAAATGATTTAAAAATAATAAAAATTATATATTCCTAAAATTGACTCTTAAGTGTTAATATATATTATATATGTTCTATTAATTGACCAATTTATTTTATATATTTAACATATTGACCCATAGATTGTAAAAACCTTATTAGCATTGTCCATGTTTCAGTAGTTTTTTTTCCACATCACATGAACTTGTTTTAAATTTAACTTCCAAAAAATAAGGTATTTTATTTTATAAATTATATATAATATTAATAATTAAGTGAATATATATTTTCTAATAAATAAAACTTTAATTTAGTCTTAAATATTAAATTACATAGGTTAGAAAACTAGTTTCCTTAATAAAATCCAAAATGATAAAATTGGGGAAACATAGAAGTTATAGAACCAATTTATAAAAATAAACTTATTTTTGTGTGTTGGAGGTTTTTATAAACCATTAATATCCTTTAATAAATTATTTTTATATTTTTTAGGCACATTTGGTAAGGTATACCACCCATTAATGAAATCCTTTTGGTATTTACAAGAGTGTCACTCCCCCTCCACTATAAAAAGGCAAGCACTCTACCACTTCATCACACATATACAGATTTTTTTTTGAAAAAGATCTACCCTATTATCTCACCATAATCCATACCCTAATCCTAAAATCCTACTCTTTTGAATAAATAAATATAAGTAATCCCTTTAGTGCATTCCAAAAGGAGTTTCCCGATTGATAAGTGACATATTTCCTTAAGCTATTTAGTTTTATTTCCATTCTCCACCCCCAAAAATTTTATTATTTAATACTTGTATCAAAAAAATTATAATAAATATAATGGTATGTTTTTTCTCATAATTTTTTTACCCACACTTACATACACATCCATCTAATGGGTAAGTAACATACAATTTCTGTGTACGGTGAACTATTGCTTCATGAAACAATGATTGTTCATTTTCCTTTTACCACCTCTTATGGTGGCAATTATTATGGAAAATCTATTTATGTATGATATATATGATATTTATAATTTATTTATGATTCTGTAATATTTATTTAGAATATACCTTCATTCTTTCTATCTTGTGTAAATATAATAATTTCCTTTGGGGAAGTGTGGACTACCGCCCCCTCAAAGCGATGTGACTTATTAATGCCTTAAATGGAATGTATAAAGAATGTTATTAATAAACCTATGTAACATATATATCAGAGATACGACACTAGAATTATAATATAAATATATCATTTACTTTCAATTCTTTGTTAAAACAAATAAATGAAAGTAACATTCATGCGTATGTATGGCCTACCTTCTCCATGAACGGTGAATTTAATTTCTATCTCCAAACTTTATTGATTATCCTAAATGAACATCTAATTAATATATATGATAATTAAATCATGTTTTAATTTATTTATATTATGAAATAATTTTCTATGTAATAGTAACAACAAATTAGAAGTCAAAACAAACTTGAGAAAACGAGGAAATTAACACCCACAATTGTTAAAATAATGAAAGAGTGTAAACAAAAAAGTAATAAAATAGTATAAGTATTAAATATACGATATTATAAGCATGATTATTGTTTCGGAATAAGTTATTAACACATTTTAAACCACTATACAGGAGGGTAAATACCCCACAACAAAAGGAAGGTTCTAGTAAAATATTTCATCTCAATTTACATTGCATTGAGACTTATTTTTGTTATGAACTAATTCACTTTTATATATTTTATATACTAAAAATTGACATGTTATATCATGGATCTCATTATTTTCATGATATTATAAGATTTATTTAATTCATGGGAAATTATTATTTAAATGTTTCGAAGTGGTATGGGACACTTTAGAATGTTTAAATATTATTTTTCCTCTAGAATGTTTTAATGTCTAAAACCCCTATTGTTAATTATCCTCCTATAAGGTATTATTGATAGATCCATATAATTTATTAAATATGGATATAAGATAAGGAATTTTTTTATTAATTAAATAAATTATTTTATTTAAGGAATGCTTTGGATAGGTAAGACATGGGTTGGGGACTAGTTAATGAAAGCCCCTTGATGTAGTGGTTTTCTCATGGGATGAAATTAGGTTGGAAAAACCTTTAGTGTTTGTATCTAGTATGATATAAAATATCAATTGAATGGTCATGAAATTAGAGTTAAAGTTGGACAAACTGAATCAGTTTGTAACCAGTATGTTCTAACCCTTCATGCGAAAGGTCTTGACACTAATGGATCTATGTACCAAGGAAACAAGGAATTCAATAATTAAGATTTAATTTATTTATAACTCAGTTATTATTATTTTCCATGAGATTTTTCATAGACATACCTATGGATATATTTTATTCTCAGTTTTATTATTTAAGTGGCATGTATTTTAGTTTCTTGCCTTTCTATATTGATATTTCATTATCTAGTAATTTTAATGGAATGCGTGTTCAATTATATAACATTACATATTTACTGATTCAATAATGATTTTTTTTACTTACACTTACTGATCATTTGATCCCACCCTTATTATTTTTCCTTACCCCATGTTATAAAGAAGAAAAATTTGAATAATAATTCAAGGATGTGGTTTATTTAATTTAATTGTGTATCAGGTTATATTTTATTTTCCCCAATGTATTATGGGTATCTTGTGTGTAATATTTTCTCCAAGACTACTAAACTGATCGGTTCTTCAAGATTTTATTCCTTGCAATCATGGTAATGTAATAAAGTAATGAACTATATTTGGTTTTCTAGGGTTGGGGAGTTACAGTTGGTATCAATGGATGTTTAACAAAAACCTTAGAAACTTGATTTAGAAAACATCGATTAGGGAACATAACCTTAAGATATAATTTGAGGATAATTATAAAATAATGTCCTATAATTTTGGTAAGGTATATATTATGTGGGTATTCCTAGAATACATAACTTTTTTGGATACTACATGTGGGGGTGGTCCTAGATCAATTATAACTAGGATTAATAACTCAGAAAAGGTTTTATGGGCCTTACATAGGGTAACCTGGTATATGAAAGTAGGCCCTACTATGTACCTAGTTTGATGCTCCTGAGGGATATGCTTTGGATAATACAAATTTTAATTACCTACCATTATGAAAGATTTAAAAGTAGATACATCCCAAAGTAGCCATGGTTTATGATTCTTAGTTTTACAATTCATAAATTTATGTTATAGGATATAACATACTTGGAATTATATATTTTTAGTTTATGAGCTAATAAAGTGTATTCCATTGTTTACGAATAAAACTTATTATAAGGAATGTGAACCTCATAGATGCACAAGATGCAAAGATTAAGAAGGGTTATATCATTTATGGTCTTAAGCCAATATTTTGAAGAAAATTAATATTCCAAGAATTCTCATTATATGAGAATAAAATATCATGTGACAATGGGATAGGTAAAGAGTACTCATTGTATTATGGATTTAGAGGAATGTATGAGAACAAGAGGAAAGATGGTTATAACATATTTAATTTTTTATTATCTTATATTTATATATTCCATCTTATTTATTTTAGGTTGGGAAAATCATTCCATATGGTTATTATTGGATTCATATGTGCTATTCTTCCGCTCGTGGGGATTAGGAATGCCCTTCAGGTCTTATCACAGTCTGGTTTGGAGCCTAGTTTTATGGTTTTCCCAGTTGAGTCATGAAAATTTGGTATTATAGGAGATCTATCCTCAAATTTTATTATTTTTGAATGTCTGGTAAGTAAGATATAATATTTTCATGACATAAGGGGAATGTTATGGGTGAGTGTATGGCTAGATATTATCTTAATGATCCTTAATTCACCATGAGATATTGTATTTGAACCTAGAAATGATTTTATGATTATATTATTTTAGTGTAAAATGAGATTGTTTCCTTATCTTGTAGCCTCCTTCTATTTTTTTTATAAAATCATTACCATAATAAATATTATACTAAATTCTTGGGAGGGTGTGGTGGGAAATTCTCCCTAAGGAAATCCTAATATTGATCAAAACATCACAGATGTTATTGTGTTGGTATTTTATATCATGGATAAAAATGTTATATCTATTTAGAAACAAGATAATTATGTGAAACCAGGAGCTATAGGAGATAAGGATCGAGTGAAGAGTCCCTAAACTAGAAGCCCCTATCTTCTAATATTATTAAACAGCCTCAGGAGGTATAGGAACCACTATAAAAGTAAACTAGGTATTTGACTTCTTGGAGGAACCTGAATTTGTAATGGTGAAGTAAATGACATTTAAGCTAGGGGTCCTCAAAATAAGAGTTGAGACACTTTGGTTTAGGAAAATTGACACATGGGCTTATACTGGAAATAATTCATGGTCGTATTCTTTTAGTTTCCCTACCTATAATATTTAATGATGGGTAAGTATATAGAGTTCCATTCCTTTTATATTGGATATTGTTTGCTAACAGAGTACACCAATAGTTTAGTAGAGTTGGTTAATTTCTCTCCATATGTGGTGATTAATGATAAGATAAAGTCATGTAAATAACTATAATTTTTTCTACATAATATCCAATAATGGGTGTATATGATGAATCTCACCACCTATGCTAAAATGTTTGACACAGATATGATGGAATATATTTATTTATCAGGAATGTTGTGCTAGTTTGGGTTTCCCTTCCCCCCCCCAAGTGGAACATTCAATGTCTCACTTGGGAAGAATAGGAACTCACACAATAATTATAAAGGTTTTGGAATAGATCTAAATAGTGGGATATTTCTACTCCATCAGAAATGGATTGCAGTGAACCCTTGACCAGTTACCATCCAATAAAGATTGGGAAAACATGAAAGTATTTCCCCCAAACCTCATAAGACTTCTAGTGCATGTGGTTACTAAGTTCATCTTTATATATTCTACTAGGCTCTATCTTCACAGTGATATGTTTAGAGATCATCATACCTAATGATCTCTACATAAAACTAATAATCTTCATGGTCTATAGGGATATTTCCATAGGCCTTAGGAGTAATGTAGTTTTCTTCATATATGGAGCTAATGAAGGAAGATAATGTGGGTCTTACAATTGTGAGAGGTACAATTTTATAGTATCTTCTATAGAAACTTCTTTATTTGATATCGGTGACTCAAAAGATTTTATATATACCAATTTTATGGATGATTTGATACTTTTGATGGATCTCATGTCCAATGTTATAGAGAGAGGAAGGAGTAAGGTTTTTGTTTTGTTAGTGTTCTCTTTTGATAATGAATGTTTAGTTTGTCTTGGAATTCTTATTTATTGATCTATATATTTTTGATGTTATCATCAAGATTAATTGGACGGTTTTCTCACCGAGATGAGATCAATTGTTATCATCAATGTATTTTTTCTCTTTGTTGTTGATGAGAACTCTCAGGTGTTTTATGGAGAGTGGGATATGAGGTCGAGTCATAAAGGACCATCTTTTATAGAGATTAATAATATGTTTTTTTATTGATGCTTTTCATCCCAAGGATTTATCTTTCCAGGATGATCATCCCATGGAACTTCAGAATTTACCTAATGTGTTTTTGATGACTTATTTTGAATTTCTCTAGAAATAGAGGTAGATTTCTCCCTTGATCTAGTTTTAGGTACACATATTATTTCTATACACTCTTATTGTATCAAACCTACTAAGTTGAAAGATTTTTTTAATGTCCTAGAATTTCTATATCTTGTTTGTAAATTATATGGAATTATTTTGAGACCAGGCACTGAGACGACGTGCGATTATGAGGCCTAGAGTTCCCAGAATAATCCTTCAAAAATGTTATGATTTAAATTGCGTACAATAGATATTTTCCTGAAAAAGTTAAAAAACTATTAAATGGGAGCCCGGATCAGAAATCTGAGGGTACAGTTGTGTTCAGGATGGCAGTTTTACCCTAGCCGTGACTTAATTTTAGTCGGCACAACCCTCCAGTGAGAAAACAAAAAAATGGAATAACTGTAAATAAAATAATTAATTAAAATTATTTTATTTTTCAAATGATTATAACTCACAAATGGTGACTGGTCTCACCCAAATTTAACCATGTTTTTAGGGTTAAGTGGTCACTTTTAGTTTAGCTTGGGTTTTCGAATTCTCAGAGACCTAAGAAGTAACCTACAGACATGTACATTCTATGGATTGTTTTTGTATATGAAGTGGACAAATTTAGGTTGATTTTATATGGTTTTAAGTGAAAAATAAGAGCCTTAAGTGAATTCAATTTAAAATAATGAGTTAATCCTAGGTTATAACTTGGGGTGGATTGGATGAATTCCTCTTTTAATGATTTCAATTTCATTTACTCGAGAAGGATTCATTCAATGAATTCAAACTAACCTCATCACTTACTGGTTAAACAAATTCAAAAATACATTATAATCACCTATACACTTATAAGATCATTTTCATGAGCACTATAAGGTAAATGATCTTATTAGCACATAAAATTGGGGTGAATAAATTCAATACGGAAGAGGAAGTGAGAAAATAATTGAATAAAAGAAACTCAAATAAAAGAAGTTAATAATCATTAGGAGAGTGTGAAATAATATTCAATCCATCCCCTTGATAATCCCTTGGATTAAAACATAAAATAGTTATCTCTCCATTGATGACATGTTCTCAATGGAAGCGAGAAGTAGACTTACAAGGGTGGAATTGAAGAAGTAAAAACAACAAAATAACGATCACTCCACTGTTGTGTGATAAATTTCATAAGGTATGGTGTGAATAAATTAAAAAATTTAGGCAAAAGTATCAACGTGATATGTATAAGAATATAATAAGAGTAAAGGAAGAACTTTTATTAAGAACTAAGGTGAATTTAACAACTTATATGAGAAAGAAATGCGACTACAAACACAAAGCGACAACATAACACTACAATGAAACTAAGCACAAAAGATCCTTAAATACTCCAACAAAACTGACATAAATAGGAAATTTTGGAGCCTTGGGTCTAGAATCCAATATTGAAATACATCCCACTTGATTATGGTAGGCTTAGGGTGGTGGAGAGCTTGTGTAACTTGGACTTTTCTACTCTTGACCTGAGGTGGCATCCAGCTTGCATCCACCAAATATAATCGCCCATATGAGCTACTGGATGGCCGAATTAGAGTGGGTCATAAAATCATAAAATTATTATCTTGATGTAACCCAACCTTATGTAAAGTTTCATCCCAAAATAATTTATGGTTTTCGAGATATGTTGAAAATGGTGAGATGTTTTTCTAGGCCGCAGAATCTGGCCCAAAATTTTATCTCCAACTTGGGCCACCAGGAACTCCATTTAAACATCCGAATTAGCTTTGTACACTGTTTAATGAAATGTTCCCCATGATATAACCTATCTTTATTTCAATTTTTAGAATTATTGGGCTTGGATATTGTCCTCTAAATTAGTTTTATTGGGATGATGTCCAGTTTACTTCACCCAAAATGTTGTCTGTTCAAGGCTAACTTTGGTGGTCTTACAATATGAATATTCAAGTAATACAAAATTATGAAATGATAACAATGTAATGAGATATATGAAAATTAAATATTAAAATAAAATAAATATCATTGGTTACTTTAAATTATGTTAAAAAATGTACCGCGTAATAGTACATTTTAAAAAGGAATTACAATTATAATATAAAATATTGTTCAGTGTAAAATGCACTAAAATGGTGTTTATGAATAATAAAGAACATGAATATTATATATATTAACAATTAATATTATACTAATTCAGTGGCTAATCTCACACTCCATCTTGAGTTTTTCTAGTCCCGAGCAAAATATATCTCAAAAATGTGAAATCCAAATTCCCTTTTCCAAAAACATTTTAATAAACAATGATCACCAAAAACCCTTATATCAAACAACTAAGAAACCCATAAAAATATTTTATTATTAGATATTTTTATAAGAATATACCAATCCCAAGCTAGTTCCTTTGTTCAAATTCATTGCCACAGTTCATCCAATTTCAATAAAGTATGATGATGTGTTGTGTGTCACAAAAGACATGGGGGTTCATTTTTGTTCAAGGGGAAAATGATGGAAGTGCTAAGTGGAATCACATTTCAATATTAATATGAGTATTCAATTTTATATATATATATATATATATATTAGTTTTTTGTTTTTGAAATTTTTCCATAGCAATTTAAATTCCACTCAATAGAGTCAACCCATATAGAGAGACTTTGCCGATGAATCCCAGCCTCAAAGACCATAGGGCACCAAGTGAATCCCACATACTCCGACATCATCTCAAGTTAACTCAGTCAAAAACATGGTCAAATTATCACAAGTATAGGTAAAATTACTAACTCTCAGCCAGAAAACTATGGAGTCACGATCACCAAGTGTCGAAATCCACACATTAGGTCATTTCATTACTCTACGTGCAAATTTATTGTTTTTTTATTTTTTTATTATTGAATATGAATCCATACTCATAATAGAAGAACAGGTCAACAATATATTTTTTGTTTAATATCAAAATTACTCATTAATCTTATTTGAAAAATAAATATGATTCAAAAATATTGGAAACATGAAAACCACGAGTTGCCTCCCGTGCAACACTTTTGTTTAACATCGCTAGCTCGACATAGACCCCTAATTGTTTAAGTATTTTCCTCATCTAAGGTTGTTTCACACAAGTCTTCATCTACTTTATATTTTTGGAATGGATCAATTAATGTTTTGACTCTATGACCATTAAATTTAAAGTTTTGACCATTAGTGGGATCTTGAATTTCTACAGCCCCATGGGGTACACCTTATGTACTACATATAGACCCAACCATCTGGACCTCAACTTTCCTAGGTATAAATGATATTTAGAGATATATAAAAGAATAGTTTTACCTGGTATAATGTGTTTGGTTTTAAGATATCGAGATTCGTAGGCTTCAACTATAGATTTATTTATCCTTGAATTTTCATAAGCCTCAATCCTAAGATCCTCAAGTTCATTAAGATCTAATTTATTTTTTGTTATGTCCAATGATAGGTCATAATTAATTTTATTAATTTCCCAAAACTCCTTATGTTCAATCTCCACTAGAAAATGACATGCTTTACCATAAACAAACCTATATGGGGACATTCCTAAAATGGTTTTATATGCAGTTCGATAGGCCCAAAGAGCATCTAAGAGTTTTCTCGACCAATCTTTCCTAGAGGGATTAACAGTTTTCTCATGAATTTGTTTGATTTCTCAATTGGCTAAATTAGCTTGACCATTTTTCTATGGGTGGTAAGCAGTGGACACTTTGTGAGAAATTCCATACTTTTCCATGAGTGCTTAGAATGGAAAGTTGCAAAAATGAGTTCCACGATCACTAATGATAGCCCTAGAAATTGCAAATCTAGAGAGGATGTTTTCCATGAGAAATCTAATCACTGTTTGATGATCATTGGATTTTGTAGTAATAGTCTCAACCCATTTAGAGACATAATCGACAGCTAAAAGGTTGTACAGATATCCCCTAGAGTTTGGGAAGGGGCCCATGAAATTGATTCCCCAGCAATCAAATATTTCAACCACTAATATGGGAGTGAGTGGCATTTGATTTTTTTTGTGATGGGCCCCATTTGTTGACACCTAGTAAAGCTTTGAAAAAATGTTTAGGAGTCCCCTGAGAGGTTGGGCCAGAAGAGACCACATTAAATAACCTTAGCAGAAGTTTTTTTAGAGGAAAAGTGACCTCCACATGCCTCACTATGACAAAATTTAAGGATGGACTCTTGTTTAGATTCTGGGACACACCTCTTAATGAATTGGTTAGGGTATAACTTATTGAGGTATGGATCATCAAAAACATAGTTCCTAACATCATAAAGGAATTTCCTTCAAGCATCAGTCCCTAAGAATTTTGGAATGACTCCTGTAACTAAGAAGTTGGCTATGTCGGCATACTATGGGAAATCACTCACTGATTAGAGGTTCTCATCAGAAAATGAATCAGACATTGAAAGGTTATTTGAGTTTTCTTTTAATTCCATCATAGAGAGATGATCAGTTACAAACCCTTTTTATCCTTGATTGTGAGGTCAAATTCTTGTAACAGAAGGACCCAACTAATCAGTCTAGCCTTAGCATCTTGTTTTTGGAAGAGGTATTTTAGTGCAGAATGGTCAGTGATCACAGTGATGGGGTATCCACAGTGGTAGGACCTAAACTTTTATAAGGAAAACACAACAGCAAGTAACTCCTTCTTAGTGGTGGTGTAGTTTATTTGGACACCATTTAATGATTTTCTTGCATAAGAAATGACATAAGTATTTTTATCACAACATTTTCCTAACACAGCTCCAACAGAAAAGTCACTGGGATCACACATAAGTTCTAAAGGAAGGTACAAATTTAGAGATTTCATAATGAGAGGATAGGTGAGAGAGGATTTGAGGGTTGATAATTAAACCTCACAACATTCTGTCCAAACAAATGGTGTATCCTTTACTAGTAGAGCACAAAAGGGACGGGATATTGAACTAAAGTCCTTGATGAATCTTCTATAGAAACCATCATTTCCTAAGAAATACCTCACTTCCTTAACAGTTCTGGGTGATGGAAGGTGACGAATGATGTCAACCTTTACTTTATCAACTTTAATCCCCCTACTCGATATTAGATTGACAAGGACTAGTCCCTCTTTAACCATGAAATGGCATTTTTTCCAGTTTAGGAGTAGATTATTTTCTTCACATCTTGACAAGACCCTCTCTACATTCCTCAGACATCCCTCAAATGTATCCCCAAACATAGAGAAGTCATCCATGAAGACCTATAGAAAATCTCCTACCATATCTGAGAATATTCCCATCATGCACCGCTGGAAGGTTCCAGGGGTATTGCATAACTCGAAGGGTATGAGTTTGAAAGAAAAGGTAATGAATGGACATGTGAATGTAGTCTTCCCTTGATCCTCTAGGGAGACCTCAATTTTATTATACTCCGAGTAACCATCTATGAAATCGTAGACGACATGACCTACAACTTTCTCACGGACTTGGTCAATGAATGGTAAGGGGAAATGGTCCTTCTTGGTAAATGATTTTAGCTTCCTACAGTCGATGAAAACTCTCTAGACACTACTCATACTTGTTGAAAGAATCTCTCTATCCTTATTTGTTATCACTGTGATTCCAACTTTTTTTTGAACTAGTTGGATTGGGATAACCAGCTCACTCTCAGCTATGGGATATTTGATGCCAGCTTTTAACAATTTCAGAAGTTCTTTTCTCACTACTTACATGAGATTAGGATTGATTCACCATTGAGGTTGATGACATGGCTTTGAATCAGATTCCAGAACAAACCTATGATTCCTGATAAGTCGATTAATCCCAGGAATATCAGACAGGTTCCAACCAATGGATTTCTTATGTTTCCTAGGGACATATAGAATCATCCTCTCATTATTGGATTCAAGAGAAGAAGAAATGACAATAGGATGTGTTTGATTGTCCCCTAGGAAGGCATACTTGAGTGCAGCATGAAGTTCCTTCAATTCATGATCAGGTTGGTTCAGAATATCAGTAGAAGATTGGGACATTGGATCAAGATCGATTTTGTTTCCTAGAGTTTTAGATTGAATTTAATACCCATGTGTATAAGTTTCAGCTACAAGATTGGTTTGATCAGGTTTAGGGAAGGAATTTTGATTAGTCTCCATAAACATGGTTTTTTAAAAGGTTTCAATGATTTTTGGACTTAAGACATCATCATGAGATCAATTTGAAAATGATTCTAGACAAGGATATAAAATTCCTTCATGTGAACAAAGGAAATTAATCTCATCCTGACTTAAACATTCCTCAAATATTCCATGATGTTCTATGGATTCATTATCAACACTTCCTATCATGTTTACTTCATGAATTTCCTCATCATCCCCTATTTTTGATCTTGCATTGTAGATGTTCAAGTCTAGACTCATGTTTCTAAAGGTGATGGTCATGTTCCCATTTTGAACTCAGATAATAGAGTTGATTGTTGTAAGGAAGGGATGACCAAGGATTATTGGGGTTTGTTCCTTGTTTCCTATGTTAGGATTGTTTTCAAGGACAATGAAGTCAGCTGGGTAGATGAAGTTTTCTACTATTACCAGAATGTCCTTTAAAATCCCCTTTGGAGCCCTAATGCTATGATTAGTAAGTTAAAATTTGATAGATGTGGGTTGGAGCTCTTCCAGGCCTAACTGGCAGTACACATCACAGGGAATGAGATTGACACTAGCACCTAGGTCCCACAAGGCTTTTAAAACTTTGTTCTCTCGTAGTTCAACATTGATGTAAGGACATCTTGGGTCTTTCATCTTTGGAAGAAGGGTTCCTTGGATTGTTGTGCTAACATTTGCTGCTAGAAGGACTTGGTTCTTATGTGAGAATTTCCTTTTAAAAGTGAAGAGGTCCTTAAGGTATTTTTGAGTTTGCATGAATGGTTTGAATAGCATCAAGGATTGGAATTTTCAACTTGACTTGTGAGAATATTTCCCTTAATGTTTCATTCAATTTAGGCTTGGTTTTCCCCCTCATGTGTTGAGGAAATGGTGCAGGTTGTGGGTTTGTTTTTTGAGGGGTTGTTTCTTTAAAATTGTTATCAGTTTCCTCAGTTTTATGATGTGGTTCATTTGGATTTTCATTAGAGTTTGATTCTTCATAAGGTTTCTAACTTATTTTTTCAGGTTTCTCAATTTATTTCCCACTTCTTAAAACTGTCATAACCTTTAGTTGTTCCTAAGTTGTTTGAGTGAAACTTGACTCTTAACTTACTAATTGTTGTTGAATAGCTTGCGTAACCATGGGTTCCTTTCCATTTTTGATGGATTAGAGTTCTTGTTTTAGGGAAGAGACTTCTGAGTTCATCCTATCCATTAGATTGCACAGTTGTTCTAGTAGGCTTTGTGGAACAGTTTTGGTTGGTGCTTAAGAAGATTGGTTTATCCAAGGGGATATTTTGGAGGTGGGATGGTTTGTTGAAAATGGATAGATGACTGTTTGTATTGAATAGGTTGGGTTTAGAACTGGTTATGGGTTTGGCAGTTCTGATGGGGGTAAGGATTTTTTCCCGGTGGTTGGCTAGGTTGTTGGTTATCTTTCCAGCGAAAGCCTGGGTGGTCATTATTCCTTGGGTTGAAGGTGGTTTGTATTGAGTCTTTTGAAAGTTCAAAGAATTTACATACGCTGAGGCTCCTCCTAAAATAACATCCTTGATGGATGGAATGGTTGGGCAGTTGTCTGTCTTATGGTCATGTTTGTCTCAAATTGTGCAAACAGGGCCTACAGTTTTGATTTCATGGACTTTCCTAAGGTCTATCTCTTCAACCTTCCTAGAGAGTGTTGTAAGTTTAGCCCTATGGATTTCCTTTTCTCTAAGTGTATTAATTCCAGTAGTTCTTTGTGCATTTTCAGAATAAGGTGAAGTTCCCCATGTTTGTTTTTGTTCAGCAAGGCTTTCCAGATACTCATAAGCATCATTTGGGGCTTTGTTTTTAAAAGTTCCATTACACATCTTGTCAATGAATTGATTGTTCCCCAGACCCAACACTTCATAAAAAAATCGATCTTGTTTTGGGATTTAAAATCCATGGTGAGGTACCATGTTGAGTGTGTCTTTGAACCTTTCCCTTGTTTCATAAAATGACTCTCCCTCCTTTTCAAAAAATATTTGGATGCTCTTTTTAAGTGAAATTGTTTTGTGGTGGGGAATGTATTTTTTGTATAATTCTCTTTTTAGTTTGTTCCAAGAGTTTATTGATGATGGTATAAAATTATTTAGCCAATTTTTTTCTCGATCCTTTAAATAAAAAGTAAATAGCCACATCTTAGTGGATTCTAGTTGATGTGGGGGCACATGGTTTCTACAATGTCATTGAACTCTTTAACGTGAAGATATGACATCTCAGACTCCATTCCATGGAATGAGGGAAAGTGGTTTAGTATATGGGGTTTAAAGATGTAATTGGAATACTCTAGGGAATTGTGTCTAATGCATGAGGGGGAATTGGTCCAGGAAGGTGTGAGGTAGTCATTCATGGCTTGATTGACTGCATTCCCCTAGTTTGGGGCTGCCTCATTTGGATTTCCATTTTGGTTCCCACCCTGGTTTATGAGTTGGTTTAGTTGAAGACCTTACATTAAAATGGGATCAATATTTACACGGTATTATTAAGAAGATTAGGATATAATGTAAAGAGTTCCCTTGGTGTACTTGACTCCTAACCGCACGACTATCCAACCTAACTAGACAGTTTGATTGGTCACGAGCGTAGGCGGACATGTAGAAAAAGAAAAAAAATGAGAAAGGGAAAAGATAATAGAATTTGAATGAGAATAGAAGAAATAGGGGAGAATATAACGGGTGTTTAAGATGACTTACTTGGGTCCCAGTTAATGGCTCCAAAATTTGGTCTCTCCCAAATTTACCCACGTTTTTAGGGTTATGTAGTCACTTGTGGTTTAGCTTGGTTTGTCGAATCATCAGAGACCTAAGAAGCAACCTAAATACATGTACATTCTATGGATTGTTTTTGGCTAAGATGTGGAATCTTTTGGGTTTATTTTATATGGGTTTAAGTGAAAAATAAGAGCCATAAGTTAATTCAATTTAAAAGAATGAGTTGATCCTAGGTTATCACTTGGGGTGGATTGGATGAATTCCTTTTTTAAATGATTTAAATTTCATTAACTCGAGAAGGATTCATTCAATGAATTAAATATAACATCATCACTTACTAGTAAAAAACCTTCAAAAAAACATTCTAATCACCTATACACTTGTAGGATCATTTTCATGAGCACTCCAAGGTAAAGGATCTTATTAGCACATAAAAGTGGGGTGAATAAATTCAATATGGAAGAGATTGAATAAAAGAAACTCAAATAAAAGAAGATAATAATCATTTAGAGAGTGAGAAATAACATTCAATCCATCCCCTTGATACTCCCTTTGATCAACCCATAATGAAGTTACCTCTCCATTGATGACATGTTCTCAACAGAATCGGGAAGTAGACTTAAGAGGGTTGAATTAAATAAGTAAAAACAACAAAATCACGATCACTCCACCGTTGTGTGATAAATTTTACAAGTTATGGTGTAAATAAAATGACACCTTTAGGAAAAGGTATAAACGTGATATTTTTAAGAACAGAATAAGAGGAAAGGAAGAACTTTTATTAAGAACTAAGGTGAATTGAACAACTTACATGAGAAAGAAATGTGATTACAAACACAAAGCTGTAGCATAACACTAAAATGAATGTAAGCACCAAATATCCCTAAATACTCCAAATAAATTCATTAAATAAGAATTTTATGAGCCTTGTGTCAATAATCCAATAGTTAAAGACATCCCACTTGATTATGGATGGCATAGGGTGGTGGAAAGCTTGTGGAACTTAGACTTTTCCACTCTTGACTCGAGGTGGCAGCCAACTTGCATCCACCAAACAGAAGAACCAATATTAGCTTCTATATGGAAGAATTAAAGTGGTCTATAGAATAATAAAATTAATAATAGGATGTACCCCAACCTTATGTAAAGTTTTAGCCAAAATTATGTTATGGTTTATGAGATATGTAGAAAATGGTGGGATATTTTTTTGGGTTGTAGAATCTGGCCCGAAATTTTATCTCCAACTTGGACCACCTTGAACTCCATTAAAACGTCAGAATTAGCTTCTACCAATTCCAAATGAAATGTTCCCCATTATTTCCTATATCTTCATTTAAATTTTCATAATTATTGGGCTTTTATATTGACTGATACAATAGTTTTATTGGGATGATGTCCAGTTCACTTCACCTAGAATGTTGTTTGTTCAAGGCTAACTTTGGTAGTCTTCCAATAAGAATCTTCAAGTACTCCAAAATTATGAATTTTTAACAATTTAATGAGAAACCTTAAAATTAAATATGAAAATAAAATCAATATCATTGGGTACTTTAAATTATGTTAAAAAAATGTACCATTTAATAGTGTATTTTTAGAAGGAATTACAATTGTAATATGAAATAATGTTCAAAGTGTTAAATGCACTAAAATGGTGTTTATGAATAATAAATCACATGAAAATTATATATATTAACAATGAATATTATCCTCATTCAATGGCTATTCAGTGACTCAGATTAAAAATCTATGACCACTACTGAGCTCATGAGGGTATGCTTTCCTTAGGCAGATCCTAACATTGGCCGACATGAACCAACAATGGAAGTTAGTTTTTGGATGTAAATAAAATAATTACATAACAATTATTATTTTTTAAAACCTTTATAACTCATAAATTGTAACTATGATTGAAAATCCAAGAGTACTATTGAGCTTGTGAGGGCTTGACCCCCTTAGGCATAGCCTAACTTCGACTGATGTGGGTCTAGGGTGAATTTCAATTTTTGAACTATTTTTAGTGTTCATTTAAATAAACATGTGATCAGGTTTTTCTAACTTTTGAACTGGTGCATAGATTGAAAATATGAGGGCACCGTTGAACTCAAAACGTCAGGATTCACCTAGAAAAAACATAACATTGACCTATAAGGGTTGGATGGAAAATTTATTTTTTTACTTATTGTAAAATAATAAAATAACTTTACAAAAGTTATTTTATTTCTTTTCTCAAAGGTTGAATGGTAGACGATGACGCTATGGTGTGGTGAAGAGGCAATGATGAGGCACATTAATGGAATCCCCTTGATGGATTGTTAAGATATTGCATAATAGCAATTCTGTTTCATAAATGAAACATCATAATGACGCAATGTTGCAGTGTAACAGAAACGATGCAACGTGTTCCCTTTTTAATTAGCTAACATGTTGGATAGTTGGAAATTAAACCGTGTGAAAATCTCTAAAAAACCTCTGATGAATTTCCTCTCCAACGAAGAATGATGAACACTGGAGGAGCATCATTGACTTTGACCTACCTCAAAGAACGAAGATGGGAAGTGACGAGCGATGTCAACCTATTGAACCCTCGAGGAAAGAATGGTATAGAAATGAACATGAAATGAGGTAGGGGTTATGATTTCTTTGTGATTGATGCTCTTTCCCAGTTCTTCATTCTAAAATAAAGAATGCTGATCAACCCACGACTAGGTTGATTTGTGGATCATGTGTTCTTGCAATAGGTTTTTTAAATTTGGGGACATGAATGGTGGGGTAGATTAATGTGTTGAAATCCCAAACCTCCATTTGATTATACACCTCTAAGGAAAAGGGCGTGGGCTGAAACGAACATGGAATCACTCCCCTACCTTACATGTTCTTGTGAGTTCTTCATGGATGAAATTCTCAAAAATTATGGCAAGGAATGTCTGAGGCCGTTATAGTGAAGGTGGAATCCCTACAGACATGTAGGTGTAGACGGTTCGAGAAATGGATCACCAGAGCAACTTCCTTGGCCCGCATAAGCAACCGCTTGTGGCAGTGGCCGGTGGGGGCCCATGGCGGCAGTCACGGGTGGAGGGAGGCATCGCACCCATTGGCACACCCTGATGGAAGAGATCCACAGCCAAATGGCAATGTCATCATGAAGTGTAATTCCGAACGACACTGTATGGAGGGGTGGCCTACGTTGGTGCCGCTAGTTGCGCTGGAGGAACGTGGTCCGTCGACCACGTGTAGATGGAAGAGTCAGCCCCCTGCTGGCCATACTGGATGAAATAGACATGGAAGATCCAAGTCCGGATGGACTGATCTAGTCCTTTATGTAGACCAATCACAAGGAGATGTGGCACCAGCTAACACCACCAGGCGACGAACTGGATGCAGTTGAGTCATGTCTGGGCTAGAGAAGTCGGCCTACCTCAGCGAGATGGGTTTCTGAGAGCAGGTCGGACCCACTGACCAATGGTCCCATGACCTAATGGACCAGACCCAGGCCAGGCTGGGTCCAGGTCAGTTTGGTGGACTCAGTTTGGGTTGGTAGACCCCAGGCCGGGTCGTGTCAGACTGGACCCAGACCCAACCGTCCCTTTTTTGAAAAAACGTCAATAACTTAAAGACTGAGCAGCGTTGTCTATGGTACGAGGACCCCTGTGACGAGGTGGTCCTTCTGAGATACTCTAAGTGAGTTTTTACGGAGGTTGGCATATGGCTGTGTTGGATCAGACTCGAATCCAACCGAGGCCTTTTTACAAAATGGCCATATCTTACAAACTGGGTGTCTGTTCGATGCACCGTCTGTTGCGTTGGGACCCTTACGACAAGATGGTACTTTCGGTTACTATATGTGGGACTTAGTGGAGGTTGAGTTATGATATAATATTTTATGATTAGATTTTCTGGGAATTATGTGTTATTTTTGTGGGAATCCATTGGCTGGTTGTGATGTGAAGAATGAAGAGCGACCCTTCATTGATCAGCATAAGAGCGACCCTTCATAGATCAATAGTAGAGCTTCTTAATAGAATAATATGACCTATCCTTATGAATAATCATCCTTACTTCTATACTTAATTTATACCTATGTGATCTGTGTCTTTTTCATTGTGCTTTACTTTGAGATCTTGGTTTGTGGTATTCTTCCTTTGGGGATTTCAATGAGACCCGAGTTAGTATCAGGGTCCGTACTGAGTATTGTTATACTCACCATTGTATGGGCTTCACCCACACCTATTGTGTCTTTTGAAGATGATAGGAAAATTTTACTGTGACTTTGGGGATCCAGGGCTAGATGGTGCTTGGAGGCGTATCAATAGATGTGGTGTGATGCAATGACATCCAACAGTGAGTTGTACCTACCCTTCAGGTACGATCCTTGACAGATGACCTTCGGAGCTTGTACTTCTTTTTATACACTTTCCTTTCAGTTGGTCTTGTATTCTGGCACCCCATTACTTTCAATTTACACCTTTTACTCTCAGTGGTGGTACATTGTGGGGGTTGTACTACATTATTTCCTTTTTGTTTTTTTACAGTATTCTATGTCTGTGTGTGTATAGTTTTAAAGGAAATACCTTCCCTTTTTGGGATATGCCTTTCCAATGCTAGTAACCATCCCCCAGTCTATCGAAGGTGGGTTTGGGGTAGTCACAACATGGGCCCTAGGGGATGGGTTGTTACAAAGTTGTATAAGAGGGCGGTCAGTTCTACCAGAAGAACTAAGAGTCTGTATTTGTTATGAGGCAATAGTGATAAGTGTTTTGAGTTCATATTTTAGGGTAGAGAGTCTAGTGTTGGTGCGGAGGCTAACATATCCATACATGAGGACACTAAAATCTGTTTTCAAACTCAGTACACAAAAACCCCTATTGCATGTGTTTTGGAAATGTTTTTCTCTTGATATCTTCTGTGTCAGCTCACCAGGTACAACTTATTGATCATGGTTCATCTTGATTCTCTTTCCAGATTCCTCTATGAAGACAGCCAGCCAGGATTCCAGTCCATAACCATGAGGATGGTCCATAGAGTCATGAGGCTTTGGTATATGGATCGTTTCATGAGATGGAACCTTCAGTAAGTGTCCTAGAAATACAACTACCCATTGGTTTGCAGTTACTATCGATGATACAGGTAGAGGACACATGTAGGCTCAGTTCCTTACATGAATTTCAGAAATAGATACCCCTCAAGTTCTAAGGTGAACCCAACTCATAGGTGGCTAAGGACTGGCTTGAGGTGGTGACCGATTTTCCATCTAGCTAGGGAACCATTAGATCAGATGGTGGTTCTGGTAGGGATCCTTCTACGTGGCTTGGTAGGGAGATGAGAGGGTTTAGATTACTCTAATTTTACAATGAGGTGACTTTTCTATGGACTAATCTTGAGGACTTTTTTTTGGAGAAGGGGTCTCTTGCTATAAAAATCTAATGGGTTTGTGTTCCCAAGAGCTTTTACAGTTTCAGCCGGATGACATGTCGGTAGCTGAGTATTCATCATGGTGCACTGATTATTCCAGGTACTCGATGAATATGATACAAACAGTGCTTCAGGGCTCATAACTTCGAGTGATATGTGTTTAGGGACATCTGATCCAACACTATTCCTCTGTGCATTCCCACTTATGTTAGGGTGCTAGAGAGAACCTTTATGGTTGAAAGTTCTTTGGATGAGCAGATACATCCAGTGAATGTTAGCAGTGGGAAAACAGGAAACTGATGTCAGTATTAGATACTTGGACGTGTAAAATGTTTTGGGAAAATAAAGTGATAGGGACAGATGAATCTACAGGGCAGTAGATGTGGAAGAGGATCTAGGAGAGCAGTTGAAGTTGGTATACATTTCGACATGTTACAACCACCACCCTAATGTGGTACCCACTAGGCTCAGGGAGCTGTAGGATAGGGAAATGGAGTAGCTGCATGCGGTCATTGAGTATGACCGAAGGTCTCTAGGAATGATTCGAATTATGGTCTGTGTCTACTAATAGTTATCGTATTAATATACATAGGTACTAATAATTCCTTCTTATCAAAAATCTTGTTCAAGACCTAGAGATTCTGGTTAAACTGTTGACTTGATCCTTACATCTAGAGATACCTATGGGAGAAGACTTGATAATCCCACTTATGTTGAATGTGTGATCTAACCCATGAGGATATAGTTTTGGTTATAACCTATTGGTGGCAGCATTGAGGCCTTACAAATTTAGTTTGGGTATGGACTAGTCATCTATAGTTCATGATCATATTGATTGTTTTAGGAAAAAGTATGTGGTATATCTATAGTGTTGGAATGGGGTTTTCCATGATCAGTGAAAAAAAGGAAACCCAAGCAGCACGAGATTAACTCATGCATAGGAGGGTGCATCTGATCACTCCTGAGTTGGCCTACCTTACCCTCATGGCAGTGGATGTTTTGTGTCTTCAGTTCCCTATAGTAGTGAAAGAGTGCATGAAGGTACTTTCAAAATATGTTTCTAGGATTACCTCCCCACAGAGAGAGGTAATTCTACATCATTCTACACCACGAGATGGAATTGATATCCACATTTGTATATCAGAGGGATTTCGTAGAGCTTCGCAAGTAGTGGGCGTAGGTGGGGGACTTGCAGAGTAAGGGCTTAGTAAGACCTAGTGTTAGAGGTAATGTGTGGATTACCATAACTTTAACCAAGTGGTCTTGGAGAATGAGTACCCACTACGCAAGGGTCAATGGGCACATCAATCAGATAAAAGGGGTAGACTTTTGTGTCGATAGAAAGATAACCATAGTATTTTCAGCAGTTGAGACAGTGGAAATGGCTGGAGTTTCTCCAGGACTTTGACTTTGAGATAGTCTATACTCATGGGAAGGGGAATGTGGTGGCTGACGTGCTCACCAGGAGGTCTGGTTTGTAGCTGCTGAGTGAGACGACATAGTAGTTAGCCAAGATGCAAATATCCTTCTTGGATGATGATGGAGCAGCTTACCTCCAGTCTATGACTGTAACTCCCCCTCTCCTTCAGTGAGTTAGGGAGGCACAAATTATAGATGTTGAATTTGAGGCCCGATGTGATCAAATATCCTCATGATAGGCTCCTAATGGATTTTCAATAGGTGGGGAGCACATCATCCCTTTAATAGGATGCACCATGGTACCAGTGATGTTACGGGAGGAGGTGTTGAGGGAGTTTCGTACATCCCCTTTGGAGGTACATCCTAGTGTTGAGAAGATGTACCTGGAACTCCAACATCAACACTAGTGTCCAGGGATGAAGCAAGTTGTGGCAAAGTTCGTTTCATGATGCCTCACTTGTTAGTAAGTGAAGGATGAGCATTTGGTCCCAGCAGGCTTGGAACAACCACTTGAGGTACTGGAATGGAAGTTGGATGGTATCTCTATGGACTTCGTGATGGGGTTACCACACACATCCAGGTCCATGATTCTATCTGGGTGATCATTGTTCGACTCACCATGTCAGCCCACTTCCTACCCATCCAGGAGCTAGGATTGGTAGAGGGCCTAGGAAGCCTCTACGTCCAAGTGGTAGTGCGGCTCCATGGGATGACATCAACGATCGTCTCATACCATGATTCACACCTTAAATCCTAGTTGTGGAAGGGATTTCAGGAGGAATTCGAGACTCATCTATGCTTGAGCACAACTTTTTACCCCCAGACATATGGTCAAACGGAGAGGACCATACCGACCTTGGAGGACATGCTTAGTGCTTGTGTCTTGGATTTTTTGTCACATTTGGGAGGACCACCTACCACTAGGGGAGTTTTCATACAAAAATATATATCACTTCACCATTGGGATGACACCGTTTAAGGCCTTGTAGGGGCCTCCATGTAGAGTATCTCTATTCTAGACCGACCTAGGGGAGTCAGCACTCATGGGTCCAGAGTTGGTACGGGCTACCACTGAGAAGGTCAGATCATCCAGAAGTGTATGAGGACTGCACAAAGTAGACATAGGTCTTATGTTGACAGGAGAAGGAGACCCTTGGAGTTAAAGGAGGGTGATCAAGTTTTCCTTCGGGTCTCACCCCGACAATGATTGTGTGGATTTTTCTAGGATGGAAAGTTATCTTCGAGATTCATCAAACCTTTCCAGATACCTAGCAGAGTTGGCGTGGTGGTGTGCCGCCTATCTCTTCTTCCACAAATGCACCGAGTGCGCAATGTTTTCCATGTTTTGCTGCTAAGGAGGTACATGCATGATCCATCACACGTCATAGACTGGGGTGAGTTATACATTGATGATGGGGCGATGTTTTTGGAGTTATCGATGGAGATAGAGGATCAATAGGATCATGACCTTTGTGGATGGTCAATTCCCCTAGTGCACATTTGGTGGCAGCATGTGAATCTCTAGGATAGCACATGGGTGCAAGAGGATCAAATTCATGCTCAGTACCCCACTTGTTTGATTAGCCTTTGTTTTGGCTTTCAGGGACGTAAATACCTAATGTGAAGAAAATGTAATTTATTGAAATTGTTTTACTTTTTTTTAAATTATATGGAATTATTTAGAGACTAGGTGATGAGATGGAATGCGATTACGAGGCCCATAGTACCCAGAACGATCGGCCGAAAAATGTTAATTTTTAAATGGCATGCATGAGAAGTTTTCATGAAAAAGTATATTAACTCTTAAATCAGTTCCTGGATCCAAAATATAAAGGAACCTTTGTGTTCAAGATGACGAGTTTACCCTAGGCATGACTTAAGTTTATTCGGTGCAACCCTCCAATGAGAAAACCTGAAAATGGAATAACCATAAATATAATTATTAAATAAAATTATTTTAATTTTCAAATGCTTATAACTCCCAAATGGTGACAAAAATTAAAAATCAGAGATCACTGCTGATCTCATGAGGGTATACTTTTTTTATATAGATCCTAAAATTTTCCAGCATGGGCCAACAATGGAAGTTAGTTTTTGGCTATAAATAAAATAATTAAGTAACAATTATTTTATTGTCAAATCCTTAAAACTCCTAAACAGTAACTCAGATTGAAAATATGATATTACAGTTGAGCTCGTGAGGCTGTGTTCCCCTTAGGTGGAGGCTAACCTCGACCAGCGTAGGTTGAGGGTGAAAGTTAATTTTTGAACTATTTTAAGGTTCGTTTAAATAAACATACAAGAGGGTTTTTTATAACTTTTTAACTGGCACTTGGATTGAAAATAAGAGGGCACCATTGAACTCAGAATGATGGGATTAACCTAGAAAAGACTTAACTTCGACCAGCAAGGGTCGGATGGAAAATTTATTTTTTGGACTTTTTAAAAAATAATAAAATAACTTTTAAAAAGTTATTTTAGTTTTTTCACAACTTTTGAGCGGTGGATGGAGGTGCTATAGTGCGGCGAAGAAGAAACAACGATGCACATTAAAGGAATCCCCTTAACGGATCTCTAAGATAAGGTGTACTAGCTACATTATTTCATAAATTAAACAACATAGCAACACAACCTCGCAGTGTAACAGAAACACTATGTCATGTTCCCTTTTTAATTATCTAACGCATTGGAGAGTTGGGAATTAAACCGTAGGAAATTATCTGATGAAAATCCGGATAATTTCCACTCTAATGAGGAATGACAAACACAAGAGTAATGTCATCGACTTGGACATACCTCTAAGAATGAATTCGGGAAGCAACGAGTGATGTTGACCTCTGGAACCCTTGAGGATGGAACACTACAACAATAAATGTAAAAATAGGTAAGGGTTATTCTTTCTTGGTGATTTTTTTCTTTCCCCATTCTTCACTCTAAAACAATGAATGCAGATCAACCCATGAATTGGTTGATCCCTAGATCGTGTGTTCTTGCAGGATTTTTTTTAGATTTAGGGACTTGAATGGAGGGGTAGATTAATGAGTTGAAATCCCAAACCTCCCTTTGATTATACACCTCTAACGCGGAGGGTGGTGCTGACATGAACAAGGCTCGAGTCCCTCCACCTTGCATGTTATTGTGCGTTCTTCAAGTATGAAATTATCGAATGAGTGGAAAGGAGAGTTAGAGGTTGTAGTAGTGAAGGTGGAAGTCCTAAGGACCCGTAGGCACAGATGGTTTTAAAAATAGACCACCGAAGAAACTCAAGTGGCCCACAGAAGTAACGATCGGCAGCAGCCACAGGCGGAGGGAGGAGTCGCACCCATAGGAATGCCCTATCCTGCAGAGAGTCATGTAAAAATGGCTATGGTGGCATGAAGTGAAGCACCGACCGGTGCCACATGGAGGCGAGGCCTACATCTTGGTTGCTCGGGTGCGCTGGAGGTACGCCGTCTGTCAACCGTGTGTGGGTGGAACAACTGCCACCTGCTGGCCATGCTGGAAAAAATGGACGCAGAAAAGCCTAGTTTGGATGGAGAGATTTGGTCTATTACATGGAACAGACACAATGAGAGGTGTTTCTAGTTGGTGCTATCGGGAGATGAACCAGACGCGGCTAAGCCACATCCCGGCTGGAGAAGCCTGCCCGCCTCAGCAGGCTAGGTTTCTAAGAGCGGGCTTGACCCGCGGCCCAGCGGGCCCACAACCCAACAGACCCGACCTAGGCTAGGCTAGGTCTGGGTCGAGTAGGCAGACCTAGATCAGTTTTGTGGACTCTAGGATAGGTCGGGTTGGCCAAGCTGTGTCAGACCGGACCCAGACCCAACCTGCCCCGTTTTGAAAAAATGTTAATAACTTGCAGACCAGACATCTGATTGACGTATCGTCTACGGCCCAAGGACCCTTTCAATGAGGAGGTCCTTCAAAAATACTATATGTTAGTTTTTTTTGGATTTTGGCATATGACTAGGTTGGATCAGACTTGAATCCAACTAGGCCCTTTTTACAAAATGACCATATATTATATACAAGGCATCCATCCGACGCATCGTCTGTTGCGTTGAGACACTTACGATGAGACAGTCCTTTCGGTTACTCTATTAGGTACTTCATGAAGATTGAGGTATGACCAATTTTTTGAAGAGAAAATCCTCATGGAATCAAGTGTGCCAAGTGCGGGAATCCAATTGCTAGTTGTGACGTGAAGAATGAAGAGAGACCCTTCATGGATCAGTAGAAGAGCGACCCTTCGTGGATCAGTAGTAGTGTTTATAAATAAAATAATATGATAAAGATTTATTACTAATAATATTTACTTATATAATTAAGTTATACCTATGTGATCTATGTATTTTTCTTTGTGCTTTACTTTGAGATCTTGGTTTGTGGTATTCTTCCTTTGTGGATTTCTGTGAGACCTGAGTTGGACTCAGGGTCCCTACTGAGTATTTTTATACTCAACCATTCACGAGCTTCACCTGCACCTATTGTGTCTTGTGAATATGATAGAAAACATTGACTGGGATTTGGGGTTCCAGGGCTAGACGGTGCTCGTAGGTGGATCAATAGATGTGGTGTGTTGTAGTGACATCTAACAGTGAGTTGTACCTACCATTCAAGTAGGATCCTTGGTGGATGACCTCTACAGCTTTTACTTATTTTTATGTACTTTCCTTTTAGTTGGGATTGTATTCTGGCCACCTTTAATTTCAGTTTACTCCTTTTACTCTCAGCGATGTTACTTTGTGGTGGTTATACTACTTTATTTCCTTTGTTGTTTGTTTTGTACAATATACCATGTCTGTGTGTGTACAGGGTTAAAGGAAATGCCTTCCCTTTTGGGATATTCATTTCTAGTGCTAGTCGCTAGACCTTGGCCAATGGAAGGCTGGATTGGGTTAGTCACGGCATGGGCCTCAGGGGGATGGGTTGTGACAATTTTAGGATTCAATTGGATGTCCTGTTATAGTAGGTCTTTATTCATCCTAGTTTTTTTCAATGGGAAGCCCCGAAACTCTTTTCCAAGAAGTAATATAGTATTATTCCTCTCTACATATATTATCATAAGAAAAATCAGGTAATACTTAATAATATATATCATTTTCTACATGTGGATGACTTATTTGATCAGTTAAAATGGGAGAATTGCTTTTTGAAAATCGACCTTCGATTGAGTTATCATCACTTTAGAGTTAAGGAGTTGAATATCATAATGACTAATTTCAGGGGAAGATATGAAGAATATAAATATATTCTGATGTTTTTTGAACTAGCTAATTTACTTTTAATGTTCATGGCTATGATAAACCTAGTATTCCACTAGTATCCCAAAACCCTTATTGTGGTAGTCGTGGAAGATATCTTGGTCTATTAAAGAACTTATCAAGATCATGAGTACTATCTAAATTCAATTTTGAGATACCTAAGGAGATTACACCTTTATAAATATCTATTTAAATGAAATTTATAGATTTGAGTGGTGAATTTATTGGGGAGTGTGATTTTAGAACATGGAATCTCATATGATCTTGAAAGATGAAGGTTATCTTTTCATGGGAGGAACCATGTAATTTATTTGAGATACGAAGCTTCCTAAGCCAATATGGGTATTATCAGTAGTTTATAAAATATTTCTCTAAGATGGAGTCACTGTTGAATTATATTACTAATAAAGGTGTGAAATTATCATTGGATTGTATGTGTTAGGACTCTTTTGATAAGTTTAAAAGGCGTCTAACATCGACTACTACTCTGATATTTCTAAAACTTAATAAGATCTATATAGTTTATTTTAGTTCTTTTGGTGTTGTTATGGGACATGTTATTATATGGGATGATCATGTGGTGGTGTATGGTTCTATTCAACTTCAATCACAGGAGAATAATTATCACACTCATGGATTAGACCTCTGCATCGTTATGCAAGCTCTCAAGTGTTAGAGAAACTATTTTTTGGGATAGGTTCCCAGAATATTCTGATAAAAATATCTTGAGTTATATATTCTATATGAAGGACCATAACCTCAGGTTGAATTTATGGGAAGAGTACATTCAATATCTTAACTTTGACATTATATACACCCTTAAAATGACAAATTTTATTTCAGACTCCCACTTTAGTAAATTTCCTTTCCATGCCACCATGAAATAAAAATAGGAGTCGAATATAATGGGGATTTTTGCTTAGTTTCTTCTAGATCCCTTGGAGGATGATTCAAATATGGTTTTAACCAGTGTTTATTTATTATCATATCTCCATGAATTGATTTTCTAA
The DNA here is from genome assembly GCA_963277665.1 of Viscum album. Lineage (NCBI taxonomy): Eukaryota > Viridiplantae > Streptophyta > Magnoliopsida > Santalales > Viscaceae > Viscum > Viscum album. The sequence goes on along the minus strand of CAUJRU010000137.1, from coordinate 1,229,174 downwards.
GAAAAACAATATGATAAAAAGTTTATCGGAACTATGGAATCCTTATATGGTGGGGAGACCACTCCTAGATGGTCACTCCCCTATGATGGAATTATTCACTTATAGAGTTAGTTAATTATCCCTCAATATATTATAAATCTAGTTATGCATGATTGTAATAGTTTTTCCTGGTTTTTTCATCCTATAAAAATGAAGATATATTATGATATGAAATGGAGTTTTTTTGGGTTCATATATGAAGTGCAACATTTTTTATTATGTGTATTTTTGTTACACCTCCAAGAGGATTAAGTTAGATAACCTAAAGCCTCTGGTTTACATTTACCTCTTCTAGTGATATTATGAAATTGATATGAGGTGATCATGACATTTATAGTTGGATTACCATGAACTCCTGGAGGAAATAATTCTATCTGGGTGGTGATTGATTTTTTGAAATAAACAACTAAATTCATTTTGATTAAGGACACCACTAAGTTTAAAGATCTTAGTCAATTGTACATACCTGAACATGTGAGGTATTATATAATTCTCCCTACCATTGTCTCTAGAAGGGATCTTAGACTAACATTTAATATCTATAAATGTCCCTAAGAGGTAATGGAGACTTAGGTCAAGTTGATTAAATCTTATCACCCATAGATCTTTTTTAGATGAAGTTTCGATTTAAATTTTGTTGCATATGCTTTTTGCATGTGTATTTAATTTCACAGGATCATAGGATATCCATCTAAAACTGGTTGAGTTCACTGATAATAATATTTAATGGTCATCTATCATAATTTCCCATTTTTTTCTTTGTATGTTCACCCATGCAGGTCAACTCCTTATTGGTCAAAAGTGGGTGAGACATATCTCATGGGATTAAGTATCATTTTGGAGGCATCAGTGAGGATTCAGGATAAATGATAATGATTGGTTATAGATTAGAGTCATCATAAATATTTTTTGCAGACCATTGAAACTGGCCTTTGGAGTTTTTGATTAGTGATGGTTCTTCTTGAATTTTTCCTCTCAGTTAGGTAAATATCAGCAAGGTAATAATGGGAATATGGATTTGATATTTGTTAGACCATTTGAGATCACTAAGGAAATTTTCTAGGTGTCTTAGCGGTTGGTATTAGTATCTCATTTGATGGGTATACATTATTTTTTAAAATATATTATATTAAAAAGTATCATTTCCATCCTTCCAATGATATGAATTCGGATCAAGTAGAGTTGGATATAGACATATTTGTTTCAAATCATCAATTATAGATCTTTTACTCCAATATGAAATTTTTTATGCGGAGTTTATTTTGTTATTAAATGTTTTATAGAGGAATGAATCCAATTTTAAGGGGATAGGGGAGCAAGAATCATTCATGAGGTAAAATTTCTTTATCTCTTCTTGGGTATTACTTCTTCTATATGACTTTCTAGGTATATAAAATTCGATATTGGGGAGGTTGTTATATCCCATCTTTAGTTATATTATATTGTTGAACATTGGGATGGTTCCTTATGGGTTTGGGTTGATTTGGATCATGTTCGTGGATTATTAAATGGTTTTTAGAAATTTTCAATGAAAAATACTCTATGACATACCTTGGTCTGTGATTTGTTTCTCTCGGGTAGTTCTTTTACAACATGTGCAAATCCACCACACCTAGTGCATGGCATGGAACATTAATGGTTTACCTATACACCACAACCTATAAGGCCTCTCCACTAAATGTTGTATGTTATATATAGTCCCAAACTACTAATATTTTAGGTTTATGGAATTTTTGGTGATCATTTCATGCTTTATTGTGTGGTGTGATCAAGCACACCATGGGCATGGTGAACATCCACTGTGTCATGATGTGGTCAGTTTTGGTAATTCAAACATCTAATTTTACAACCTATTTTTTAGAAAGGCATTAATCCTATTTATTGAAATTTTGTGGTATTTATGATTTTGGTTTGAATGAATCTTGGGCTTTTTTTAATCATTTTTTAATCTTTCCTTATTAATTACCATTCTAGGATTTTGATTCTAATGATTTTTGTAAGAGCTTTGGGTGTGTGTCTAGTATTTTAGTGGCTAACTTGGGTTATTTAGTTCCCATTTCCTTTTAAGACCATACTATATTGGTTTTTCCCTATTTTACTTATTTTTTATCATTTTAATATCCCTCGTTCATGTTTAGTTGGGTTTTATTCTCATGTTCTATAAGGTATGTGATCTCTTATATTCTCCATCATCCTTGTACTTATGGAAACTCATTTCTATGATGTGGGAATCAATGTATAAGGTCCCATATTGGTTTCTTGTGTGTTTACTTTACTTATAATGAATTTATACCATTTTTGTTTCTATGTGAACACAAGTTTGAGGAAGTTGGTTCCACAACAAGTTTTTGTTTTGTGAACTGCACATGCTCTTGTTTTCTAACATGTTTTTAAACTGATTATGGGAATGACCCTTTCTATTCATGATATGTGTGAATAAATTATTTTCTATAAAATATAGTTTTCACATTGTTTTGGTAATAGAATATTTTCAAAGAACCATTGAATGGTTTACATAATTGGTTTTCAACCAATGATTCTTTATCAAAAAGGGGTTGTTTGGAAACTATTTTGTTAAATGTTATGATCCCTTTAAATGATTTGAAATTTGAATCACATGGGAGACTTGGGAACCTAATATGGGGTTTTAGTATTGGGGCTTGTCCTTTTTTCATAGGGGGTTCACTCATGGGGTTTTCTTCTATTCCCTAGGCCATATTTTTCTAGGGACTAGATTCTAAGACACTGTATGGGGTTTATCCATGGGGTGTTCCTCTATTCCCTAAGCCCTGTTGTTCTAGGGACTAGTTTAGTGTTCAATAAGTCTTGAATTTATTACTGAGGTATAAGACAATAACATTAACCTATTTTATCTTAGGGGTGATCTCCATTATTCTTTTCATTATTAGATTTTATTTTTCTTATGGCCTTTATATGAAAAGTGATGTATGATTTGATAAATAGTTTATTTAGAAAACGTGTTTTGATCTATGTTATATGGAATCTATTTAATAACTATGAAAAGGGGGAATTTTTTCCCCACTTTTTATATATATGTGAAAACTTTTTTATCATTAAATATTTTTTATATATTGAGCATGTTTTAATTATCTGACTTAGACATGTTATGAAACACTTTTGTGGGATCCAATTGGGTTAGTTTTTCTTACACATGCGTGATCCCTTAGAGAATTGTAGTCCTTGTTTTTTTTGGAAGAAAAAATTGTTAAGGAACTATTGTTTTTTAGGTGGGTTTCATGTTTGTTGGTTATGGGTAGCTTGTGGTGAGATGGGGCGATGTTTCCTATGTGTCACACAGAGTAGTACTTGATAGTTGGGGGTTTCCTTTGGTTTTTTCTTGAACATGTACATTGGTTTTGGATTGTCAACTTAGTTGTATATATACCAGTATGGATTTATGGTTATGTCATATTTCCATTATTTTTCTCTTCTCTACATATAGTCTATGTTATTTTTTTTAGTTTGGGAAAATCATTCTCTCTAGAAATTGTTGGAAAAGTAGGTTCTAGTTTCTAACCCGTGGGGATTAGGAAAACCCTTATTTTTTTGGTATGGTTAGGAGCCTAGATTGTTAATTTGTATAGGATTGGTCATGAAAATAATGGTTTTTTGATTTTATATGATAAGTTGTTGGGGGAGTTCCATATTTCCTCTTTTGTGGTACATCGTAGTGTGATAAGGATGTACCAAGATCATAGGTACCAGTTTTGATTCCATGATGTTAATTGATCTTGAATCCAAGTACTATTTGTTTATATTATGTTTATTCTAGGATTATCAGATCTTATTCCACAATTTAAACTTTATTCAATGGAATGATTACTTAAATCCTTGGTTCACATCTGCTTTTTTGAACACATTTTAAAATAAACATTCATGTAGTTATATTTTCTACATCCACAACTATCCTAATTTTTCTCATTCATCTTATTGATAAATGATCACTATTAGCATTAACAATAATCATTGGATCAATTTTGAAATCATAGGATTATGTAATGGGTAGATATATACTAAGTTAGGCACCATTATTGGGGATGAAGTGGTTTATAAGTAGAGTCATTGGTTGTAGTGATTGGAGGATGGTTCAAATAATTTGTTCATATCCTAGTTCTATGTGAATGGTGGTGAAAATGGATATAGGGGATTCTATTGATAGAGGTAATATAAGTGGGAATAAAGGATGTGGTAGGGAATTCTTTTAGTAGTTTTAGTAATGATAAATAAAATCATGGATGCCTAGGTTTTTCATGTCTATTTTTTATGATTAATAAACATGTAATTTTGGAACAAATGATGTGTGTAATGTCTTGTCATGGGTGCCACACACTGATGCCACAATCCAGTCAGTCACATAATCTTAGGTTCTCCTCACCATACACCAAAGGCTATCGACTAGTAGTGAGGGTCCAATATCAATCATGGGGAGACTATACCCTCTTTATCTAAGTAGCACAGTAGCATAAAAAAACATGATTAACAAAAAGATATAACTAGTAACCAAACATAACCAGCATCACATGATGAAAAAAAATAAGAAATACAGTATCCAAAACTAAAAAATAGATATTTCATCCCAAATATCTGTCGAGTATGAAAATGAAAACCCAAAAGTAAATACATAGAAAACAACCCCAAGTGGGTCCTAGAACCAAGTATTGTTCCCCCATCTATGCTTCATCCTAACTCAACCATCAATATAGGTCCCTTGACCTTATATTGTACAGTAAATATGAATTCAATTTGGGTACTAATTAGGAATCCCTAGTATTGTGTGAGTAAAAATCAGCAGGCCACCAACAATATCATCTAAAATAATATCTAGTCAATAATAGTGTATGTTATTGTATAAAGAATAAAGTGAACTGTATAAGTAAATAGTTATCACATTTTCAATTATTCTTTAATTAACCACATAAACCCCCATGTCCTTGAGGACACCTAAATCATCAATACCTTCTTCGGTCCATTCCAGAGTCTGAACTATTCTCAATAGATATCACATATCACAATACTGTGGTTATCAATTATATTTTCATTTAAATTCATAACAAGTCCAATTGGATCCATAGTCCAATTCCAAAATCCTAGGAGTAGAACGTCATGTCTAAATCCATGTGGGTATTTGGAGCCTCGGTCCCTATCCCACACCTCAATGTCACATGGGTATTTGGATCCTTAGTCTATGTCCCACACTTACTCTCTCATATGGGTATTTGGAGCCTCATTCCATATCCCACACAAATTCATCACACATAAGGCTATTTGGAGCCTTAATCCCTATCATGCACACATTTTTCAGGAATATTGATATTTGGTGTCTCATTCCCAATCCCACATGTATTTATCATGCATATGGGTATTTGGAGCCTCGATGCCAGTCCCACACACATTTATCACACATATCACAATATCATAAAAATCAAGGTTAATCAACATTAACCCTATTATCATAATTAAATTCATGATATACCATTCAAACTATCAAAAAAAATCATGATTTAATTCTTTAATCACATGGAATAAATTGAGTAACTCACCATTAAACCATTTTGAATCATTTAAACCATATAACCCTCTAATCCATTAACTAATTCATCAATTAATTTATCAAATTCCAAAATACTAATATACCATTAATTAATTCACTAATTAATTAATAAACTTCCACAATCCGAATATCCCATTAATCAATTCACTAACTAATTAATCCAATTAAAAAATTCTAATATCCCATTAATTAATTCGCCAATTAATTAATAAAATTCCAAAATCTTAATATCCCTTCAATTATTTAATAAAATACTCATACATTACATTAATTAATTCAATAATTAATTAATATAATTCCATCAATTTCATAACCACAACATTCCGTTAATTAATTCATTAATTAATTAATCCAATCCCTTGTTTTCATAATCAAGGCCCAATTTCTGAACATGCTAATTGGTATTTAAAAATGTATACATGAAATTTTAATAAAATATAATGGAATGGAATTGAGACCACCTACCCCAAGATCATTGAAAAATAATCACCAACGGAAATCCCCCTGTTTAAGTGGAACTATCAAGATCATTATGAAGAACCAGATCTCGATTCGAAACTTAGGTCTAAGATAAAACTGATATGATCTATCAAAACCTATATCTGGATCTATCATAAATGGAGGATAAATATCCCATTTTGTCTATAAAAAGTTATGGGAAACAAAATAAACCACATGGGATGACAATCTCTTACAAAGATAGGTGGAGATCTTCTATCTGGGCCATGAATCATCAAGAACAGATGTCGGGGGACCTAAGAGTCGTTTTTATAACCTCTAAAAACAATATAGATCATTAAGGTCCTAGTTGGGTTGTCTTTGGTTGATGTCTCGGGGTTCAGAAATTTTAAAACAAATTTTCAGATTAATTAAACCCACATGCATGGTTTCTTGGGAACGGGTGCACAGTTTTCCAGGTTGTGTGCCTCTTAAAGGGGGGCCATATTTACTTCTAAGAGGGTGAAAGGATCAAAAAACCATGTACTATCCATGGAATCTCACTTTATCTAGGGTTATATGGTTTTCTATGATAGGGCACATAGTTTAGGAAAACCATGAGCCAACCATGAAATACCCAAAATCCCTCCAAAAACATCCAAATTTCACCCAAATGATCCTAAGATAAAATCAAAAAAAGTTATACTAAAAACATGGAAAAGTATTAACTTTGAAAAATCTCAATACATCTTTAGAAAAGTACATGATCTTATAATCTCTCCACTTTATAATAGCTCATCCTCGAGCTGTACTCCCTAGAATCTCTATGATTCCAAAGTAAAAATATCAGGACAATGGGATAAAAATATTTTATCTCTCTCATGTTTTCTCTAGAACACGTCCATGTTTCCATAATATATGTACTATCAGTACGACCCTTCCCTGTAACACTGTTTCACTGTAATCTAACATACATATTAGATGCTCCTCAAATGACACATCAGTCTCAAGCTCAACATCATTCACATCGATCACATGAGAAGGTTTAGGGTGGTACTGATGAAGCTGTGACACATGAAAAATATCATGAATATCATTTTACATCTATGGAAGAGTCAATATATATACCACTAGTCTGATTTTCTTTATAACCTCAAATAATCCAACAAACTTGGGCTATATCTTTCCCTACCTCTGTATCCTATGGTGACCCAATCATGGTGACACAAAAAAAATTATCATCCCTAAAAACTCTGGCAGTCGTCAACATCAATCAGCATATGAATTCTTCCTACTCTAATCCATAGCTATGTGCTTCTGAATTAGTTGAACTGGATCTAAAGTCACATTCATGAGAGTTAGTCTCAACAAATCTGACTCACCTACCTCCATCCAACATAGAGGTGATCTACATAGCCTACCATAAGGAGCATCATATGGTTCCATATTTATAGATTCCTATGAACTATTTTTATAGGATAATTCCACCAAATCTAGGTGATTCTCCCAATACCCATCAATGTTTAGAAAATATGCTCGTATCATATCCTTAATCACCTGAATAGTATGTTCTGAATTCCCAACTGTCTGTGGGTGGAATTTTGTACACAATAAAACCTATTTTCCATGAACATTCTATAATCCCAACCAAAATTGTGAATTAAAACATGATTCATGGTCTAAAAATATTCTTTTTGTCACCCATTTTAGATAGAGAATATCCAAAAAATACAAATCTCCCAACTGATCCACTGATAAGGTCTCTCGTATAGGCAAAAAATGTGCTTCCTTTTTCAATCGGTTCACTAACACCCAAATAGAATCATTCTTCTGAGTCATCCTTGAAAGACCCACCAAAAAGTATTTATAAAATTCAACCCACTTCCATTCTGGAATGGAAAATGGATATAGTAAACCACCATGGTTTTGATGCTCAACCTTCACTTGTTGACAAGTGTAGCATTGTGTCACGAACCCTGTTATCTCATTTTTCATGCTTGAGCACCAATACTATAATCATAGGTCATGGTAAATTTTGGTAAAACCCAGATGCACTTCCCACTTCAAGGCATGAAATTCATGAATCGGATCCTATCACATATATGTAGAAAAAAAGAACAATTTCTTACATAGATGATCTCATCCTCATTTGTGGTCCAATATGATGGTCTCTCCCCACCTTCAAGGATTTACCTCATGTCTAAACATTATTATTCCTCATACATCCTCTCCCAGATCTAGCTCCAATGTCTTGAGGGCCTATGAATTTTTTTATTATATGATAGATCCCCCTTTTAAGGGATGAAGGGGGTGGAAACCCAAAGACATCATCGACATAGGACAATCACACTCAAAGGAAGAAAGAGTAAAAACAAAATGAAAATATTGAACTGATCCTCCCCCAAATTTGATCACGAAGAAGTTCTCCACCGTTGCAAGGCTAATCTGCAAGCAAGTGTCCTTTGTTAAATCACAAGCCCGATCTGATGTCCGAATCTATACCCTCTAAAAAAACCAAATCCAAAAAACCTCTACAAAGATGAAGTGCCATCTTTGGAACCTCCTCTAAATTCTATTCCTGATGTCATCCAGATCACAAAATTCCCACCTTCGAAGAGAAAACCATTCAAGAAAATAGAACCACCATGCTGCGGCCCAGAAACCATGTCCACAAGGGACCATTCCACTAATTCAATGCAAACAACTCCGATACAATCATACCAGAGCAACCCACATATCACCAATTGTACGCCAATCCATCTTAACACAATAAAATCCAAATAAAAAAACCTACAAAAAACAACCCATAAATGCTGAAACAAGGATCCTCTCCCTTAGAGTCGGTCCAGATTTATCTTCGAGCCACCGGAAGCACGACAAAGGCATCGCATAGCCATGCCATACCGAATCAAGAAGCCAGCCACATCAGACCACACACCGGAATAATAACAATGCGACCAAGAAGGAAGATCACACTAGGCCTTACCTGAAGCATGTCGACACAACTGGGCCATGATAGTCCTAGAAGGTCACAGCCATAGCAGGACACGATGACGCCGAAAAGGTCGGGACACGCTGAGCCGAGAGGAAGCTGGTGCATCACCAATCCCCACCAAAAAACAAACATCTCCGAACCTCCCCATAGCTTCACTACGCTGCACCGATGCCTAGCCACTCCGAGTCAGAGCCAACCTAGAAGAGACCGAATCGATACCTAACCAGACCGAATGAGGAAGAGGAAATGTGACCTACGGAAACCCTAGCCACCGCCACAAGTGAGAGAGAGAAGCCGCTCAGAGGTACTAGTGTTGGCATTCCCTAGGTACATAGAACCCCCTTCCACAATGATAAAAAAAGAAGTGGGTTCCTTCTCCCTGATCCAGCTGAAAAGAGTAGACTCCACTAAAAGAAATATGAGAGTCACCTTCTCCTGGATCTCCTGATCCACAACATGCATCTCAACCAGTGAATTCATCATTTTCCACTCAGTGCTAGACTCATGAACTACTTGAGTCTTATTTTTACTACTCAAAGCATTATCAAAATTGTTTTCTTTTCTTGGTTGTATATTCTATCTTAAAATAAAACGACGTCATATAATATACCCACCTATACTACTTGAGATTCACATATCAGTAGGAAAATATTTACTTTAATACCTTATGATCAGTATAAACAGTAAACATCTCCCCCAAAAGATAATGCCACCAATACATAAAATCATAAACCACTACTATCAACTCATGTTCTGGCATAGGGTTGTTCCAATCATTTGGCCTCAACTATTGAGACCCATACACCAAAAATATATCTCCCTACATTAACACTACTCCAATCCCAATCCCAGAAGCATCACAAAACACCATATAATCTTCCACTGGCTTAGGCAGGGTCAGGATTGGTATCATTATCAAATGAGTCTTTAGCTCATAGAAATCATTCTCACATGTATCTGACTATTCAAAAAGTATCCCCTTCTAGGTCAATCCTGAAAGTGGTTATTCAAAATGAAAAAACTCCTTAATAAAACTTGAATAATACCCTAAAATTCTCATAATTCTACTAATATCAAAAATATTCTTAGATTGATTCTGTGATAAAACTACATAGACCTTCTCTGGGTCTACTGACACACCTTCCTCCAAGATGATTTGACCCAAGAAGTTTACCTGATTAATCTAAAACTATCACTTAGATAGCTTTACATATAGTTGATTCTCTCTTAGTGTACTCAAGTTGATTGAAAGATGTTTGGAATCATCATCATGAGTCTTGGAGTACACTAAGATGTTATGCACAAACAAAACCACTAACTGATCAAGGTACGATTGCAATATTCGTCTCAATAAATCCATAAAAACTATTGGTGCATTCATCAACCTGAACAACATCATAAAAAACTTGTAAACGATATAAATACTTCTGAATGTAGTAGTCATTATATCAGAAGGAATAACTCTTAACTAATGATACCTATATCTCAACTCGATATTGGATATAACACAGTCTCCTCTCAACTTTTTAAATAGATCATTGATATGCAGAAGAGGATATCAGTTCTTCACAGTTATGAATTTCAATTTCTGATAATCAGAACATAAGAGTAGAGTCACATCATCATTCTTAGAAAAAATAGTAAAACCCTAAGGTGATGTTCTCAGATGGATAAACACCTTACCCATCAACTATTCCAGTTGAGTTTTAATTTCTTGAAGCTCCACTGGTTCCATTTTTCTTGGTGGAAAATAAACTGCCTCATCCCCCATAATGAGCTCAATTTGAAACTCCACATCTCTCTCAGGTAGATCCCTTGAAAAGTATTTAGGAAAAACTTCATGGAATATCTTCACTATGGGTGGAAATATATCCTTCTTTACACCTCTATCATATAGAAAAATACTAGAAACCTAGGTGGTGAGCTCCCCCAGTTGCAGATGAATTAGCCTTACTCAATCTGCCTTAATATCCCACTCTTCACAATGTACATAAATGTCACCCTAAAGATGAATAAAAGTCATTATCCTTTGGTAACAATCAATGTGGTCCAGATATTCCACTAACTAGTTCATGCCCACAATTAGCTCAAAGAATGACATGTCAAGGATGTAAATATACCAACTAAAGAGATACTCCCAAACCTTGAGAGAACACCCCTTACACAAATAGATGTCTCTTGATCATAATCCCAAATGTGTTTATATCTTTAAAACTCTTCTCACAATATGCACCTCAAGGATAAAACCATTAACAATATGTGTATATATAAAAAAATGATGGGAACCATTATCAAATAAGGAACTAGAAAGCGTAGAATCTACAAGAATAGTACCTATGATTATTAAAGGCCTATCCTTGCTATCCTCCAGTGTAGGATGAATGACATGTAACTATCCAACTCCTCTTCCATATGTTTCATTTTGAGTCCCCTAAGATGCACCAATATCCTAATATGGATTCTCTTTCCCAAAACCACCATGTCCACTTCCTCTACATCCACAACTAGTATAACTACAACTTCCAATCTGGTACAGTGTGTAAGATCTCCTTCGCAAAATTTGGTTCCAACTAACTGCTCCATCACCACCCATCTTTCATGGGTTATTTCATAACCTGTGTAGATGTTCCACCCCTCCACAATATCATCACTCTACTGGTGATTAGTAAAAATGTCTATGATATTGTCCCAACCCACAACACTAGTTTAAAAGGACTTGGGTGATATCCTATGTGACTAAACCTTCCCCATGTCCACTATTACTTTCAAAACATTGGTCAGAATTATCATAACAACACTTCAGACCCTTGGAAGACATAAATCTTGATCTTCTAGTAGAGTGCACCTTTCCTCCACTGGAAGCTACCCTTAGTTTCCCCTCGGCTATGGGAGCCTAATCCAAAACCATGGAAAACTTACCTAATTTGGGTCTTAATATAACTTTTAAGACCATCCTAGAAATTCCTTACCACCTTCACTGGTGAAAAAAGTGATGCATGTTTGTAAAGAAACCATAACATTCCATAACTAACATACTCCCTTGCGTTAACCTCATGAAATTTTTTACCCTCCTATCTTAGTGGATCTGGATAAATGTAATCCATGAACTTCTCCAAAAATTCCATCTATAACAAACCATATACATTCTTAGTACAAGCATGAACATCCCACCAGCGCTTCATTGATCCTCATAACAACTAAGTAACCAACAGAAATATATTTCTAGTACAATTATCTAAATGGTCAAGTATAGTCTGGGTGGACTCAATCCAGAACTCGGATACCTCTGGTCCACCCTCTCTGGTGAAAGTCAAAGGGTGCAGTAACTGAAACTCTCGTGGCAGGTTGGACAAACTCTTCAAAACCCACTCTGGGTATCTCTCTATAAACTACATGAATCCAGAGAAATATCAAAGAACCACTCCCCTACTTCCTCACATGGCACTATTAGTGACTCAGTTTCCACTACTAGAGGAATATATCTATCCATGTCCTCTTTTCTTCCCCTCAACAAGCATCATCATGGAGGAATATCTCTACAATGAAAAAAAAATGTCTCAGGAAACCTTTCATAACATTATTATCACAAAAAGTAATAGGGATTCATAATAATACATAATAAGTCATTCCCCAAAACCCTACAACATGGTCAAAACCAAGGTGTTATCATTTCCATTAATTGTCCCTTATCCAGGTCTAGGTTAACAATGGGTGAACACATACTCATTATTCATGTTTCTTAACAGACACCCATTTTCCACATTTTTCATCATTTCAAAGTTATAATTTTATATTAGGAACCTTTTTCTTTTAAAACACATAAGAAAAGAAAAAAACTTTCATTAAAACAACTTACCCAAAACCCATTTTACCATGCATGCCTAAAAATGATGCATGTTACAAAAAATACAGAGTTCCTATATTAATGTAGGAATACAAAACCATCATGCCTTACCATGAAAAAATTAAAATCTCATAAGATCTCAGAAAAAATAATCTCATCACACAACAAGTTCACCACTCGAGGGAAAGTAGCATCAACTGTCACAACACACATTAATATAGTAATCCCACCATAGTTACTTGGCTTTTGACCTCATACATGGGTTTTCTAATCCCATTAAAAATCTCTTAAATAAATCCCAACTCATACTATTCTCATGTATTCATTTTCCAAATTATAATATAAAAAATAAAATAAAATAAAACCTCTATTGATACCAGTTTTTAACATTTTGACCTAGGTTCCACACATTGGTTCCCCAAGCTGGTTGGTCACATGACCTCAGGATCACCTCCCCGTATTCCAAAGCCTTCTGACTAGAAGCGAAGTTCTAATATAGATCACGGGGAGACTATAAACTCTTTATCAAATAGGCACAATAGTGAAAATAAATTATATTATCCAAAAGTTGTAACCAATTACCAAACCAAACCAGTATCACATGATGAACAAAACAAGAAATAAAATATACAAAACTAAATGGTATATATCTCATGCCAAATACATTTCAAGTGTCAAAATTAAAACTAAAAATTAAATACACTGATAACTCCCCCAAGTTGGTCTTGACACCAAGTGTAGTTCCCTAATCCATGTTCCATCCCGACTCATTCATCTACATAGGGCCCTTTCCCTTATCATATTCCGTAAACATGAAGTATTTTTTGTACCAATCATGCTACCCAAGTATGGTGTTATTACAAATCAGTAGGCCACCACCAACAGTGTCTAAAACAATTTCTAGTAAATAAAATGTTATTTTATTGTATAAATAAAAAAGTAAAATTCATAACTAAATATTTTTTACATTTTAAATTCTTCTTTAATTAACAACATAAACCCCCAAGTTTCTGAGGACACTCAAACCATCCATACCAGCTTCATCCCTTTCCAGAGTTTGAACTATTCCCAAGGTATATCACATATCACAATACTGTGGTTATCAATTATCATTTCATTTAAATTTATAATATGGATAATTGGAATCAAAGTCCAATGAAAATCTCATTTATGTTGAACATCATGTCTAACATCTCGTGGGAATTCCAAGATTCAATCCCTTTTACACACATGAATGTGACATGGGTATTTAGAGCCTCATTAGATGTCCCACACTCTCTATCTTATATGTTTATTTAGAGATTTTTTCCATTCCCCCCACATATTTATCACACTTATGGGTATTTGAAGCCTCATTCCCTATCCTAGAAAAATTTATCACACATATGGGTATTTGGAGCCTCAATCCCTATCTTATAAAACTTTATCACACATATCATAATATCAAATAAATCAAGGTTAATCAACATTTACCCTCTTATCATAATTCACATCATGATATACCATTCCAATAATCAAGAAAAATCATGATTCAATACTTTAATCACATGTAATAAAATGAGTAATTCAACATTAAACCATATCACCTCATTTAAAATGTATAAAACTTTAACCCATTAATTAATTAAATAATTAATTAATCAAATTACACAATTTCTATATCCCATTAATTAATTCACCAATTAATTAATCAACTTTAAAAATCCCAATACCCCATTAATTAATTCACCAATTAATTACTCAAATTTCACAATTCTAATACCCCATTAATTAATTCACTAATTAATTAATCAATTTCCCTAATCCTAATATCCCATAAATTTTACAATCTCACATTCCAATAATTAATTAACCAATTAATTAATCTAACTCCATCAATTGCATAACCACAACATTCGGTTAATTAGTTCACCAATTAATTAATATAATTCCATTTTTTCATAAACTAATTAATCAATTAATTTATTCAATTCAAGGATTAATTTCCAAACATGCTAATTGAAATCTAAAAATGCATACACATAATTAGAATAAATACTATGGGAATTGAATGGAGAAAACCCACCTCAAGGTTGTTGACAATTTCTCACCAAAGAAAATCCCCCAAATGAAGCAAAACCATCAAGATCACAACGAATAACAGGATATAGATCTGAAAGTGAGTACCAAGATCAAACCAACAATATCTATCAAAACATAGATCTAGTTCTATCATAAATTTATGAAAACTATCCCCTTTTTATCTGTAAATGGAGAAATTAGAGAAATGAAAACACATAGGATGAGAATCTCTTACTAGGAGAGGTGTAGATCTTCAATTTGGACCTAAAATCATCGATAATAGAGTCAATATCCCTAGGAATTAATCTAGAAACCACGAAAAACAAGTGAAATTATTTAGGTATGATTTTGGTTGACTTTGGGTAAATTATGGGGGTTCAGTAATTTTAAAACCAATTTTCAAATTAATTAATCACGTGTGCATGGTTTACTGGGAAGTAGGGCACAATTTTCCAACTGTGTGCCTAAACCGTGCACCTCTTCTATAGGGGGGGGGGTATTAGTTACTCCTAAGTGGGCACACAGTTTGAAAAAATATACTTCATCTGTGAAATGCCTCTCTATCTGGGATTACACAGTTTACAAGGGAAGGGCGCATGGTTTGGAAAAAATGGGTTACAACCATGAACTTCCAAAAATCCCTTCAAAATCTTCAAAAATTCACTAAAATTATCCTAAGATAAAATAAAAAATATATATACACAAAAAAGTGACTGAAAACAAGCTCAAGAAATCTTCAGAAAAGTTTGGTATCTTAAAATCTATTTCCATTGACTAGCTGGTAGGTCTACCATTACCATGTTAATATCATAGAGTATATACTGTTAGTGAATATTCTATATTTTACTGATTTATAAAAATTTTGTATTATATGATTTTATTTGTGGTTAACCCCTTAGACCCACACACTTTGTGGTCCAGTATAGTGAAATGACTCGGGCTCATGTTGAGGCACACACTCAATTTAACCATGGGTCTCACATATTGTGTCAACATATTGAAATTCCTTGTAGTTTGACTACACATGACTAGAGATCGTTATTACATGCTTGACTAACTCCCAAGGCTCACACATTGTGTCTAGATAGAATTCATGTTATAAATATGTACCTTTTAGTGTTTTTTCATCTTCTATCCCTTGTGTTGTATTTAGACAAGTGAGTAGTCCATTATAAGAATTTTTATATATAATATGTGATGGTTTGTACCTTTTTATCATTAGATATTATTTCTATGTAATTCTGTGAAATTGGTATTATTTGGATTCATATATTTGATGAATATTTTTGGGTGAGACATTTAGATAAGATAAAAGGTTTGTAATAAAATAGTGACATCTTGATGATAGGGTGTGTGTCCACTACATACTCATTAGAGTATATAATTTCATAATTCCAACAAGGTTTGTCTCCTCCATTTGACATATACCATTGGTACTCTACTATGAAATGTGGTGAGGTTCCGCTATCTATAAAATTAGTACTTCATTGATTGATGTTATTTCCCATGATGAGGTGTAGGTCCTCTGTAGGGACAAATACTCCAGAGACTATCATGTGAACCTCAAATGGGTTAGTAATACCTAGACTATCATGTACAAATGAATAAGGTGAATGTACCCTACAATGATTTTAGAGAGTTGATGTGGAAGCTCGGTGGATTGGGGACTATATGTTTTATGATATTGTGGGTGTTCCATGTTTCCCTTCAATATTTAGTCTATGGAGTTAAGCTATGAAAATTAGGTTTCTTATTACCCATACTTATCTTGATTCATTAAATCATATCTATTGTTTCTAATATTTTAATCTAATTTTATGTTTCATTATTCTATTGTGTTTTAGGGGTGTTATTCTGGGTATGTTAATACTCACCCCAAAATGATCTTTATTCCCACACATGTTTCATTATTTCTAAACATTTTTAGTTTAGAAGTGTATTAAGTGGGAATGGTATAGGATGATCTAGGGATTAGCTGAACTCAATGGAGATTATTACCTATTGTGTTCATGTTAGGAGTAAGTGTTCCATGGAGATCTCCAAATTCAATAGTTAAGATCAGTCTTTATTTTGGGATGTTGGGCCCGTGTATTTTTTCATACTCATTGGTGATGTATATATCATATGATATGAATTATTAGAAATTATATTATTCATTTTATATAATATTTGATGGTTATCGTTAGTATCATATTATTATATTATTTTTTGAATATATCTAGTTGTTTAAATGTCATTTTGTCTAAGACATCCCTTGTGTGTGATATATATTCTTAGTGTTAGTCTCCCACCCATGGCCTATTAGAGGAAGGCCTAGTGTAGCACACTCAGCCTACTACCAGCCCAAACAGTCACTCAATGGGTGATTTCATGTCCCAAATGATATCAAATATACTTTCCCATAGGTTATATTCCTATTCATTGAGGATTTAAATACTTTAGTAAATATATTTTTAATCATTTTATGTACTATGTTCCATTTAATGTGTTTTATTCAGAGTATATGGAATTGGAAAAATGAAAATTAATGGTTGATAGGTTTGATGGAAAATATTTTTGTTTCTAGAATAAGAAAATAAAGAATTATTTATATAAAATAAATTTAAATTATTCATTAAATACTATCAAGTAAGAGATGACGAAGTATGTGAATGAGAGAATCTTTAATGCAAGGAACTTAGAGTCATATAGATTATGTAATCATAGAATATTTCTTTCAATAGCTTAGAGATGAATACCATTACTGAGATGATTTTTATACTTATAAATATGTATGAGATGCTAACCACAATATTAAAGGTGTTCTAGATGAAGATACACTTTAGTTTGAAGATGATAGAAGGAATGGTATTTGTTTAATAGATTATTAAATTTAAATAAAACATATTCTTGTTGGAATATTTGAACATGATATTTTTAACTAGAGTGTAATAATTGATATTATTATCATTTATATAATTATTGGATTTGATGGTTACCACTTTGAGAATATCAATTGGTAAGTCATACATAGTAATTCAGGATAACAAAAATACTATTATAAATAAAGAGATTAGATAAAGAGTGAATCCAAATTCTTATTAGAACAATATATAGTGTATATATTAGTGTAAGACATATTAAATAGATAATTTAGAAAAATATAACTTGATTGAGAGAATTTATTTAGGTAGAATCAATAGGTATGGGTCTTGCATGATGGTAATATGGAAACAAATTACAACAAAATAATTATTTAAATAACTTGAGGATAACTTTTATAAGATCATCCAAAATTATTGTAGCTATGAAAGGTGATAATTATTTATTTTTGAGTGTTAATAGTATGTTGCTCTTATGGATCCACGAATCTAGAAAATTATTTCTCTCTACATTAGAGAGAGTATTCAATAAAAACTATATATATATCATGTTTAGAAAATTTTATATTCACAAATATGAATCTCTTTATATTTTGAGAAAAGGTGTTGTGGATGTTTAGATGATAAACACATAATTATTGAAAATACAAAGAGTCACAAACTTATTAATATATTGGAAAATTTTGATTTTAGTAATCTAGAAAGATGATGTTTGGTTTTTGTACCACACCGATGGATGGGATATGGAAAATCATAAAGGATTCCATATTGGTGGATAAATGTATACATAACACCCCATGTTTTAAATAAATGATTTATTTATTTTATAATGAAGTTTCTAATTCAATGTTAGTAATTATAATAAAACAAAACTTTCAAATAAATATTAAATTATTTACTAAATAATATTTCATTAAATATAACTTTTCTAAACATGGTATTAGTTTGGAAATATGAATTTATTATTAATAGATATATATATAAATACTTGTTATAATTAAAAAAAATAAAAAATATGTTTTAATAAAATCGATTATGAAATGATTGTTAAACACTGTATATAAATTGACACATAAATATGGTAAAAACATAATTTTAAGAAGTAATATTTTAAATTTAATATAATTAAAACATTAATGTAATTTTAATTTTGTTTTGAGGATTTTAAAATACAATTTTTGTTATGTAATAATAATAAGGCTTGGTAATAAATTAATATTTAATAAATGATGTTTTTATAAACAAAGATCTAATTTGTTTAAAATAATATTTTATTTGAATTATTTGGATTATTAATGTGATTTAATATAATAATCCTTTTAGAAATTTAAAATTATTAAAGTTAATAATATTTCTTGAAGAAGTTTTTTGTTATGAAAAGTATTATTATGTTTGATATATATATTTATTTTAATTTCTTATTTACTTTTTTAAAATATAATTATTTTTAAATATAATCTGATGTATATTGATATAATTAGAATATTATTATTTTAATTTTTTTGGTTTAAATGGAATAAAAAAAACGAAAAAGAGAAATGGATTCGAGTTTCAAAAGAGAGTCTGACGCATGGTGAGGTTCATCTTTGTGAGTCAAGGATGATGCAGATTATTAGTGGTGGTTCATCTTTTAATGGAAGGTTGAGACTGAGCATGATGGTGTGTGATTTTGACTATCGGTTAAAGTCTGATCATAGATCTAGGTTAAACAAACTCTAGAAGCAGTTAGGTTTGAAGTTGTAAAGATGTTAGAACCCCATATCTGAATTGTAATGGGGGTTCAAGTGAGGTATTCTTCTCCAATGTCCTTCCTCCAAGTTTTTCATTAACTATTAGATGTCCAATTATCTTTGAATATGTCAATTAATCTTACTTATATGTGTTCATTTTTGATTCTTAAATGTTCGTATCGAATTGAATAACAGTGCTCCTAATGTTTAATTTTTTTTTCAAATTCTTCTCCCTTTCATCATCGTTTGTACTTATAATTTATTTTTATTCAACTGATATCACTGCTTTTAGTGGTGAATTCATAATTTTTGTAATGAAATATATTTGGATCAATTTGTGTGGTTGTAAATCAATGCTTCATGAAGAATCATAAACCATTCTGAATCAAAAATTTAAATAAATGGAACCATTGTTATGTCACTTGTCATTTACTTCCAATTTCATCACCAATCGAGAATGGGTAGTCATCATTCCTAACTTTTATTCTTTAACTATATGTAACACTTTTATTCCTCCTTCTTAAACCATAAGCTTTGAGTTGTATATTTTTATTTGATTACAATCATTGTGGAAGAATTAAAAACCCCGACAACAACTCTGAATTTATTAAACTGCAAGATGTTAAAAATTCGTAGAATATTTTAATTAAAAAGTAATGCTAAGTATAAATAAGTATCTCGGTTGGGATAAATAGGTACCTCTAATTTTTCATTTTTATGTTCTTTTTTTTTTGATATTTTTGAGACGAGTCAGGTATGGTGAGGCAAGTGATATATTCTCCATTTATTTTACTTCGTAAGCAGGTGTTTGAGTGTTCCACCAAGATGGAGGGAAGGAAATTTGTACAAAAAAAATCGGTAAGGGATATACGGTCTTTTTGTTTTTCAAATTATGATCTATAATTTCTAGTTTTACATAAGGGAAAATTATTTCTGCAAAATTTTGTTCACTGAAATCAAAATCAAACATGTTTTGTAATTTTGAAATTTTTGATAAGTTTTTAGTAAGCTGGGTTTCTGAATTTTTTAGACAGTCTGTTTAATTATTTTAAAAATTAGCATTTGGTAATTAAACATATTTTGGAAGGATAATCTTATTACTTTTGAGTGGTATATATATATATATATTTATTTATTTATCAAATTTTAGGTTTTAATTTGTTTTAAAGATAATTCTACCAAGGGATATTTCTACTTATCAATGTTTTATTTAAACATGAATTTATTCTGTTATTATGTGATATATATATATATATACACACTTGTATAATTTTCTAGTATATAACTATTTTAAATAAATTATGATTAACTAAGTATTATTCTATGTATGAATCTATAAAATTTAGAATATCATATTTTTATCATTTAAAAATCTTGATTATGGCCATACATCGATGATTTTGTTTTAAAAAAACATATAAATTATTATATGAATACGTGTGTGTATACACATACACATGAAAAATGAATTTAATTTACAAAAATTGAATTTTTCTAGGATTAAGAATTATATTTTAAGTACGTTGATGATTCCATATAATTATGCAAAATATATGTATCAAGATATTTGGTCATGAAAACTCTAACATGTTATTCCCAATTAATATTAGTATTTATATATTTATATAATTAAATGTAAGAAAGTGTATTTCATGTATTATTATATGTTAAATTGAAAACAAAGTGAAAAAAATATATGTATGTAACACAATATTAAAATGATTTTTATAAAAACCGGTGCTTGAACGTTGTAAATATGGTATAGAATTGGGGAGTAAACCCAATCCCTAAACAAGTGGGTAGGCCCAAGATATCCTTCGATGTCTCAAGTTTCCACAATGTTTTTGTTTTTAAGGCTTGCGTAATGTTTTCTAATAATCACTGGATTACATTTAAAACACTTTTACACCTAAGTAATTTCAAAAATTGTGTGTTATTTTAAACATAAGTAATTTCAATTAAGTTTTCAAAGGGTATATCAAAAATTATTTTTATGTTATTATCTAAATAATTTTCAAAAGAATCTCCAAAAGTTATTTTCAAAGAAATATTTTATAAAAATTATTTCAATGATTTCAAAACCCCTTGTTGGGCAATTGAATGCTCACCCTTTATTTTAAAATGATTTTTCACATATATCATAGAAGTTTAATTTCAGACATCTTCACTTTGTGAGTTAGTAGGTAGAAGCATAGTAGGAATATGTTTAATATTTGTTCAAGTTTTATAAATATAAGGTGTTGTCTAATCCTCTAGAACGTATACCGGTAAAAGGTCCTCATTTGTGTAATCTATTATGTAATTATATAGTTTCTTTTTATAAAAAAATTGCACTAAATTTTTAAACAAGGAGTCCAAAAGTGTGGGCTCAGGTCGTTATAATTGGTATTAGAGAAATGGTCAAGAAAAATTTGGATATTATATGTTTTCTTTGGGGGAGAATAAAATAATTGCGTTAGAATTTTATTTAGATAGTTAAATCACCTTAAAAATTCATTAATTCTGAAAATGGAAATTCATAATTTTCTTTAGTCTGACGAATGAATTATGAGGGTGCAATTCATTTAATGGTGGAGAATGTAACACCTTTAGTTTTAAATAAACGAGTTGTTTATTTTATTAAGATGTTTCTAAATCAATGTTTGTAATTATAATAAAAAAACTTAAATAAATATTAAATTATTTACTAAATAAGTTTTGATTAAACACTAATTTTCTAAACATTGAAATATTTTTGAAATATGAAGCTATTATTAACAAATATAAATAAAATCATGTTATAATTAAAAAATAAAAAAATGTTTTAATAAAATAGTTTATGAAATGATTTTTAAACACTATATATAAATTGACACATAAATATGTTAAAAAACATGATTTTAAGAAGTACTATTTTCATTTTAAGATAATTTAAATATTTATTTAATCTTAATTTTCATTTTTAGGATTAGAAAATAAAAATATTTGGTATGTAATAATAATAAGATTTGGTAATAAATTACTATTTTTTAAATGATGCATTTATAAATAATTTTTTTAAAAAAATAATATTTTAATTAAATCATCTTGATTATTAATGTGATTTAATATAATAAGTCTTTTTTAAATTTAAAAGGATTAAAGATAATAATATTTATTGAATATATTTTTTGTAAGGAAAATTATTATTATGGTCAATATATTTATTTGTATAACTTTTTTATTTACTTTTTAAAATATAATTATTTTTATATCTAGTCTTATGAATATTTATGTAATTATAATATTATCATTTTAATTTTCGGTTTAAATATAATTAAAAAATGAAAAAAACAAAAAAGTAAATGGGATTCGGGTTTCGGAAGAGATTCCAAAATAGGGTGAGGGTCGTCTTCATGAGTCGAGGCTAATAAAGATCATGAGTGGTGGTTTGAATTCGAATGAAAGGTTGAGGCAAAGTGTCATGGTGAGTGGTTTTGACTGCTGGTCGAAGTCCAAGCATAGATCTAGGTTAAACGTACACTCTAAGTGGTTCGTTTGGAAGCTATAAAGATATTTGAACACCAAATCTGAATCACGATGGGGGTTCAAGTGAGATATTCTTCTCCAATGTCCCTCCTCTAAGTTTTTCATTAACTGGTAGATGTCTGATTCTCTTTGAATCTATTAATTTAGCTTATTAATCCATGTTTGTTGTTGATTCTTAAAGATTTGTATCAAATTGAATACCCATCATCCTATTTATTATATATTTTTTCAAATTATTCTCCCATTATTCATATGTAGTCGTTATAATTGATTTTTATTCAACTGATATCTATTCTTTTAATGAAAAATTCATCTTTTTTCTAATGATCTGAATTTGGACCACTTTGGGTGGTTGTAAATCATTGCTTCACGAAGTAGAATAAACCAGTCTGAATAAAAAAAATTAATAAATTGAAACACTATTCTATTTCATCTCATTTACCTCCAATTTCTTCACCAATCAACAATGGGTTGTTTCCATTCTAGACTTTTGTTCTTCAACTTTATGTAACATTTGTATTCCTCTTCCTTAACTTGAACCAGAATCTTTGATTTATATGTTTTTATATGATTTCCATCATTGTAGAAGAATTAAAAACCATGATAACCACTCCAAATTTTCCCAGCTCCAAGATGTTAACAATTAGTATAATATTATAAATACACAGTAATGATGAGTATAAATAATTATCCCAGTTGGGATAAATATATATATCTACATTTACATTTTTTATGTTCTTTTGTTGTTATGTGTGAGATGAGTCAGGTATGGCAAGGAAAGTGACATATTCTCTCACTACTATAAATGTGGCTTATAATAGCGCTAAAAACAGCCTTTAACATCGCTAAAAAAGCACTGTTAATCTTGGAGAAGATAAAGGGGGGTCCCCTTTATCAGCGCTATTTTTAGCACTGATAAATGTATAATATATTAGCACTAAAAATAGCACAGATAAACACTACCTTTATCAGTGCTCTTTTGAGCGCTGATAAAAACTACCGTTATCAGAGCTCAAAATAGCACTGATATATTATCCATTTATCAGTGCTTAACTAGCGCTGATAAAGGCCAAAGATCCTGTGCAAAACCAGAACCTGCACATAACCTGCCCAACACCTACACACATTACAACACCTGCACAGAGCACAAACAACACCCACACACAAAGCACAGAAGAACAAAAATGATACATACATTTACTTTAAATCATGAATACAAAACAACACACTTCTATATACATTTCAAACAATATTTAATTTGATTACAATTACATTTATCCAACAAAGAGTTAAAAAACAATGATTTTCCATCCTTTTTGCATCCATCCACTCTAAAAAATTGTCGTCCATGGTGGCGGTTTCTGAACAAAGCATTCGAACTGAGGAAAAATATTTCACCTACATAATAAAACAAATATTATTTTAGTAATACAATAATGAAATAAAGAATGGGGTTGCTAAATGGAATCATACTGGTGAGGCACAAAACATAAAATAACCAATTAACGAAATTGGTCCATGGTTAGGGCTAATAATCTATAATAATCATATGGCCCAATGTTTAGTAGAACATGGGCTATTTAATGATTCAAGGGGGAATAGATAAACCTACAGTTTGGTTCTAAGGTTATGATGGTCTCACATTTATGGTTAATAGTTTATCAAATAATGTGATGAACTTGTATAAGGTATGAGTTTTTGGGGAATTATCTCTATATGGTTGAATAATGGATTGTAAGCCACTCAATGAAACTATACGGATTATAAGTGTGTGTATATTGATTCCCACATTGTTGGAAAATGATTTATTTTACCCTTAGGCCTGATAATTCACCTAATTAATGAGTGGAATTAACAAATTTTCACTATCAACCATTAAAGCGGGTTACCCTCATATATCCCTCATTCCACTCAACAAAATCCTTTACATGCACTCTCCTCCTTCTCCCTTCCCCCATGGGATATCTCCCTTACTTTTGAGATAAATCAAATATTATCAGTTACATTAAAAGAGTGGTGGAATATCTTCAACCCTATTATCCTCCTCTACATTCTTCTCCTTCTTCCCCTAACTTTGGTTTCAACTGTTAGGGATTTTGGTCTCCATTCCACAGCATCATGATGCTATTGGATACCAATGATGGGGATTCTAGTCTGACTATGAAATGGGTTATTCTATACTTCTTATTTTATTGAAAACATTCATTTTTTATGAGTTACACCAATGTTATGAGTTATGTAGTGGTATTTCCTAAGTTAAAATAATATAATAACTATAATGTCATCCTTGGATAGGTATTTTCTTTATAATTATTACAAGGGTACCCTAAATGAATGTAAATACACATATATAGACTCTCTACATCTCATAAACAGGTGTACATGTCATAGTCTACCCACCTAGATACCTTGTATGGAAATTGTGCTCAATTTACATTATACACATCATATATATCAAAACATTCTCATGTACATTCATTCAATGTAAATACACATATATAGACTCTCTACATCTCATAAGAAAACCCAATTTAAAATTCACAAACACATTAAATCCATTTGAAAACACCCATCACAAAACTTTCTCATTTCTTCAAACACATTTAGAGGACTTAAGCATGAAAATACACAAGAAATACAACTGCATTCATTTTAAAAATAACTTTCAAGTCTATCCACACACCAAATTCCTTTTATAACACATTTTTAACCACACAAACATTTCATATAGTACACTTAGCAATAAAATACAACATAATAAAATCATTATATGATGTAAAAGCATGGAATCACCTACATAAATCCTGTAATCCTCCGAAATATGTGGGAAAACATAAAACCACACCTCCACAATACCTTAATAAGGACTGATTAAACATTAATATTGAATATATTAATGGAAACCCATGTTTAACTTATGGTATTCCATGAGTTTAACATCCCACAAGGATAGAGGGTCATGATTTAATGTCTTACAGAGATGTAATGGGTGGATCAAAATACTTATAAAGGTGGATCAGGTAGGTACATCTCTAGGAGGGAGCACATGGAATGTTTACCTGATAGATACCTAGATACCTTGTATTATAAGGAAATTTCATGCAAAATATCCTTCTTTCCCGCAAGATTACCTTTGTGAAGTACCTCTTTCTCACTTACCCCTCATCAAGTGTGTAGGTATTAAATATTTTTTGCACCCTTTATAAGGTGATCCATGACTTATCATCATTATAATGCACCATGTTTGAGATCCTCTTGCATGCAACATTCCTATATTTCATGCACCTCCTTTGTGCGTCCCTCTAGGATTTCATGCAGTGATTTTCTAGACCACTAAATAGTGTCTCATGTTGTTTTTCCCTAACTGATGATTATTCGCATAGGTACGCTAATAGCTATTACTTCTTCACATATCTATGCTAATGTGGAACCCTCTATCAGACACTCCTCTACCCCATTAACACATTTAAATTCTTGTGCCTTCCCTTTGTGGAGTGGGGGCTAGTGCAAGTCTTGTAAGTCCAAGGGATGAGGAGTGAGTCTCGAACGTTTTTTAGTCTGAACTGTAGGATATTTAACTTCTTATCACCCAAATCCTCACCAAATCAAATTAAATTGTGATATCCACATGTGCAGAAATCAGAGCAGATCATAGAGGGGATAGGCACCGGTTCCCTCCCTCCCTCTCTTTCCCTATGGGCTTTGTCACCTTGTGCACCTCATTAAGATTTTAGGTAACCCCTACATATCCTGATAAGTTGATCCTGATGTGATGTACATATCATCCTTATATAACTATACCCAATACTTGGGATTAATTTGGAGAGTAAGTCCCAATCTCCATATTCCTGGGCTGCTAAGCATGTGTAATCCCCACATCATCCATTGTGGTCACACCTTTCATGAAATGATCTTCCAGTCTGCAAATACCTCGTATTTCTCACACTGATCATGAATCAGATTGTCTTAGAGGGATAAGTGACCATGAAATAATCCCTAGGTTTCAAAACATGTGTTTTACACATTCCACCTCATTCCAAAACTATGTGTACTATAATACCTTCCTTCCAAACAAGTTATATAGGAAGCCTCCTTAGAGGTTCATGCCCAGCATTCCTCTGTCTCGACCAATTCACATCAGTTCACATTGTATCACATGAAGTTAAAATACATACCCCTTTCCTTTGTGAACTATGTGGGGTTTTAATCAATTTCTTATGTATAGGGTACAGAGGACATGCCCATGAGGTTCAACCCCAATTAACAGTAAACCTCATTTCTCTATTCTAGGGATGTACCATTTTAATGTGAAGTCATCCCTAATTTGGACACAACTCCTGGATCTGACTCCATGAAACTACTATAAAATAAGGCTATAGCCACGGTTTGAACCATGGATACACCCTATATCCATGGTTTTCAAATACTTGCAGAATCCCAAGTCAGGAAATACATATAGCCAAGGTTTTAAACCGTGGCTATAGGCCTTTTGAAACGACATTAAACCTTGGCTATATACCTATATCCATGGTTTAATACCATGGCTATATGTCCCCCCATTCCATAAAAAAGAATCACCCCTGCCCCCTTCCCCATCACACCCCCTACACACTGCCCACCCCCAAGCACACCCCCTACCCCTGCACACTCCCTACCCCCTAAACACCCCCAGCCCCCTTCCCCAGCACACCCCTGTCCACTACACTTCCCCCCACCCATTACACCCCCCCTGACCACCCCCTACATATTTAAAAAGAACCCAGCACACCCCTACCCCTTCCCCCTACCATTTTTCCCCTTCCCCCTCCCATAGAAAACCACCCCTACCCTCTCACCCTGTCCCCTGCACATCATAAAGAAAATACCTTATATGGAAATTGTGCTCAATTTACATTATACACATCATATATATCAACACATTCTCATGTACTTTCATTCAATGTAAATACACATATAGAGACTCTCTACATCTCATAAGAAAACCCTCTTTAAAATTCACAAACACATTAAATCCATTTGAAAACACCCATCACACAAGAGAGAAAATAAGCGAAGGTGTACCCCAGTGAGGGGGTCACCATGGTTTACCATTGGTTGGGATTTAACCTCATGGAGGCTTCCTACGTACCCTATTTAGAATACTAGGATCAAAACACATATATTTAAAAGAGGTATGTTGTGGGTATTACCCATGGTTAGCTTCCCTTCACACTAGGAATACTCTTGGTTGGATGAGTATGGGTTTTGTGGGGCTTATGCATTTTCAGATTCTCAGGTTCTTCCAGGAGTAGCAATGAGATGAATGGGACATACGTGCTAAGATGGACCATGTGAATGGTGTGATCCTCGTAAAGAGGCATGAGGCACAAAAAACATGTGGAACTGTCTGTAAACATTATTTATGGTGGCCATGGGGCTCATCAGACTCCCCATACCTTCCATAAACACCTCAAAACATCCCGAGGACCAAATTCTACATGATGGTGCATCACATGGTTGATTCTTTTGATGATGTACTGGTCGTTTGAGCTTGGATTTCATCTCAACCAGCCTTTCCCTTACTTGAATTATCCTGGGACACATATTTTGGTTCCAAAAAATCCCTCAATGATACAGATTATATCATGCATCTACCTAGAAATAATTGTTCAAGTCAAACAACAACACATGTTCTCAAATACAAGTTCAAACAAACGAGATACAAAAAATGGATTTTGTTGATCCTCTGTGGTTTCCTCGTTCACCCCATACGCACTGCACACCATCATGCCTTACTTCAATATTGATTTGTTCAAAGATCAATAATATGAATCCAGGGACAGAAAACATTGAGTAATAAATTAAGATTTCAATACATCAGAGAATTCTCAATTCACCAAAGAAGGTTGGAGGATAATCAATGATCATATATAGATAACATAAGTAGTATGAATTCACCTTCATCCTATTTGTGTACAATCTTCCATCAGGTATGTTTCCCATTCGTTTCTAAACACATGTATATCATCCTCTGAATATGAGTTTTTGCGACAGTCATGGTAGTACTAAAAAAATATAAATACACAAAGGATTAATAAATATTTTAAATGAACTCGTAATTATTTACGAAAATACCTCATCAGGTATG